>CM035174.1:103009245-103098011 GCA_020205615.1 Panax quinquefolius | reverse complement strand
TTCTAATCAACCTATTATGCTAATTCAACGACCAAACCATTAAAATCAATCACGGTCATCTCAAGCCATAAAGCTATTCGCTTATTGAAAAATGGATGTCAAGCTTTCTTAGCTCATGTCACGATTTAAACAAAATACGCCGCTTTGAGCGATATTTCTATTGTTAATAATAAATTTCCGACGATTCTCAAGAACTTCCCCGCCTACCCTCAGAGCGTGAAATTGAATTTGTATCGACCTTTGAACCCAGACAAAACCTATTTCCAAAGCCCCATATCGAATGGCTCCTATTGAACTTCGTGGAGTTAAAGACCCAACCGCAGGAATTGTTAGACATCGCTTTATTCGGCCCTAAGATTCTCCTCGGGTGCTCCCTGCTCTATTCGTGAAGAAGAAAGATGGGAGTATGCGACTTTTGTATTGATTATCTGGAGTCAATCATGTCACCATCAAAATAGGTATCCATTGCCACGTATTGATGACCTGCTTAACAGAAGGAGCCAAATTCTTTTCAAAGATCGATCTTCGCTCCGGATATCACCAATTGAAGATTAGAACCACGACATTCCAAAGACGGCTTTAACTCCCCAGACGGCATTATGAATTCCTAGTCATGTCCTTTGATCGACTAATGCCCCGCCGCCTTCACGGATATGATGAACCGAGTATTCAAGGAATATTTAGATCACTTTGTGGTCGCCTTTATCGATGACATCCTTATTTATTCCAAAAGCCGAAGATCATGAGCAACACTTGAGGTCGACACTCCAAAAGCTTCGTGAATATAAGCTTTATGCCAAGTTGAAGAAATGCGAGTTCGTCAAGAAGTAGCATTCCTGGGCACGTGGTATCAAGTCATGGAATATCCGCTGACCCAAAGAAAGATCGCTATTCAAAGCCGGGAACAACCTAAATCGCTGATCAAGCACGAGCTTTCTGCTTAGCCGTTATTATCTGAGATTCGGGAAGGATTTTCTAATCGCTACTCCATCGACTCACCGACTAAAGATACAAAGTTCTATTGGAGCGAAGAATGTGAGAAGAGTTTTCAAGAACTCAAGAGAGACTTATTTCAAAGACTGCTCGACAATACCATCCGCCTGAGGGATTTGTCATCTACAAGTGATGCTTCGCAAAGGGTTGGGATGTGTTCTATGCAACATGGAAAAGTTATAGCCTATGCCTCGCGACAACTCAAAGAATATGAGAGGAATTATCCTACTCATGATCCGAGTCATACCGTTGTTTTCAGACTTAAAATTTGGAGGCATTACTCAGATGGGAGAAAGTGGAGATCTTTACGATCATAAAAGCCTCAAATATTTCTTCACTCAAAAGGAACTCAATACGCGACAACGACGTTGGTTTCGAATCTGCTGAAAGATTATGATCATACCATCCAATACCATCCTCGAAAAGTTTAACGTGGTAGCCGATCGAGTAAGATCGACATGACGAAAAGCGTTATTGTCAACACAAAGGCCCATTTTGTGTGACTTGCAAAGGATGGAGATAGAGTTAAAGACCTGTGGACGATGTGATGATAGCAAATATACGAGTAGAACCGACTTTTAATCGATAAAGTTAAAGTCGCCGCTATGCACTGAGCCGATGCGATGAAAAGAAAGTGCAAGAGGTGCTACGCCCAAGCAAGAATCGATGAAGAAGGAATACTGAGTCAACCTGCATTTTGTGTTCCTAACGACCGATTTAAAAAGTATAATATCATGATGGAGGCGACAACACACCATTTGCAATCCATCTCGGGAGTACCAAATGTATCATGATATTCGGCCATACATTTTGGTGGAGCAATACGAAGAGGAGATAATACCGCTTATCTCAAGGTGTCTAACTTGTCAACGAAGTTAAAGCGAGCATCAAGTACCAAAAGGTCCATCAGAACCACTTGAAATTCCGTAATGGAAGTGGAGCACATTACCATGGATTTCACACGGCCTTCCTAAGGTTTCTCAAGGCATCGATGCGATTTGGGTCATTGTTGATAGATTGACCAAGTCCGCTTCATTTCTTACCGATACGAGAAACTTATACACTTGAACGCCTTGCTCAGATGTACATAAACGAGATTGTAAGATCGCATGGTATGCCTAAGATCCATAGTTTCGATCGAGACCCAAGATTCACTTCACGATTTTGGGTTAGGCAAAAAGCTATGGGCACGACTTCACGATTTAGCTCGATATCATCCTCGCACGGACGGGACAAATGGAGAGGACTATTCAAACTCTCAAGATCTATTAAGACTCGTGGTTCTTGATTTCAAGGAGTTGGGACAAGTTTTACCATTGGTGGAGTTTTCCTACAACAACAGCTTATCAAACAAGTATCGCATGGCTCCATTCAAGCGCCAGATGGAAGAAAGTGTCGCTTCCAAAGATGTCGATGAGGTGGGTGAAGCAACGTTGTTGGGACCGAGTTGGTACGTATGACTACTTAAAAGATTCAAACGATCCGACAACGATAAAAACCTCACAAAATCTATTAAAAGAGTTATGCCGATCTTCATCGAAAGGACGTGGAATCTAACATAGAGATCATGTGTTGTTAAGAGTTGCCCATGGAAAGGAGTTACAAGATTTGGAAAGAGAGGAAAACTTAATCCTCGATTCATCTGGCCCATTTTTAATCCTCGATCGAGTAGGAACTGTGGGCCTATAGACTCGCTTTTACCGCCAAATACGCCTCGTGTTCATAACGCTTTTCACATATCCATGTTACGTAAATATGTGAAGAATAAATATTATTTATTTAAATAAATTAATTGTTTAATTTATTTATTTAAATAAGATTAAATTGTTCTAATTGATTTATTCACAACCTAGGTTAATATGGAGAACCTAAAGGGTCACACCATAAAAGGAAGAATAATTATTTAAGAAGTTAATGGCATAATCGTAATAATATATGTTAAGTATATTTAATTTAATCTATGGTGATAGAATAAATTAAATAGCTTAATATTTATTATTTAATATTTTAGAAATATTAAATATAAATTAATAAGAGGAGTCTTATTAATATTATTACAATTATTATTATTTTAATTTCTAAAAGAGTTTAGGAATTAATTTAATATAAGTACTCTCATTTATTCCTAATAGATTAGGAGGAAAAATTAGTTAAAGGAGTTTAATTAATTATCCCTAATAAGATTAGTGGAGCTTAATTAATTAAAAGAATTTAATTAATTAAATAAAACCCAATTCCTTAATTGTTAAGGGTCATTTGCTTACATCTATAAATAAGAGGAGTCTTATTATGGGTGTAATGGGTTGTTGATTTTCAACAAACGACATAATTCCAATTTGTTGGAGAAAGACGCCTTTTTCTATAGTAGAGATAGAAAAACTAGGGTTTGAGCCAATATCCCTTCTTCTTGAATCATTATTATTCCTCGTGGATCACCCTAAGAGGCCATACACTTGGGTGGCTTACATTGATCAAAGGAAGGAACCAAACCCGTGGATTCAAGGAGATCATGCGAAAGAGGGAGGTGAACTCTCGCACTTCGAGGAAGCTCGCTTCTACAAGGGTATGATTTCATAATTTCTTATTCTTCGCTTAATTAATAATTGTGCATAAAGGGTGATCCCAGCATATGGTTTGTAAAATTTTAAACTCGATTTTTACACGCCGCATTATTTTTGCAATTTGATTGTGGCCCATGAATATTACAAACCTCACAAAAAGCTGCTGAACTACCCGGTGGTAAAGTACAATGAATACGCTGTTGCGATAAGAAGCACACGGTATTGATTATTGATGCTTACGTGAGAAGTCACTCGCCTACGCTTTCAATTATTACTACGTAAATTCTTTGATCATATCTCTTATATTATTGATTCAATTATTGTCACAAAGATCATCTCAGATAATATGTTATAGTATTAAATTAATAATTGAGACGACAAGTTATAAATGATTAATAATTATTGAAAGATTAAATATGTGTTGATGAAAAAAAAATGATTTGTGGTAAGTTTGATTATTTTATAGGGGCTCTATATGTCATCATCTAAGAGTCTCTTCGTCAATAGTATTTACCTTCGTTAATAGTAATTACCTTTACCGACGTCCGAACCACTTGTCGCTTCACATTACAAGTGTGTCGAACCACTTGTCGCTTCACATTACAAAAGGCCAAACCACTTTTTTTTTTTCACATCATTAGTCGTCAAGCCACTCGGCTTTTCACACAAGGCGCAGTCTTTTCTAGAAATCTTCTATAAATAGAGGCCTAGGGCTTCATTATTTTTTACTGAATTCATTCAAGCTTATGTAGAGAAAGTATAGAGAATAAGAGAGAGAGAAGAAGAGTATTTTTGTTACTACACCGTCATAAAGTATTCAATCTCCTACCAAATGTAAGGGTGTTATTCTTTCTTATTCATTTAAGAGAACCGCTTGTTATTCCATTGCTTATTATTCTGTTGGAATAACTTTGTATACGCTGCTTACCCTATACTTGGTGACATTCTTCTATTATTCGCTTTGAACATCCTGCTCGCGTGTTTTACACCGACCGGTTCCGTCTTTATTATTATTATTCGCTGAACATCCTCGTCTGTGTTTTACACCACCGCTCCGCCTTTTATTATTATTCTGTTGGAACATCCCGTCTGTGTGTTTTACACCGCACAGTTCCGCTCTTTATTATTATTCTTGAACATCCTGCCTCGCGTGTGTTTTACGCCGGACCGTTCCATTCTTTATTATTCTCGCTGAACATCCTGTCTTTATTTTTACGCTTGACTCGGTTCCGTTATTTATTATTCTGTTGGAATAACCTCGCATGCAGGGCCCATCGCATGCATGGTGATTTCTTTTGTTATTCTATTCTTTATTATACCCAGTTGGTTAAAACTTTGACTTCTATACTCCATGAAATTAGTGGAATATGTGACGCCCCCAAAATTAGGTATACATCACCCATCTTGGGTCGCCACTTACATGGTACAAAATTTAAATACAACTTATTAACATAACTGTCGTGTACAATACGACATAAACTGTGAGTTTAAATATAAATATCGTCTACTAGATATTATACAAACTCAAACAAAAAGTCCTCATTACAGTTATTATCACATTATTTTACGTAATAGTGAGAGACTACTAATGCTATCTTCAGACCATCACTCGCTTCCCGACTCGTCTCCAAATATATATTCTCATTTCAAGAGAATAAAAGAAAAGAAAGTGGTGAGCTCAACTAGCCCAAGAAGAAATATTATGACTAAGATAATGCGTAATAAATTATCAATAGTCTTCAACAATGTTAAACCGATAAAATACAATAGATAAACCCGGTTTAACTGCAGCTTTAATAAGCAATCTATTAAAAGAGTCAAGTAGAAAATAAAGTCTACTATCTTTTAGGTTTTAAAAGGTTTTTCATCATCATTATAAATTGAGACTCACTTTAATAAATATTCCACATCATCGAATCACCGCACTACTACGCCAATGATATTCTTTAGTATCACGCACCACAATTATTCATGCACTACGGGCCAAGAATATTTGTGTATTCATTAATGGTCATGATCATGCCAACAACTATCCACCAATGCACTACTACCACCGAGGATTTTATCACATCATTTGTAACATTACGGCCATGATTACAATCGAATAGTCTCTCGGTCATAATTATACCAAGTCCATCTACGCACTACAAAGCCATGATGACTTTCAACATAATATAAACATGAGGATGATGACAATGATATAAGAATTCAATAAAACAAGTTCAAGAATTATTTTATCCAGAATTATTAACGTCCCAAATTAGTAAAAATTCAAGAATGATCGTAAGAATATTTCCATGAAAAGATATCGGATGAAACGCAAATATCAAGGATATTCTACTAATTTCATGGAGTATAAAGTCAAAGTTTTAACCAACTGGGTATAATAAAGAATGGAATAACAAAAGAAATCACCATGCATGCGGTGATTGTGATGATGGAGTTATTCCAATGTAATAATAATAAACCGAGTCGTGAAATTCACACCGGCGATGTTCCAACAGTAATAATAAAGATGGAACTAGATCCTATGTAAAACACACGACAGATATTCCAATGTAATGATAAAGATTTTAACCAGTCCCGTGTAAAACACACGCATGTGATGTTCCAAATGTAATAATAATAAAGACGAACCAGTCCCGTGTAAAACACATGCATGTGATGTTCCAATGTAATAATAGAAGAATGTCACCAAGATAGGTAAAATCACAGATACAAAGTTATTCCAATGTAATAATAAGCAATGGAATAACAAAGCCTTCTCTTCATGAATAAGAAAGAATAACACCCTTACTTTTGGTAGAGATTGAATACCGCAAAGATTGAAGTAACAAAATACTCTTCTTCTTTCTCTTATTCTTTCTATACTTTCTCTCTATAAGCTTGAATGAATTCGTGAAAATAATGAAGCCTTAGGCCTCTATTTATGAAGATTTCTAGCTTAAGACCCTTAGTGCGTGAAAAGGCGCAAGTGTTTGACGACTAATGATGTGAAAAGAAAAGTGGTTTGACGCTCAGTAATGTGAAACGATAAGTGGTTCGAAATATGAAAACGACAAGTGGTTTGACGTCCGGTAAAGGTAATTACTATTAACAAAGGTAAATACTATCGACGAAGGTAAATACTATTCATGGTGGTAATTACTATCGACGGAAGGTAATTACTAGTGACGAAGGTAAATACTATTCACAAGTGGTAATTACTATCGACGAAGAGACTCTTAGATGATGACATATGAGCCCCCATAAAATAATCAAACTTACCACAAATCATAACACATATTTAATCTTTCAACAATTATTAATCATTTATAACTTGTCATCTCAATTATTGATTTAATACTATAACATATTATATGTATGATATCGCGACAATAATTGAATCAATAATATAAGAGATATGATGCAGCAATTATCAGAAGAATAATTAAGCATAATGAGTGACTTCTCACGTAATCATCAATAATCAATACCGTAAGCTACTACGCAACTAATCGCCAGACATCGCATTTTTTTACCAACACCGTAGTTCAATAGCTTTTAACTTCATACCTCCGCCGTTATTTTTATAAAATATTTTTGTCGCTTTTCTCAATCCGATTAATAATTACATTGGGGGTCCACCAATGATTGAGCCAATGTACCGAATATTCCCTAAAAGAATATTCCCGACCAAACGAATATTTTATAACAACTTGCATACTTTCAAAAAATTTATAAATATTACCCACAACTATAACATTATATCAAATTTATTCCATAATATTCAAAAATAATATTTATAGAAAAATTCATCTTTATTTATAAAAGTTGGGGTCTTCTGAGAATATCCTTGATATTTGCGTTTCATCCAAATCTTTTCATGGAAATATTCTTCCGATCATTCTTGAATTTTACTCTACAAAACAATGATCGTGTTGATAATTTGACGTTAATAATTCTGGATAAAATAATTCTTGAACTTGTTTTATTGAATTCTTATATCATTGTCATCATCCTCATGTTTATATTATGTTGAAAGTCATCTCAGGCTTTTAGTAGTGCATAGATGGACTTGGTATGATTATGACCGAGAGACTATTCGGTGTAATCATGACCAGTAATGTTACAAATGATGTTATAAAAATCCTCGATGGTAGTAGTGCATTGGTGGACCGATTGTTGGCATGATCATGACCATTAATGAATACACAAAATATTCTCGGCCGTAGTGCGTGAATAATTGTGGATCGTGATACTAAAGAATATCCTCGGCCGTAGTGCGGGGGTGATTCGATGATGTGGAATATTTATTAAAGTCGAGTCTCAAATATAACAAAGGATGATGAAAACCTTTTAAAACCTAAAAGATAGTAGACTTTATTTTCTACTTGACTCTTTTAATAGATTCTTATTCCAAATGCAGTTAAACCGGTTGTCTATTGTATTTTATCGGTTTAACATTGTTGAAGACTCTTGATAATTTATTTTGCATTATCTTAGTTATAATATTTCTTCTTGGGCTAGTTGAGCTCACCCTTTCTTTCACCGTTTCTCTTGAGAATTGAGAATATAAATTTGGGACGAGTCGGAAACGCAGTGATGGTCCTGAAGATAGCATTAGTAGTCCTCATTATTACGTAAAAATAAAGTGTGATAATAATTGTAATGAGGACTTTTTTTTGAGTTTGTATAATATCTAGTAGGCGATATTTGTATTTAAACTCACAGCTTATATGTCGTATTGTACACGGCACAGCTTATGTTAATAAGTTGTATTTAAATTTTGTACCATGTAAGTGGCGACCCAAGATGGGTGATGTATACCTAATTTTGGGGGCGTCACAACCCCTCCCTAATCTTTTCTTCTCTCTTCTCTCTCTGAAATTTGGCAAAATTTCTCAAATCTTTCCTTCTCTCTCTGAAATCTTTGGAATTTGACGAAATTTGGGGAAATGAATAGCGAGGTCACTTCCGTCGGAGGGAGAGGTCGGTCATGGCCGTCGACAACATCCGTATTGTCAGCTCCTGATTCCTCTGTTGCCCCCCAGGTTTGTTTATTCAATTTTATAACACTCACCTTCAATGGACACCTATTTAATTAGGGCACCTCAATTTGACATTTGTTAGCACCAAAACTCTGGGATGACATTTGCTAGCCTACCACGGAACAGGGCTCACCGCCCCTTGAACAACCAACCACAGCTCACATACTTTGAAAATATTTCTGTCTAATGATTATTTAAAAAATACAATTGATTTAGTCTTTCCATTTTTTTTAACATAGCTCACCACCCCGAACAATTGAACAGAGCTCACCGCCCCTTGATTTTTTTTTTATAAATTTATATATTTTAGTCTTTCCATTTTTTTAGATTTCTTTCTTTTTCTTTTTCTGCATTAATCATGTTTATTGACCTTTCTTTTAGTCTTTCCATTAGTGCAGCCTGAGTTAATAGAAGGTAAAAGTATATATTAGTGCACCTTGAGTTAGAAAGTTTTATTGATATATTGTTTTGCAAATGAGTAAGGTTGGTAAGTTGGGTTAGTCTTAAAATCAATTGGTGTATTATATTATATGTTGGAGTTATGATTGATTGTGATAGTTGGTTCTTTATGGAGCTATGCATACATAGTGCTTTCGACAAAATTACTGTGATGGAGAATGAAAAGTTAATATATTGAGCCACTATGAAGCACTATTTTGTTTCATAAACCATGGTCTTCATTTATAATCCTTTGTTGGTTAAAGATACTCCATTCTTTTTAAAATTATAGATATACTCCATTCTAAGAAACGTGCACCCTTTTTTATTATATATATTGCCTTTTTTTACAAAAAAAGATGCGTATCTTTTAAGACTATTAAATGACATGGTATTCTTTATTTGTCCCTACTTTTTACTATTATTTTTATCATTACATAATTATCAAAATTAAAATATAAAAAAACTTGATTTTGGAACAAAAGGATATGTGACGAGACTTATTTTATTCTAGCAACACTTATCACATTAACATTGTGTTTGTGTTATTTACCCAAAATGTACGGTTGTTATTTTATATAATAGATAGGTATACCATCTATATAATGCCCAAAATTCAGCAGCAAGTTATAAATTGTTGAAATAAGGTCAGAAAAGAAGTTCTTTGCCCAATTAAATGAAAGAAATAACAATCATTAGTATCAGCTTTGACTGTGTTGATGAGCCATTTTGGCTTTATAATTTAATTGATAGTTACCCATAAGGTTTAGGTTATACTTTCCTATATAGACAAGTACATGAGAGGGCATCTAACTTTGGGGTTGTTAAGCTAATAGCACGCACACACACAACAACACACATTTAGGTGTCTTTTAATTTGGCTATTTTTATTTTTATTATGAAAAATAGGTTTAAGTTTTATTATGCATGTTAGAATGGAATGGATGTTGAATTGGTTATTATTGAGTGTTCATTTTGTAAAATTTGTTGGCTAATTTAGGTTGTCCTTTTCCTTAATTTTAGTTCTGGGAATTGGATGTGTATATAGTTTTGTGTGTGTATTATGTTTGATTAAATGCATGTTAATTGTATGAGATTTATTGTGTAGCTACAACCATTTCAACTGCACAATCATCGACTAAATTTATTGTATGTATTATGTTTGATTAAATGCATGGTAATGTAGTTATTAAATGCATGTTAATAACTTATTTGTTTTAATTTATTTTTATTAATGTCGTGACAGATGGATGGCGACTTAGAAAATACCGTATGATAAGTTTTTTTACTCATCATTTTCTTATCTTTTATCTAATCTTTTTACCCACTTATTTACTATTCATTATTTTTTTGTCTACAGGTTCGAAGATTTCGTCATAATAATGTAGAGTCAGAATTGCAAATCAGTATGAACTAAATTGTCTCAGATAATTGAGGTAGTGTATCCTCACACCTAATTCTCATTCATTTTTTCTTTTTTTTCTTTTTTTGCTTTTAAACATTCCATAATTTGAAGCATCGATCAATAGTGAAACCTCAACCTTATTTATAGCATACCTTTCAAGCTGTTAAATTCAATATGCTATTGATCGAGTATATTACTATAGAACATTAGTAAACAATATGTTGGATGCAACTGTGGCTATGTTATTTTATTTTTTGCATCAAACAAAACTTTTATTATAATTATAATGTTAATAGATGGTTAGGTAGATAGTTTTGTTAATGCAACACTTTATTGTCATGTTACCTCATATTCAAAATCAACCAAATGTCAATTAAGACAACTTGCACGTTAAATCAGAGAGCGATCAAAACATTGTGTCCCCGTTCAGCCTAGATTTTTTCCGTCTTTACCACCAAGTCGTCGTCGCCGAGTATGCCTAGAACGAGAATCAAATAAAAGGTCTCGTCTTCAACCAATGACTTTGACTACCAAAATTTCTCATCCTATAACAGACAATATAGTGACAACAAATGTTTTAGAGTCATCGTCAACCACCTTGCTTCAAAATCTTAATGAAGACATTATAACAGATGTTTCACGGTGGTTGTCTGTGGCCATCATGAATCTAGAAAATCCTCCTCAAAATCTTGAAGAAGGCACACCAACAAATATCTCAAGGGTGTCACCTGTGACTACCATGCTCCAAGACTTACCTCAAAACCTATACAAAAACACAACAACAGTCTTGGAACCATTCTCCCCATATTCCCCACTGGCATCGTATAATTCCAATAAAGACACCAGGTGTTTGCTATAAGTTTTAAATTTGTATTTCATTTATATATAATCAAATTATATGACATCTATAATTTTATCTGTAGTGCCTACAGAGTAGAAGGTGTAATTATGGATGTTGCACTTAATCCTCGAAACTATAAAATTCCAAATCGTCATTTCCTTGGCTTGATGAATCGAACATGTCCTCATTGTTCTGCCTTACAATGGCTTGCTGAAAAATTAACAAAATCATCTGTATCAAATCCTCTCTTTGGTAAATGTTGTTTACAAGGAAAAATTAGACTACCTCCACTTATTGCACCTCATTTAATGCTTAAAGCATTGTATGAAAACAATGATGAAAAATCAAAATCGTTTCGTCAGTACACACGAGAATATAATGCAGCTAATGCATTTACGAGTCTTGGTGCTACTTTGGATGACAGATTAATTGTTGGGAGGGGGCCTAGAACATTCACCATCCATGGAGAATTACACCATCGAACAGGATCGCTTATGCCACAGCCAGGGTGTGAACCAATTTACTCTCAATTGTACATTTATGATCCCAATTCAGCTTTAGATGTTCGCAGCAACAGAAATCCCAACTTGAGAAGAGATGTTTTGAAAACCATACAAGATTGTTTATTGTAAGTAAATCCATTTCCTATGAAATTTTGGCAGGCTCACACAATTTTAAGTGAATTGGAATTGACGGGGGTGAATTTACCGGCCTATCTTCACTACAGTTCTGTAACAGATCGGCGTCGATATAATCTCCCACCAACCGATGCGATTGCGGTAATATTGTCGGGAGATGGAACTGAATCAAGTGGAATGAGAGATATTGTGTTACATTTGAGAGGATATAATGGTTTGATGCAAATTAATGAGTTTCATCCGGCCTATTTGTCATTGCATTATGTGGTATTGTTCCCTTATGGTGAGCTAGGATGGAATCCAGATTTGAAACAGTGGAACCTTTCCCACAGTGGACCTTCATCTACTCGACTGACATAATTGCAATATTACAGTTATCGTATGTTCCAACGTGACACTGAGTATTCAACAATTTTGATGGCCAAAAAACTATTTCAAGAATTTGTAGTAGATGTTTGGGCCGCTACTAAACAAAATCGATTGACATACTACAAGTTGAATCAATCGAAGCTTCGTGCAGAACTTTACCAAGGTCTTACAGATGTTTGTGCAAATGAGCTTGGTCCTAAACAAGTTGGTCAACGAATGATTTTGCCATCTTCATTCACTGGTAGTGCAAGACATATGTTTGAAATTTTTCAAGATTCAATGGCTATCACGCAAGATAATCAACACCCGGATATTTTTCTAACTATGACCGCCAAATCCCAAATGGCCCTAAATTACTAAATCATTATTGCCCGAATCGGATGGGTCGATTGCACCACAAATATTGTTTACCCAGAAGTTTTGTTATGATATTTTTACGACAAGTAAATGGTATAGTTTAAACAAGTTTATTTCTACTGAATTATGTAATGTTTTCAACATTTCAACATTTAATTTTACAATGAGGTTCATTCTTTGTAGGATTGGAGTGAATTTGTCAACGAGAACAATAGAGTATATACAATGGACCTTTGTGGATGGGGCGACGTAATCAGGTAAATCTACTTTTATGTTATTGCATCAAAATAACTTTACTATTCCTATAATATAAATAGTTATTATAATTTTATTGTTTATGTAAATAATATAGGTGGTTGTGAATTCTCCTCATTGGGCAAAGTGAGTTCGTATTGATACGAGGACATTAAGGATATTGATGAAGAGAAGGTTTAAAGTGATAAAGAAGACATTTAAGTGAGTTAAATGATATGCAATCCAAGATCGACATGTCCCAATGCACCGACCAAACAATTGTCTAGGTGTGAAAGTCTCTTTACTAAGACTATATTTCTCTACTTCTCATGCGCAGACACACAACACACATAATATATGCACAAACACACACACATAACTGTAGCCAATCAAACACTCGCAAATCAAACTCACACACCATTATACTGCCACCAATACATATTTATGGTACTAAGAAAACTTTATTTGATTGGAAGTCCATATCTTTTCCTAAATAAATTGATTATTTATTATAATCTCTCTAAATTCTTACTTATATCAATCTAAATCATCCCCCCCACTACATACAAATATGTGTGCTTCTTTGTTTTTTAGATAATTCAAGGTAAAGTAAGGGGTCTTATGTTTCAGATTTTCAATTATTTTATTTTGACTCACATATTTCGATAAATTTTAAATTTCAAATATTTTCAGGTATATATTGAAGGATGTTTGGTGTAAGCTGTAAAGAATATACTTGGTGTAAGCTGTAAAGTAAAGGGTTATGCTCAACATGTTGTTTCTCTATTTTTTGCATGTATGTATTTTTGTGTTCCGTCTTTTGTAAATTTAGTTAATTATACATGGTTATGATGATTTTGGGTATGGAATGATGACTTTTTTTGGTGGTTTGGATATGTATGAATGATTGTAAGTTTCTTAAACAGGTTTAAATTTTTCTGGATATCTATTTTTAAAGGAAACTCTGCCGAAATTTCTTGAAATTAGTAGCGACTAACTTAATATTTTGGTGGTTGGATATGTGTTAATGATTGAGTATGTATTAATTTCTGCATGTATGTATTTTTTGTGTTCCGTATTTTGTAAAGTTAACTAATTATACATGGTTATGTTGATTTTGGGTATGAAATGATGGTTTTTTCGTGGTTTGGATATATATGGATGATTGTAAGTTTTGTAGAGCAGGTTTAGATTTGTCCTGGATTTCTATTTTAAAAGAAACTCATCAAAAAATTTAAAATTAGTAGCGACTAGCTTGATGTTTTGGTGGTTAGATATGTTGATGATTGAGTATGTATTAATTTCTTCATATGTGTATTTTTTGTGTTCCGTATTTTGTAAAGTTAATTAATTATAAATGGTTATGATGATTTTGGGTATGGAATGATGGTTGTTTTGGTAGTTTTGGTGGTTTTGTAGACAAGTTTAGATTTTTGAAGATATCTATTTTTGACGTTTTGGTGGTTGGATGTGTTGAGGATTGAGTACGTATTAATTATTGTGACGGTATGGTGAATTATGATAATTGTTATGTTTGATTTTAAGTTTCAAAGATGTATTATTTTTTGAATTTTTATTTAATTTTTCGTTACATCGTACCTTCAGGCACGAACAATTACTATATATATATATATATATATATATATATATATATATGAAAGAACAACATTAAAAAAAACAGAAAAATAAAGGTCTAATCAGAAGATAGAGAAAATGAATGAAAAAGAAAAGCTCGAGTTTTTTAAGTTAAGTTTAGAGTTGTGTCTGCACGAACCTCTCATCTCCGCCGCGCCACCTGATATTTTTTTCCTCTGTTATCATCTTCACATCTCTGACTAAATAGCATATCTGACCCTTCTATTTATCATATTTTTGCTAAAGTGTCCCTTAAACATTTTTTTAGCACAACTGTTCCTCAATGATACATTAGTTGTCCAAAAGTGTTCCTTTTCTATTTTTGGTCAATTTCCGTTAGTCAAACAAAATATTTTCCGTTAGTCAAATGTTTTCCCAAACTTTTATCATTTTCATTCAACTTGATATAATTAATTAAATTATGAACTTGTGCAATAAATAACATAAATGTCAAAAAATAACTAATATTTATTTTATCAAAAAAATAAATTCATACACTTTTCACTAATTAAATTTCTCAAATATTAAAATTTATGTAATATACATTCAAACATAAAATTTTCCAATGTAAAATAAAATTTTAATACTACATATAAAAAGTGTAAATTAACACAAAAAAATTACATTTTTTCTCTAAATATTAAAATTTACTAAAACAAATTTAAAGAAAAATTGTTACGAAACCAATCTTACGCACAACTTTATTATAAATTAAAATATCCTTCAATTTTTTATTAATTAGAATTTGATCTTAATAGCGCCTAGATCTGTAATGAAAAAGCAGCGACATTTTTCACCTGATAGGTGAATTTTATTTATTGTGGGCATACATGTATTGCATGTAATTACGTAATCAAACTTTGTGCATGCTCCAATAAAAATTAAAGCTTTTCATACAGATTCAATAAGAACAAATGCTAGATCATGGATTACTAAAGTCAACAGACTCTAAAACAGATCCCCAAATATCCAATGATGTTTTAATCCCCTAATAAGGGCCAACATAAACAGATGTTGACAATATTAAACGGTGTAATCATATATTTTCCACTAAAATAATTGTCAGCAAATAACTAAGTAGCAAAATTCTAAAACACATTTTTTGAAATCTCCTTCAATTTTAAAATCTTATGAATCAAATTTATTTTGATTAAACATAACTAACATAATTTTTAATACTTTTTATATGAATTATAAGATTCGTTCTGTAACAAGTATTTTTTAAGTTTGTTTTACATAAATTTTAATATTTGAAAAAAATATAATTTTTTTGGTGTTAATTTGCACTTTTTATGGGCATTAAAATTTACTTTTAAATTAGAAAAACTTGTGCTTGAATGTATATTACGGAAATTTTAACATTTTAGAAATTTCATAAGCAAGAAGTGTATGATTTTTTTTGATAAAATGAATATTTATTATTTTTTAACATTTATGTTATTTATTACACAAGTTCATAATTTAATTAATTAGATCAAGTCAAATAAAAATGATAAGTTTAGGGAACATTTGACCAAAAGAAACATTTGACTAACAGAAAACATCTTGTTTGACTAACGGAAATTGACCAAAAATAGAAAAGGAACACTTTTGCATAATTAATGCATCATTGAAGAACAATTGTGCTAAAAAATAAGTTTAAGGAACAGTTTAGCAAAAATATGACAAATAGGAGGGTCAGATATGCTATTTAGTCTCGCATCTCTCTCCTTCCTCTTATTTAAACACAAACCTGCACTCCCTCAATCCAAACTCTCCCCATACATATATATATATATACAAATACATATATTTATCTCTATATCCCCTTCTAAATATACAAATACATACGACATGGCAGAATCGGTGGAGCTTCCAGCTCGACTGGGAATTCTTCCATTCAGGAACAAGGTATTGTTGCCCGGCGCAATTATTCGAATTCGCTGCACTTCACCAAGCAGGTAAAATGAACTTGATAATTTTTTCCTTGTTATTACTTTCGGTATTTTAGTGACGGATGAGCAGGATAAAGTGAACGGCTTTGCCAGTTAATTTGAGCTGAAATACCTAGAATTCAATAGGTCCACCGTCTTTTTATTTTATTTTATAAATTACCTCGACAAAGTTTCATGTTTTGGGTTTGATTACGAGTAATGCTCTCATTATTTCAAGAGAAATTGTAGGAATTCAAAAGAAGTGAGCTTAATTGGACTTTTTAGAATGAGAAATTGAGACTGCTGTTCGCTTAGGTGTGCTAATTTTCTTTGGTTTGCTTTGATTCCAAGGAAACTCTGGAGAGAAATTAATGAATGTTAAAAGAAAAATTCCTAGGCTTAAAGACATGTATAATTGTAACGGAAGCTAGCTGAAGTTATTGTTGGTTGTGCTTCAAAATTTTTAGTTTTGGCAAAGTCCACATTGCCTATTTTGGAGAACCTTTCATGTGTATATTAGTGCTTTATAAGTTGGGCTTAGTAACATGGTTGAGGATAAAGGGCACATGAGGATGGCTAGAGAACTGGGTTAGGCCAAGCTTGTAAATCTTGGACTTTCTTTTCAGAAAACCTTAGTGCGCGCAGGGGGGTGCCGATCCGGTCGATTATGCCTCACGGGTGCACCCAGGTAGCCCTAATGTTCTTACGAGTTAACACACATAGACACAAAATCATCCTCTCTTATTTCAGTGGTTTCTCCAACTGACCTTGAGTTGCACAGTGATAGATGTTTTAAAGTACTAGACTTTGGAAAGTACATGTATGTCAAAGAAAACAAACATTTCTAATGAGATTAGTGGTTGTTAGCATTTCTTGTACTTAATTCTATTGGAGTTTGTAACTGGGTTGATAAGCCAGAATTCATGAATTGGACTTTTGTATAGCTGCTGCAAATCGTATGCATGGGTTAGAATGATTGAGATAGTGTTGAATTTATGTAGTGTGAAATTGGTGGAGCAAGAACTATGGCAGAGCGAAGAAAAGGGATTAATCGGGATCCTGCCAGTTCATGATGCTGCTGAGAGAATGGCAGTGGGTCCTGTGTTTTCTCCAGGTGATTACGAGTTCTCTAATGTATCTAGAAGTAATAATTAAGCTTTTATTAAACTTAATTACTGCCAAAAAAAGTTTTTAATAAACTTATATCATTGATATAGTAGCAGGTTCTGACTTGGGTGATCGGAGCTCAAAAAATCACGTTGGTGTATCAGATCCTCACAAGATTGATGAAAAAAATCAGCAAGAAGTTATTCATTGGCATACCAGGTATTTATCAAGGTTTTCAACCCGGACCGGTCATCGAACCGGAAAAGGTACCAGGTGGATGGGTCACTGGTCCAACCAGTGGTCGAACCGTTATTGAACCAATGACATCATTAAATTATAAAAATATATATTATTAGTAATTAATAAAATTTTAAAAAATCTCGTTTTTTATGAACTAAACCATAATAAAGTTGAGTTACAATATTCCTAAAGGGGTTAATTTTTTTAAAAATTTGGTAATTATTTTTTTTAAAAAAGTTAAAAATAGACCGGTTTTACCGGTTGAACCACCGGGTGATCGACCGGGTCAACTATTTTTTGACCAAAAATGGTTTACTGGTTCAAATCGGACCGGAGTGCCGACCAGTTCCGGCAGTCCGGTTCGGGTTTTAAAACCATGGTATTTATTGACAACTTATCAATTTGGTGTCTTTTGCTATGGAAAAGCCCAGTTCATATTTATTTCTGCACTTATTTACTTTTCATTTTTCCAATTCACAAACACAGTCCTAATTCCTGTTCTTAGTTTGTCCGTTATTATCTCTATTACTTGTCATGACTGGACAATGTTTGGTTTACATATAAGGGGAGTTGCAGCTCGAGCTTTACATCTCTCAAGAGGAGTGGAGAAACCCAGTGGAAGGGTCACATACATTGTTGTTCTTGAAGGATTGTGCAGATTCAGTGTCCAGGAGCTTAGTACAAGAGGAACATATTATACTGCACGAATCTCTCCTCTTGATATGACAAAACTTGGTAAGTCCCAAGTTCTATTCTTGCCTTCTTTCTTTATTAAATACTACTCTGTCCCAAATTAAGAATTCATCCTTCCTTTATGAGACATCTTCCAATAAAAGACATCTTTGAAAATAAGGTTTCAAATTTCTTCATGTTCTAGTAAGTTTGGATATTGGCCATCAATTATATGAAAGTTAAATCTCCCTCAAAAAGTTTGATTTCAAATGGGTAGTCATTTTTTTTGGAGGACCAGGGGATTAATACAAAGAGACACATGTTGTGCAGCAGCAGTTGATAGAAGATGTTACTCAAGCTGGCTATTAGGTCTTAGAAATTTGATTATTCAAGTTTTCTTGTTGTCAGTTTACTCTATATAAGGAAGTTTTAACTTCTATCATTACCCAATGTTGTATTTTTGAGCTCAGAAAATGCGAGGGAAGTCTACGAAAAATGAAAAGAAAACAAAATCTAAAAAATTATACAGCTGAAATCAATACCTCCAACTAGGAAATCTGTTGATTCTCTCAGGTTTTATGCTTGATTGCAATTGATGCTTGATTGCTATGGATATCAGTCACCCAATTCACACAAGTAATGGAAAATAACCATATTTAAGAATGCCTTATTTTCTTCTCACATGTCTCGTTCAGTATTCTATTTCTTGCTGTGCATACGGTCTATCTAAATTTCTGTGTCCCTATTTAAAATTTCTAGTTGGTGTGCTCAATGTTCACAATGATATTGTCAATGATGTTTTTCATGATAGTTGCAGTATCTGTCAGGATTATTGATTTTTACTATTTTTCTACTCATAACTAGAGATGGAGCAAGTAGAGCAAGACCCAGATTTCATGGCATTGTCGCGTCAGTTCAAAGCTACTGCCATGGAGCTTATTTCTGTTCTTGAGCAGGTAATTGAGGAACTTCCTTTTCTTCTTTTGAAATGAGATATCTTAGGCTTTATACTTCCTGAGAAAAAGATACGAAAGAATTAATCTGTTACATAATGCAGTCATTGAAAGCATACGAGTACTGCTACCTTTATCCCTTTTTGTTTCTGTTTCCTTTTAATTATGTTTAACAAGCCTATGTGCGTGTCATTAACATATTCCCTTTTCCTTGTGACCTAGTTCTACCTCAAGGTTTCCTTTGCTGATGATAACTGATACAAGATAGCTGCTCACATACAGAGCTTTTTTCTTTCTTATTTGTTGAATAAATCTTCATTTAAATTGATAACATCTTATTCACTGATCAACTATTGATAGAGGTGGAAGCTGCTAGCATTTAGTTTGTTTTGAGTTGGGAACTATAGAATTTAATTGTGGCACTAATTCTCGAGATTCACTTATGTTCAATCATTTTATGTAAGAGAAAAGAATTTTAATGGAAAGTAAAGAGACTAAAAAGTACACGAAACAACAGATCTGTCAACTTATTAGTAAAGAAGAAGAAACAAAAGAGATAAAAGTAAGATGGACCTTCTATCTCGCTGAATATGGTAGAAGCAATATTTTAGAATTCCAAATCATTTTTTCAGGTCAGTTGCTGGAATTTTAGCTTCCCAGGCAAGCAAATTTTACCTCAAATATGAAGTAAAACTGAAAGTTTAAGTAAGGAATGTGATCAATGTAGTCATGTTTCTAATAACTCACTCGCGATAGACATTGTTGTTTGATTGGTTTGCTGGTTTTTCATCGTAATTCATTTCCAGACCCGTATTTTTGTTTCTGATTTAGACTGGTTCTTCCAATGTTTTGAAGTTAAATTGCCCATGGTTGAATAATTTGGGAGGAAACCATATCATATTCAAGTAACGCTGATGATACTTTCTTTTGGAGGGTTTGTCATAAAATTGCTAAACTAATTTTCATGACATTAAATCAAGCAGTTGGAAAATATTCTTAGGCGGTGACTGAAACTCCACAACTCTTATTTCATTACTTGGAAAGCTGGAAGGCACTAGGTATTCAGTTCTGTATGATTGTGAAAAGTTGTTCTCATCATTTTTCTTTGGTTATTCTTTGTTTTTAGAAACAAAAAACTGCGGGGAGGACAAAAGTTCTTTTAGAGACAGTTCCGGTGCACAAACTGGCAGATATATTTGTTGCTAGCTTTGAGATTAGCTTTGAAGAACAGCTTTCTATGTTGGATTCAGTTGACGTGAAAATAAGGCTTTCAAAAGCTACGGAATTAGTTGATAGGCATTTACAGGTAAATTATGGATATAGCAGTTAATTTATCATATAATAACTAAATTTATTATCTCTGGCCTTTATGGCTGAGTTATATTTATCTGCAACAGTCAATTCGCGTAGCGGAGAAGATTACACAAAAGGTTGAGGGACAGTTGTCCAAATCACAGAAAGAATTCCTTCTTCGTCAGCAGGTTTGCTCTCTACATCGACTAGATATCTTCAGGAACTTAGAGTTAGATTTAGGTGTGTGAGGTGATAAGATTATCCCAGAAGACAAGTAAAAATATTCCTTAATCTGCAGATTCATGGGCTCTTATATCTTCAGGCTTGCACCTCTAACTGCAAGATGCTTGCAACTTTCAAACATCATGGCATTCTCCTTGCATCTGAAATACGCATTAAGCAAATGCTGAATTATTATAATGAACTTGAAACTTCTAATCATTACTCTTCAATCAAGCCACACATATCGTAGATTAATCAAAATCTAGAGTTCTTCCCACAAATAAGAATTTTTGGTGACTTTCATGGACTGTGGTTTATCTTTTCTCCTTTTATATATGGGCTCAGACAGTGTCTCATGATGGACTGTCTCATGTATTATTTATCTGAATTCTATCCCAACTTACTCCAATTTGGATATACTCCAGATGAGGGCTATCAAAGAGGAGCTTGGGGACAATGATGATGATGATGATGATGTGTCTTTGCTGGAAAGGAAGATGCAAAGTGCAGGAATGCCTTCAAATATCTGGAAGCATGCACAGAGGGAATTAAGGTATATTATAATTTAAGCCAGAAACAGTGGTTCAAAATTTTTGGTAATGGCTTAGTGTGTGGTAACAAACAATGTGGTTAGTTATACCTCGGACGTCCTTCGTAGAATGTGAAAATGTATCTGTTTGTTTCAGCGGACAATTAATATCTTTTATCCTAAAAAAGGTCGTGACATACTTCAAACTTCATCCACAGCTCATTGATCTAGTGCGTAATATTATAACTTTAAGTTGGAATCTATTGGGATGTTTCTTTAAATTCTACTGCAAATTCATAAATCAGGCAACTTAAAAAAATGCAACCTCAACAACCTGGATATAATAGTTCTCGGGTTTACCTGGAACTTAAAAAAATGCAACCTCAGCAGGACTGCCTTCAAATATCTGGAAGCATGCACAGAGGGAATTAAAGTATATTATAATTTAAGCAAGAAACAGTGGTTCAAAATTTTTCAAGGACTTCTCTGGTAATGGCTTAGTGTGTGGTAACAAACAATGTGGTTAGTTATACCTCAGACGGCCTTCGTAGAATGTGAAAATGTGTGTGTTGTTTCAGCTGACAATTAATATCTTATATCCTAAAAAAGGCCGTGACATACTTCAAACTTCACCCACAGCTCATTGATCTAGTGCATAATATTATAACTTTAAGTTGGAATCTATTGGGATGTTCCTTTAAATTCTACTGCAAATTCATAAATCAGGCAACTTAAAAAAATGCAACCTCAGCAACCTGGATATAATAGTTCTCGGGTTTACCTGGAACTTCTTGCTGATTTACCCTGGCAGACAGCCAGCGAAGAACATGAGTTGGACTTGAAGGCTGCAAAAGAGCGTCTTGACAGTGATCATTATGGGTTAGTCAAAGTCAAGCAACGGATAATCGAATATCTAGCTGTTCGTAAGGTGACCAACTATTTAATGTGTTAGTTGATTGTGTTCCTGATGTTACGAGTCTCATTACACTTTCATCTAAGGTGATTTTATATCTGAATCTGCATTACAGCTCAAACCAGATGCTAGAGGCCCAGTATTGTGCTTTGTTGGTCCACCAGGTGTTGGAAAGACATCTTTGGCATCATCTATTGCAGCTGCTCTGGGCAGGAAATTTGTACGCATATCCCTTGGTGGTGTGAAGGATGAGGCTGATATTAGAGGACATAGGAGGACATACATTGGAAGCATGCCTGGGCGTCTCATTGATGGATTGAAGGTAATAACTGGTTTTATATATGAACTTTTTTAACTTTGTAAAGCTTTTTTGGATTATCTCCTGTCATAACTTTCTGAGTGTTAAGAGTTGGTCGAGTCTAGATGTCGTTTACAGCACATCACTAATGCTGTGCACTGGTTCCCAACTGTTGCTGCGTCATACATATTCTGCTTGGTTGGCATGTGTGAGCATAAGCTTCTGTCTGTCAGTTATTTCCCAGCATTTTTTGGCATTCCTATTAATAATCACAAATTGCAAGCATAGTGTTGGTAATCTGTTAGTCGGTAAACTTGTCACCTTTCTGCATCTTATGATAGAAACTAAGATTTCCTACTGGATCACCCTCTTCAACGTCTAACTGATGGATAATTGTTTTGATATTCCTTGATTGGCTGTTGTATAGCATGAATTTGGCCTGCCTAGCATTTGTATAAATATAACCTGTTTTGATGTATGATGTTTATTTATCTGTAAAACATTTTCACCGGATTACATCCAAATTACAATTATCAGAACATTGAATCATAGCGCATAGTAACATCTGGCTGGAATTATATTTGATGGTCTAATGGAAGCATTCAGATGGGTCCAAGTTTAAAATGCTAGATCTGGTTGTTGACTATTTTTAAGGGATTGATGATTTTTCCTGTTTAGGTCTAATATGTTTGTCTTTGATCAACTTTCAGAGAGTAGCTGTTTGCAATCCAGTTATGCTTCTCGATGAGATTGACAAGACTGGTTCTGATGTTCGGGGAGATCCAGCTTCAGCATTACTGGAGGTTCTTGACCCTGAACAGAACAAAACATTTAATGATCAGTATCCTATTTCCTTCAGGATCTTTTTGAGTTTTAAGATTTTTTTACATAAATCTAATACGAGTCATATGACCCCCATAAAATTTTATTTGTTTCACGATTCATGATTAGAGCATCTATATCTTATGCTCCAATAGAGTTGTTAAAGAGCTGGACTAAAGATATAACTATTACGTTATTTTCCTTTTTTACTCTGAATATTAAGTTGCATAAGACACACTAAGAGACTTGGCGATAATTTTTTTAGTCCTTTTATGTTGAATGTTAAACTTTAGCTATTAAAAAAGTTTTATTGCTGAAGAAACGTTGAAATTTTTTTTGTCCAAGCTTGTCATATGCAAGCCATAATACTCCCTCTGCTGCAAAATATAAGATCAAGATCGACTTTTGAAAGTCAATTTGAGATATTTTAAATACAGAATTGATGTGATTCATTTAACTTTTGGTTAAATTTTGTAATTAGTAGTACTTATTAGATAGTTTTCAATTTTAATAATTGTATCGTCTAAAAACTATATGAATTCATATTAATTTTGATTTCAAAATTATCTTTAATCAACTTCAAAAAGTCAATATTGATCCTATATATTTAGGAATGGAAGGAGTATTTGCAGCAAGAATAACAAAAATTTGTCACTCTTTTTCATTCTTTCATTTTTTTCCCCATACGGGGTTAGTGTTTTATTTATTTATTAATATAATTTAAGTTTATTTCTACTGGCATGTTGTCATGATAGTTAGGTTCTGTTTATTGGATTTTATTGTAGATCTGTTCTAAGAGCTTCTTAGAAAGCAATATAGCTCATGTCTTGGGTGTTTGGATCATCACTCTCTCCTTATTTATATTGAAAGTGTAATTGGAAAATTCATATATTGAAATTAATGTTTTCCTGTTTCTTGGATTTTTCCAACTGCAATCATTGTTCATCATCCCTCTAGTTGTATAATACGTGTGATATTACTTCTAGTCAGTAGAACATCTACAAGTGAATATACGAATTAAGTACTGGATTTGTTTACTAGCTTATTCATGTTTATACATCGAAATTGATTCCTTAATTCATGCTCGATAGCTATTTAAATGTTCCATATGACCTTTCAAAGGTGATCTTTGTGGCGACTGCAAATAAGGCGCAACCTATTCCTCCACCACTCTTAGACAGGATGGAAGTCATTGAACTGCCTGGTTATACTCCTCAAGAAAAGCTTAAAATTGCAATGCAACATTTAATTCCAAGAGTTTTGGATCAGCATGGCTTGAGTTCCGATTTTCTTCAAATTCCTGAGGTATTGATTTTTTATTTTTTATTTGACTTAATAAGTGAAATGCTGATTATTTTGAAATAACAGTTTTTTCATGAGGTAAAATCAAGAGAGATAAACTTCTGAATTACCCAACATGGATTTATGCATTAAGAGAAGGTATTAATTATAAAATTAATGCAGAACTGTGTATTACAGTCGGTATATTTGATTGTTAAGATGGTGCCTGTTGCTTCTCTTTAATCACCTTTTGGAGTATTTATGTCTTCCTGTTGTGGTAGGCAATGGTGAAACTCATCATTCAGAGATACACAAGAGAAGCTGGTGTTCGGAATCTGGAGAGGAACTTAGCGTCTTTAGCTCGTGCAGCTGCAGTAAAAGTTGCAGATCAAGAACATGTTCTTCCACTTTGCAAAGATATGCACCAACTTTCTTCACCATTGCTGGAAAGTAGAGTTGCTGAAGGTGCTGAAGTAGAAATGAAAATAATTCCAATGGGTGACAATCATGAGATTTCAAACGAATTCAGGGTTACTTCACCTTTGATTGTCAACGAGGATATGCTGGAAAAAGTACTAGGGGTAATAAATTTATCTTTCTATTACAATGCTTTAAGTTTAAAAATAACTACAGTAGTAAAAATGTGGGGTTATTTGTCGCCTGCTGCTTAAGGTGTTTGGAATTGGTTCACATATACTCAATTTCTGGAACAGTTGTTATCCAGTCCTTTAGATCCATAGATATTCTCATACATTTTATATGTTGTTTCCTATATGTTGTTTCTCATTTCTCTTAACAAATCTGAAATTTAATTTGGTTACATTCGAATGCAGCCTCCAAGGTATGATGAGAAAGAAACCGCAGAGAGGGTTGCAGCCCCCGGAATATCTGTTGGACTGGTGTGGACTGTGTTTGGTGGAGAGGTTCAGTTTGTTGAGGCTACATCAATGGTGGGAAGGGGTGATCTACATCTCACCGGGCAACTTGGTGATGTTATTAAAGAATCAGCACAGATTGCACTGACTTGGGTAATGATTTCCTTTTCAGTGTTTGTTCTGTACACACTAAAAAAATGCATGATGAAAATTCTATTCTATTATTTTCATGAACAGTGCCTTTTAGGATAGAGCTAGGTATTGTGTTTGAATCCTTGCACAGAAAGTAGCGTGTCATTTTAATATATAGAAAATAGTACTAAGCTTCAATAACTGATACACAAGTCTTTCAAAATTTATTTATTTACTAAAAAGTACTGGAGAGAATACTAACAAACAAGCTGACGTAAATAGTTGGGTAGGATATGATATGAATAATGCACGACACAAATGGACTTTTGAGTCAGGAATGACTTTGGAGGTTATGGTTGATGAGATGGCTAATAATCTTATGAGTTATGCCTATTGCCTAGTAAGAGTTTCCAAAGATGCTCCACATTTAGATTAAGAAGCATGGATTGTTTCTACATCTACAAGGGGAGAGGAGGTCATTCACCATTAACAGTTGGGAGGCTTGGGAGATGCTCATAATTTTATTTATTTATTTAGTATTATTTTTTTTAATAGTGAATTCCGTGAGGTATGTGCCTTTAAATTGTCTTTTCTCAGAGTCACATAACAAAATGAATTTTGTAATCTTCCACCAACAGAACATAATTTTTACTTAAATTAGTGATTACATGATCTGATAATGTATGTGCATGTCATGTATATTAATGTAACATTTCATGTAACGCAAGACGATGATGACTGAAAGATGTTAATAGTCCCCCACTGACAACTTAGTGTTCAAGTTTTCATGAAATTTACTGATTCTCTAGGTATTTCTTGATTCAGGTAAGGGCAAGGGCAACTGACCTTAATTTGGCTGCGTCTGAGGAAACTAATCTGCTGGATGGGAGGGATGTTCACATACATTTTCCTGCTGGTGCTATACCTAAGGATGGACCCTCAGCAGGGGTGACTCTCGTAACTGCACTGGTGTCACTGTTTAGTCAGAGAATAGTTAGAGCAGATACAGCCATGACAGGGGAGATGACTCTGCGAGGTCTAGTATTACCTGTTGGTGGTATTAAGGATAAGGTGTGTGCTTTTTTATCTTTCTGTTGACCATCTTTTTGTTGCTATTGGTTGCAAACTATAATAAAATGTTATAGCATTACTGCATTGTGTCTTCTGGTTCTTTATATTTTTTGCAAAATAGAACTCTTTATTTAGTTTGTTTCACACCCCAACCCCCATGGATGAAAATGAGTTCATAAGACCAATAAAACTTAAAAAATTGAATTCAGAAGGGAAAAAATATAGGATGATCATACGGTCATTTTGTCAATTTGTTGGAAAACTGTATAAAATTTCTGAGTACAATTTGTAATAGGCATTCAGTTTGACCTGACAGAAGCAGGGCTTAGTTATCAAGTTTTGTTGTATCCATGCATCATGACACAATTTTTTATTTTTTAGTTATCTTTGATGGAATGCATCTCTGAGTGCACAATTTTAGACTCTTATCAAGATTAAGTTTTTCCTTTTAAATTGATATTTATACTCTTACTTGTACACTGGTACAGGTTTTGGCAGCACACCGCTATGGTGTTAAGAGAGTTATCCTGCCTGAGAGGAATTTGAAGGACCTAGTTGAAGTACCATCAGCTGTTCTAGCCAGCATGGAGGTAATTATTTTCCTTCTCAACTGCTTTTGTGTGCGTGCAAATGAAATGTTTTCATGGTCTGGGTTTTATTCAGTTTAGATCTGAAATTTCATGTAGACTACTGGATTTTCATGCCTTGTCATGTTTACTGTTGTTTGTTATTCTCAAATTCGGTAGAGATCCATTACGAGTTGTTTAGGAAATTGTCTCGTCATGATTTATGTTATGAGATATATTAGTTGACACCAGTTACATGCTTCTGTTGTGCCTACCTTGTTAATGTGTCTTATTCTGTCAGATACTACTTGTGAAGCGAATGGAAGATGTATTGGAGCATGCTTTTGAAGGAGGCTGTCCTTGGAGACAGAACTCAAAGTTATGACATGAGCCTGATTTTACATGTGATCAAGTTGTTTAGTATGGCACAATTCGCTCCTGGCAGGCAGATTTCATGTCATTCAGTAGCTGATAGAAGTGCAGTGGAGCTTTTGACATGATTAACTAATCATGCAGGTGGATCTTGACAAATCATTTAATAGTACCCGAAGAAATATTTCTTTGTACTCGTCATTATTGACTATCAAAAGTCAATTTGAAATATTTTTATATTTAAAATTAAGATGATTTATTAAAAATTATGAAATAATAAATTTTACGATGAGTAGCACATTTTAAATAGTTAAAGGAATTTATGTCAATTTTAAGTTTGAAAATGTTTTATGTTAGACTTCAAAAAGTCAATACATTGTATATTTTGGAACATATGGAATATTTAATATCCTCCAACTGGAAGCGGGTAGAATAAATAGTACAAAACATATTTAAAACCTGGGTAGAATAAATAGTACTTAATTCAGTATATACAACATCCTAGTACCACTTGGCAAGGATGAGATACCAAAATTGAGAGAATTTTATATCCACTTGAAATTCACTAGTACTACAAGCTATATATATATATATATATATATATATATATATATATATATATAAGCTAGAAGGTAGAGATAACACGTTAACAACTAGTATAATTTACATTTTCCACATAACTCAATAACTTTTGATTTTCTCCAATATTTCAACAATTGAGTTATTTATTTATTAATACATCCAATTGACAAATGTTTATTAAAAAGTATAAAAAAAAGGTTGCAACTTCCTTTTCAATTTATAAAAGTTGTACATTATGTATTCAAGAATAATATGAATGAACTCTGTTCATACAATTTGTATTCATTCAATGTGTACATTTGTCATTTGTCCTGTAACTCATGCTTGTTCCTCCGTCCCAAAATAGAAATAATGTCCTCCCATTATATATTTTGGACTTATCCCACGTGTGCGTTAACATATAGTATGTTTTAATAAAATTTATTCTTGTCGATTAAAAAAAAGTTGTTTTTGAAAGTCTGAATCAAAATAATATCTTTAGATTTGAGTGCTTAATTTAGCTTTTTCTTATTTAGACCAGTTTTTTTAGGGGATAGTTGGATGGAATTGTTTTGTCCTTGTGGTTTCTATTTGGTTCTCCAATGAGCATTTAGAGTTTGTTGACTAGTAATAAAGGAAGGATGTAGACCTAACTGACACTTGTAACTTAAAAACTCTCAAAATTATTCAGCCAGAAGCTGCGGAGCTTCCAAGTTGAAATCAACCAATTACATTATTGCATGTAAAATCAGATATTTTCAGATGCTTCAACTACAACTCAAAAACATCACAGGATACTAAAACCACAATCTCAAATATGCTTTCATCACTTCAATATTTTGCATACAGTTCTCACCGTGCTCAAGGAAACGCAGTGTGGAAGCGTGAAAGGGGGATTTATTTCAAACAAATTTAGCATGCATCAACTAAAAAGGAGATGCCACGACACTTTAAAGCAAACACAATTTCATTAAACACTAATGTCACACATCCACAACTAGTCAAGTCCAAAAAAAAAATACCTATAAGAACCCTTCTAACAACATATCTTCATTAATGTTCAATAATTATGCAAGTATAATTACATGTCATGTAGAGCAGAAAAGGTAAGGTGACTTCCCCTGCATGCTGTACAAAAATTACAGTGGTAGCTGTGCTTCTGTATATGAATGAGTTTCCCTGTCAATAAGCAACGGGCTTCTCTACCTCAATAACCAACCCCTTCTGACAAAACCATGACATGTAGTGCTCTCTCCTGTTAACTTTACCTTCTCTCTGAACAGTTCAAAAATTCAAGAAGATTTTTGGGTTATTCTCCTCTTTCTCAGCCCTGAATGTGTGCCGCCCATGTTTCTACAGAGTCCTGTTCTCAATTAATCTATGTGATTCCTGCAATTTAGAAAGATTCGCAAAGGGCCGTGTTATCAACTTGAACTCAATTATTCCCAAACCCTGACTTCATCTTAGAGCAGCAGATTCTGTTGGGCACATATGACGGCACAAACCAAGTTGCTAAACGCAAAGACTATAACCCATCACGAATTAAATCCCAAGATATCTCAACCATCATAGTGGAGTTTCTGATTTTGGGATCCCTGGCCTGGCTGGGATTGTTGCTGCTGTGGAGCTTGCATGTTAAGTGGCTGTGTGTTGTAGTTGGTGAAGGGCTGAGAATAGAGAGGATTCAACAAACTCTGTAGAATGTAAAAAGAACACTTTAAAAACAACCCCAAGGGGGGTAATTGACAAAGAAGATTAGTGTAAGAAATGTTTAAAACCAAGCAAAAATTGCCCCTCCCCCCTAAATATATGTGCTAGTGACTAATGCTGCATGTCATCATGGATTTTACCAAGTGCACATTACCTAGTGATCCAACTTACTAAATTATACAAATAATGACAGAAAAACCATGCTAACTTTATGAAACCTGAGATTGGAGTTGATTAGCATTGCCCATGCCGAAGTGGCCCTGTGTAGCATCATCTTGTGACGGATCATTGAATCCAATCTGAGTAAAGAGGCCTTGTGAACCATGCACCATGTAGTCCTAAGATAGGTATTGAAAAGAGTTAGAAAAAAATAAACGGAGAATGAGCAGTTATACTTTCCACAGCTTAGTTATAAGGGTTTTGACATACTAGTATATAATAGGTTATGGGCTCAACAATTTGCAGGATTTTTTTAACAAGTGGTGTTTTTACATGGAAGGGTTATATTATAATAAAAGATATATTATATCCAATAAAGAAAATTGTAGACATGAATTATAAACAAAAAAAGAGAGAAGAAAATGGAAAACATAACATGAACAAACCTGAGACATGAAATCATTTCCTGAACCAAAGCGAGAATATCCAGCTTGAGAATTCTGGTTCAGGAAGCTACCCGGAAACCCACCTTGCGCTCCTTGTGTAACATAATCAACAGTATATCCACTTTGAGAAGCCTGCATGCAATGGACTAGAAGTGTCAACAGTGACTGAAAAGTGCACACCCCAACCCATCTCATCCCAGTATCCCACCCTAACAAAGCGATATGTCTCTGTCTCTCTGTATATATATAGAAAAGAAAAGAACAACATAATTCAGTAATCAAAGTACTATCTCAAAAATAATTATACTCATACCTGTGTGGAGAAGTCAGCAACATTATATGGAACATGTGACCCTTGGCTTTTAAAATCATCACCCAAAAAATCCTGAACGAGGGAGAAAAATCATAAGAATTAATATCAAGAACAATTTTTTTTTTTAAAAAAGGGTAAAATTCATCTTCACAAAATTCAATTACCTGAGACATCCCACCAATAGAAAAACCATCCCGAAATGTTTGACTTGGTCCTTGAACTGCCATCTATCATAACAGAAGTACTCTTAAAAGTCAATGTGGAATGCATGTAGAGCATTTACCCTGTTTGAAAGTTTTATTTTGGGGAAAGGGAAGGGACGGAAAGGGAATGTTCTTTCAAAAAAATAAAATTAGGAAGAACTTTCCTTCCTTCCCCCTACCCTCCGAAACAAAACTAAACTCACAAACACAATCAATCAGTTTATATAAAGTAATTTGAGTTTGGTAAATAAAAAACACTTAAACTAGTAAAAAGTGAAAGTGTGGTATAAAAAAAATACATAATCACTTATTTCTAGCGTAAATTACTAAAAATGAATGTTTTGAAAAGTAAAGATTGGTAGTGGATGGGGTTACTACAATAAATTGGGATAGATTAGTAATATACTTGGTCAATCAGATTTGGAATATAATCAAAAGTTTCAAATTAGAGCTTTTGATTATTTCCATAAAAAGTGATTATAAGATGTTTTAAAATCAGGTTACCAAACACTTTTTGCTTCTTAAAACTGATTATAAGCAGGTTTGACTGCTTATAAGCGATCCTAAACAATAAACACCCTCTTACTTTAGGCCAAGGGAAAAGATGAGATGCGAAGGACAAAAGAAGGGGGAAAATGCCAGAGTTGTGGTGTGAACATGACAACTTACATTAGAAACATATCCAGGTTGTGATAATGGACCACCGACAGAGGGCTGGCTACTTGGACTCTCCAAAGCAGGAAAATTGAAATTAGACCCAATATTTCCAATTGGTTGCTGCGAGCCTTGCTGGTGTGGCAGATGACTGCCTATGGGAGCGCCAGCACTGCCACGCCCAGCACCAAAACCCCGACTTCCTGGCTGAGGAAGATGAGGGACAGCGCCAACAGGTCCGTGTACAGCACCACGAGTAGGAATAGCATATGGCTGAGGACCACCGTGATAAGGTGGAATGGGAACTCGAGGCATTGGATAACCAGCAGTATGCAGTCCAGGTTTATGTGTGCCATTGGGTGGGCCAGGTGGCATGAAAGAACCTGCATCATAAAAGCATGAAAGTTCATCTGCCGTGGTAAAGAGTAGAAATTATCACCCCATCAATAAAGTCAGATAGGAAAAGAGAAAACAAGCTCTATCCTGCACTTGCATACTTCCATTGACCATGTTGTAGACCTTGCAACTAATACTAAATCATATACCAAATGCAGTAACTGTTGGATTGACTTTGAACTGCAATAATCTCATATCTAACATACCCCTAGAACGGCTACTTCTCCTGTCAGCATTTTGACTTGACGAGGCAACAGACCCAAAACTATCATTTGGCATTATTCCAGGTCCACCACCAAAGAAAAGTCGGCGATCATTGTAGATCTGTGTCAAACAAACCATTAAGTCAATATGTCCTCAAATGTACACAACAATAAATATTACCCCCAAAACATAAATTCAGTCACCCAGTATTTTACCTTTTTGGGCTTTTGAAACTGAACCATACTCTGTTTCAGATTATTTAGAGGTCCTTCCACTAAACACTCGTGCTCCTGACCAAACAAAGATACAAAATGAGAAGCAAGTTGGCAGGCAGTAAAAGTGATAAATAGAGCCTAGTAAAGCCTGGGAAAAATAAATCAAAGGGGTGCACAATAAATGGTGCATTATGATTTTAGAATGTGAAAGGGACACAAGTTAGCATATGCCAACTCAAACACCACCAATCTATTGTTTGGCCTCCCAAGTGCTTGTTCATCTAACAGTTTATAAGCCTCAAGTGCATTTGGAGTTCCAACTGCAATTGAGAATCTTGTTCACCTATAAGCCACCTATCTAAACGCAACTTATTTAATTCACAACGCATCGTTCAGAGCTCAAACGCACCACACCATTTTTGGTGCAGTGGTCAAATGCACTACCTGCTACGTTGCAAATAAATGTTGGTAAAAGGGTATACCCTAGAGCAAGGACAAAATTCTAAGGGTAGCACAATACACATTCAACTATGATTTAAAAATGTAAAAAATGCCACATTAGCACATGTCCATACAATATTAACTCAAAATGGGTGAAAACAGTATAATACTATCCAACTGCAGTAATTTTTCCCTGAAGTAGGAAAAAAAAGAGTGGGTGGGGAGGGGGGGTCCAACAACTTGAAAGGCCTCAAATGCCTACCATTTTATAGAGTGCGAGCTAACTTAGTCCATATCAGTTCGCAAGTTTCAATAATAGAAACCACATTCAATTAACAATAATATAACAAAAGGCAAGATAGAACCTTGTAGTGTGTCAATAAGCAGTTCCACAATGGTTGCTTGCTGAGAACTTTAGGGTTCCCCAGGATGACAATACCATAACGAGCACGAGTGAGTGCAACATTCAGCCTGCGGGGGTCATTAAGAAATCCTATACCCTGGGTGAAAAAAGAAGTCAGCAAAGAACTAGCTAGTTTTCATGCATGATAAAGTTTCATCATGAAAAGATGAGCAACATTGATAAAGTCAAATCAAGAAATTAAGAAAGTAAAATGAATTTCCTCTAATAAGGATAAGATCTTACAAATTAGCAAATAATATATGAATAAGGTTCAACTGAAAAAACAAATTATTTTAACAAATAAAAATGCAAGAAGAAACTTTGAAGGACCAAAACGGGAAAAAAATTTACAAATAAAAACTAGATCAACCAACCTGATGTTCATTACTCCTCACACATGACAAAATAATGTAATCCTTCTCTCTCCCTTGGAAAGAATCTACACTTGCAACCTGTAAAAAAAATGTTATGCTGCATGTTTGTGAAACACTGAAATGTATCTACCAGCATCTAGGAAGGAGGATTCGAAGCTTGCCTCAATTTCTTTGTAGAGTTGCTGCCTTAAAGCACCATTTCTCGACATATAGTTGACAATGTACGCGCGCTGCCCTTCATATGGTGTTATCACCCCTATCTGTATGATGATGAGCATAATAAATTATTACAACAGTAAGGTTGAGAAGCCCTCATCGAGATAAATATACCTGACTAGGAACAACACCACTCTTTAAGAAAGTAGTCACAATTTTTTCGACATTTGCAGCCTCAGTCCTGTTCAGATAGGATGTCCCGCTAGCACTAATCTCCTCTTGTCCCATCTAAAAGAAACAAGTACACAGATTAAAATATCATTGAAACAGGAGAAAAAGTAACAGACAGTAAAGCATAATTGCACTTCAGCAAATACAACAATAATCAACTACTCCCTCCGTTCCTTTTTAATAGGCGTTTTAGGAGAAAACACGATTAAGAATGTAGGAAATAATTTGTCTAATTGGTTAAATTGGGTACAAACCCTTCTAAAATTCATTTTGGAAAGATGAGAGGAAAGAGGTAATGTTTCTCATTGGAGAAAATTTGTTGAAAGATTAGAGAGATACAAATTTGAGTTTAACATTTAAGGATAATATGGGAAACTAAGTAATTAATTCTGCTTTAGAATCTACAACGATAGATAATAAGGAACAAAAATCTCTCTAAAAAGACAAATAAAAAGCAACAAAGTGAGTAATATTTTTTTGGCCAGGGTAACATCTGCAAGTGGATAAAATGATTTGAAGAAAAGTTGCACAAGCAGCAGAAAGCACCTGGTTATTGAATGAATAAGTAAAGCTTTGCTCAGTGACACTCCCATGCAGCAATAAGTTTTTAATAAACACAATTATTAAAATTATGAAGGCATTTGGCAAAAGATTCCCGCAAAGGAATTTTCTTCAAGAGGAGAACATGAATGGAAAGTTTAGAATACCTGCACATAGAAGAACATGGGTCGGTTTGGCACAGGCCAAGGAAAATCGATGCCTGTTGATTGCCTTTCATTTATCGTCACTCCATTTTGAAGTGTACCTTCATAGAAGCTATTAGAAGGAAATTCCGACAGGGATGGATGCATGCGATATTGAACCTGCAATGTAAGATCATGTCATAAAATATTGGGGCTTGTTTAACACACAATCCCCAACTTGAAGAGCTCTAATTAATGACTCCAAACTATGCAATTAATTGAAAAATCTCTTCCTATCCCACACACACAGAGAAGCATCAAAAGGTTTATAACCTGCAATCTAATTGGCTTCACGCCCAGAAGCACAAGACGCTCAAACAGAGACTGTGCTAGTCCAGCACGAGCTGCTTTTTTGCACATAATGACGGGACCAAGCTGACAATGATCACCAACAAGAACAACCTAACATAGACATCATTCATCAAGAAGTGCTCAACCATAAGTATATAAAGCAGCATATGTATAAAAGTACAAACAAATTTTGGTAACAACTTGCTTCACTCCAAGAACCAAAGGAATCAAACACTCGGGCTCAGTTGCTTGAGTCGACTCATCAATCAGCACCTGCAAGCAGGTAAATCAGAAGGTGAACCAAAGGAAATAAAAAAAAATTACAGATCAATATATGAACATCAAAAGATAAACCTGGCGGAATCTAAAATTTGCCAACCGAGGATCTCCTGCACCAACACAGGTACAGCATATAACATCAGCACTCTGAGAAATCTCTCTCTCTGTTGCACGCTTCAGAGCTTTATATTTTTTCTCGTCACTACTGGACAGTTCTCCTGTAGAAGTTAGGGAAAGTACTTCCATTAACAAAAATCCAAATGAAAAGAAATACATATACAGATGTATACATGATGCAAAGTTAAAATTTCTTCTTACCCATAAATACAAAACCCCTTCAGCTTAATTAAATATATGATGGAAAAAATAAAGAAAGAGGACAATATATGTAGAAAACTTGAACATGAAATTATCACCATAAGTTTGGGATTTATGGTCCCAAATTTAGTGCCATGCTTTGAAAGTATGTATTTGACACATTAAGATGTGCTGATCGCAAGTTGTAGATTTTTTTGGCTGAAGCTCTTTTTTTCCCAAACTACCGCAAAATGCTAATAATTTAGAAAGGAAAAATAAACTAAATTACAATGATGCTCTTTAAATGAGTCGTTTTAATATCTTAAATTTTGTAACAATTTACAAGGTGGCACTCAATTTGGGACAGGGAATACCATCTTTTGCCTATTACAAGACATATATAACTCTCCATCAAACCATTTACAGAAGTTCCCTTTACCTTTTCTGGAAGTTCTAAAAGAAAATCACCCTTAAATTTTCAAATATCTGTTACATATTTCATTCATGAATTGGAAATGCATGGAATCCATAAAGGATCCATTCAAGGCAAAATTTATCAGTCTTAAAGACTTGCTTATCAAAATTATGGATGTAGGCTCGAAAGGTTTGCATAATCTTAACACCATTTCCATTATTTTCTTAAAATACTGACATATAAATTGGGGCTGGTAGAGTATATTTGCTACTACCAATTAGCTAGCAAAATACGAAGAATCAACCAGATGGGTAAAGATCTGCTTCTAGACATGCTGCTCAGCAATGATAGCCTAAAATGTTAGAATTTATCCTACTTGTAAAAGTTGTTAACGTAACATGTGAGTTGGCTCAGTCCAACATTGGGTGTTCGAGTGTGAAGCTGAAGGCTTAATACATAAGGTTGGCCTAAGACCATCAGCTTAAGATTTTGGGTCAAGGTGAGCTCAACAATTATATCAAGGTCTTTGTTATAGACTACCCAGGCAACCCTTACTAAAGTTATTAAGTATATAGAGGTTTAACTGCCTCACAGAAGAGAACCCTAACCTTGTTCGTCCTTTAGTTGTTGTAACTTGTGAAGTTCACTCTTTTCAGAAGTATCAAGATGTCGGACCTGCAATAGAGAAATATTAAGACACAAAATCTTTGAAATTAGAGCATTAAATATCATATTACAAGACAAAAGAATAAAATGACATCAGCAAATGAACAAACCTGATAATGAAGAGTTAAATGCTCAACAGGGGAACTTACAGCTTCCCTTGACTTTGCACAGAGCCTTACAACCTAGTAGAAAAAAATTCAAACTGCTAAGAAAGTCGGAAAATCCCACAACACATTAAAGCTACAGAGTATATTCAACGCTTGCGGTGAGAACCAAGAAAATATGCCTAACACCATATCCTTCTTGTACATGGATTATGTTAACAAATAACTACATAAAATATTAACAATTAAAAGTTCAAAGAATATCACACATTTAACATACAAATAGTATCCAAAATGTTTTTAATACGATACATCATAGCATATAATTAGATACCTGAGGCAATGTTACAAGACACTCAACAGTATATTCAAAGAAGCAGCCTGGTACATGTCACCAATACAAAAATAGGCCCACTAATAATTCATGTCGATTACTCATCATGGTCAAAATTTTCCATAAAGACATGCAAACTATCAGCATAATCTGAGAAGTATTGTTACCTTTAAGCCAGTGGCACTAATCTTTTCAGCCAGTTGGTCTACAGCCACGTTACTTGGAGCACATACTAAAACCTGATAAGCGAAAAAGCTATCAGACAGTGAAATACAGAATAGCTAACACAGAAAACAATGGGAAAACATGCCATAAACTTACCTGCCCTTGTCCCTGTTTTGCCATATGATATACAATTGCTGCTGACGTGACAGTTTTCCCAGTGCCAGGTGGACCTTGAATTAAACTTATTGGCTTCTGCAGTACACTTTTTACAGCAAAAACCTACCAAAGAAAAACATGTCAGAAACAAAGAAGAAGATATGATGGTATAACCACTGACAGATACCGGACAGTTTCGTTGTGCCTCCATCAGAAACACAGATACACCCCCACCTCACCTACCCCCACTTGGTACAAAGAAGCTGCGCTAAATTGACATTATCAACGTTCCACAGGCCAAATAGCTCAAGTGATCACTGAAAGATGTGGAAACATATAATACATTTCCAGGACACCTTTTGAAGATAGAGTTTCACAGATAGTCAAAAAGAGTTTCACACCTATCCTTTGCCTGACTAACGTAAAATTAAAGATAAAGAGGGATGCCACCACAAAAAAATTTCTAAATATTTATGTAGCTAAAATATCCAATTTAATTTTTACAAGCAAATGTTTTAAACAGCAATACATCTACAAAAAGAAATGGGATTATATGTAGTAACAGATAGTTCGAGTATTTAACATATGCCATAAATACTGTGATAATTAATCAAAGTGTCCATGTTCACTAAATAAATGTACAGTTAGTGGGCTTACTTGAGATGCATTAAGCTCTGGGAGGCCTGGAGCACCAAAACGCCGAGGCAGGGCATTGCGAACCATCTGAACCTCAACTTCATGCCCCAACAAATGATGATAAATGTACCTAGAAGCAGCAGGGTGAACGATTTAAGCACTTGTAATATCTTTATGGAAACCTTAACAAAACAAAAGTATACACACACATACAGAGAACGGGGGTGGGCAAAGAAGTTGACTAGTTACTGGGCTCAAAACCAAGTAAAGATTAGACAACTCAGATTGGAGGCTTAGCTGCTTTACTATGATTAAGCTTTATCTTTGATACAAATTTCAGAACCAAAGTTAACCTTGAATCCACCACTGTGGCCAAACCTTCAGCAAGGACCATTGTAAAGTCGATTCCATCAAATACTTGTGCCTATGAATACAGTCCATATATTGTGATATTGCTCTTACTAGCTGTATGTTCAACAAGTAGGCTGCAACAAAATTTCTTCCTCTGGAAATAATTTCATAGGAGCATTTTTGCACAACTTCAGCCACACTAAGCAAATGATATTTACCAATGTATACATCTAAAGTAATATCAGTTTTCTACTATAATATATATATATAATACGGAGTATATGATAACTTATTTAAATTCAATCTATCTATGCAAACATGACAGAAAAATATATCAGAGGAAATCTATGACAATTTTTTGTAAAATGTATGTGAATTGAGTTGCATGCCGACCCACCCGCTGACACTTGTTTCATCGACAGCAAAAGTTTTCATCGCTCCCTGCATCCTATCAAAACTTGTGCTCTTCCAAACAAAATCAACGCTAAACCCATGGTTCACGTCAACAGGAACTCCCTGAAAACAATACTACCAATAAGGACAGCTGAAACAGCACAAGAACCCGAAGATGACAAAAATATTAACCATTTTACCTGACTAGCGCGAAGCTCAAGTGCAACCTCTTCTTGTGCCGTTAATTTTACCTGTTAAACAAAAGAAGGCATAATGTAAAATTGACAAAATTAATTAATTAAACAATTAAAGTGTTCCCATACTTGAAAAAAAAACAGTGGATCCAAGCCTAGCTGGAGATTATAGATACCACAAGCAATCCACCTGTTTGTCTAAAATATATCTACTTGTACATCAAGTCAATCAGGAAATCAAACTGAAGCTTAACAACATAATATTTTATATGCTAAGATGTCAAAAATAAAAACCTACCACATGCCCCACTGACTGCCAAGCTGGGTGAGCTGCATCTCCTGAATAACGCAGTCGTAACTCATCACCAGGGACAAGGCGCAATTCATTATCTTCCTACAGATTTCAGTGGAAATTCAAAATCTGAACTAGAAAATGACAGCAAACAAAACCAAGAGATTGATACAGATAAAGCAACAATGCAATGATGAAAATGTCGAGCTACAAATTTGAATTTAACATAAAAACCAGAAAGTAATGCACCTTTGGAAATACAAAATATGCTATACGTTTCTTGTTGAGACCAATATCCCACCGAATAATAACATTGTCTTTGCTTTGAGATTCTTTCATCATCTACAAAACTCAAATTGATAGTGCCACATTGTTTAGACGAGGACAAATTTTTTACACAAAGATAAGCAACATAAATAAAGAAAGTACTATGTACATATGAAATGGATCAATATACAGTGAATTCAAAGGAACGTAAGAAAAGGCAAATATTGAAACTATTAATGTATCACATGGTAAATCTTACAATAACCCCATCAATTCAATCAGAAAGGAAACCAGAAGAAAGGAGTTAGGCAAAAGGACAAAAATTTTAAGGGTGTATGCATACCTTATCATAGTCAGCTTCGAGCTTGATAAGTGGTGCAAACACATTTTGATACTGCAACAGAAACAAGAACAACTTATCAGCAAAAAATCCCAGAGAGATAATAGCGGCAGCTGCTAATCCCTCAATAACAGCATTCTCATGGTGTAGACCAAAAATGTGGAACAAAAATTAACAAGGCCTAATGGGCGAATGAATTCAGAGCAATTAACAAACACTTGTCAACATAGGCACCTGATATGCATCTTCATACTTCAAGGCAACAGGCTGAGGTTCATCATCAACACCAGGCTTCTCAAGATCTTCCAGCGTAGCATCAGGATTAGTCTTCCAAAGCTCTTCTACCTTATTTATTTGTTGAGCACTGATTTGTCGTGCCCTCAACTGCTCCTGTTCAGATGGGACCTGGAAGATTTGAATTTGGAACTGATTAGCACATTTTAGTAAGCAAATATTACCTCCAGTGAAGGTGAAGCTTGTATGAAAATACACATACGTATGTATATTTATACCAACCTTGACAAGCCACTGCAAGAAACATCTATCATCAATAAGGGGACACCACTGACTCAGGTCCCAATTCATGTCTTTCAATGCATTAACACTAAGGCAAGGCTCCCTGCAAAGAAGAACAACAACACTCTCTGCCTTGGCAGAAATGAATCCAAGAAGAAAAACATTTCGACATCCACAATTGTAACACTCCAAGATCGTTTCTCCCAAGGGACTGTCTTTATGAAGACAAACTTCCTTATGTTTAGCCCGCACCTACAAAAAACATAACACATTAAGTTCTAAAAACATGTAATGCTCAAAATATATGAAACAGATTGGACATTAAAATATTAGGAACATATATCAAGGCCTCCAATAAATGCAACAATTAACTATAAAAGATGAATTTAATCAGCACAAGCAAATAGATAAAGCTGATTTCAGAAACAGAAAGAGGATAAGCAACATTTGTATTGAAGATTAAAAAAAACACAATTTCAAGTGAAGCACAAAGATTTTAATCTAATTTCCATAGCACAAGGAATAAGGTAACAAATTCGACCCACAAATATAGCAAAAAACTAAAGAAAGATTTTCTTCTAGTTCAGTGTTGCATCTATCTATCAGGACACCATGAAAAATAGATATTCATGATGTAGGACAAGGTGGGAAGAAGGAATAAGAATATCTATCCCAGCAGAGACTCAGTAAAGAAACACGCACGCACAAAATAGCACACAACTTTAATCTCAAATCAATATATTCAATAATCTGTAAAATAATGAAGAATTACAATGCTAAAATAGAAAGATTAAGTAAAAACTCTAATTTAAAAAGGAAATAATATCCTAATTAAAATCTACTACCATAATTAAAACTCTCTTAATTAAAATCTACTACTATAATTAAAATTATAGAATATCCTAATAAAATAATTACATTAATAATCCAATATTTATCTTTAAATAGCAATACAAAATTAATAATAAACTTTTTGATTTTCTTCTTCCGTACCGCATCATTGTTAATTATGATGTAGGACAACATGGGAAGCAGTAATAAGGTACATAACCCCGCATCGAATCGATAAAAAAACACAAAAGAACACAGCTTCAATCTCAAATCAATTCATTCAATAATCTGTAAAATAATAAACTATTACAATACTTAAATAGAAAACTCAATACTTGGGAACTAAGTAAAAACCCTAATTTAAAAAGAAACCAATGTCCTAAATAAATCTACTACTATAATTAACTTCTAATTAAAATCTACTACCATAATTAAAAATCTCCTAATTAAAATCTACTACTATAATTAAAACTTCTAGATTATCCTAGTAATCCTACTAAAATAATTACATTAATAATCTAATATTTATCACTAAATAGCAATACAAAATTAATAATAAACTTTTTGATTTTCTTCTTTCGTACCACATCAATTATGTAGCTTGTACTTTCATTCATAATTATAAAAGTTATTTTTGACAAACAAAGTACAAATAAAACAGTGATATATAATAGGAATATAGAATGAGAGGTAAACCACCTATGAAATAACTATTTCTTTTGCAAGTAGTAAATTGCCTATAAAACATCATTAATATTTATATAAACGAATTTGGCATCACAATAGACAGCTTTAGTTTGCAACGTTGCATATAATTAGATGATTCTTAGGTGTTATCATCCACCTTCATTAAATCCCCTCCTATGGCGTCAAACTTTTCCCCTTAAGTTTTATTTTGTTCCTTGTGGCAACCACTGAAATATTACAGAACAATTTAAAGAGGGACACAGCCTATGTTACTCAGACTCAACTGTTTCAGATAGAGTACCCGTGTCGACACGGGTGCGGGTGCGGGATTTGTGTCGGGTACGGCAATTTCAATACGGATACGGCTGAACGAATGAAGCTTAGCGAAGACGACATGAGAAAAAAGAAAGGGAAGAGTCAAAAAAGAGTGAAAGAGAGGCAGAGAGTAAGAGATTGAGACTTATCTGCAACTTGGGCGCATCTACCGACTCTGGCCATAAAATTTTCCAGGTACATCTTTTATTCTTCTCCTCTTCTTCTATTTTTCTCTTCTTCTCTTCTCCTCTTCTCCTCTTCTCCTCTTCTGATCTTCTCCTTTTCTTCTCCAACGATCTGACAAACGAGTTTTCTTCTCCAACGATCCGAGTATTTGAGATCAAATGTGGGAAATAAATATCTCTGAAAAATTACAGTTAGATACTCCATAGTTTTTATAGTTTTATAGTTTTTTAATTTAGTCCCCCGGTTTTCTAAAAGTTCAAAATAGCCCCCGAATAATTACTTATCAGTCCCTGTAGTTTTGTTTTCTTCCATTTTAGCCCTTGAAGTTTCAGTAATTTCAGTTATGCCCTTGTTTCTTTATATTTTTGCACTTCAACCCCTAAAGTTTCATGATTAATGCATGTCTATATGAGTTTGGACATCATAAACATTATTGTTAAAAAATCATAACATACCGTATCCCCGCACCCGTATCCAAATTCGGATCCATATCCACGTATCCTCTATTTTTTGACTTCACGTGTCCGACACTTAGATTCGTACCTGACACCCGCACCTGAGTCCAAGTAACACAGGACACAGCTTATCAAATAGGATCAATAAGTCTGAGTAATCAATCCTTATAGCATCTCTAATTACTCAGGCAGCCATTCTACAACATGCATCAACAAAGCATCACTTCCTGAGTGCTGCTTCTCAATAATGCTAAGTTCTTAAAGACTTTTTTTTATTGCTAAGCAAACACTCTTCTAGACACTATATTAGTTATTAGTTAAGTACACTTCCTGAAATATGTAGGTTGGTCACTCTAATATAACAGCAGGAGTTAAGTAATAGAGACCTTCAGCATATGAACTCTAACAGCTATGGTAAATTTTGAGTAAAATCTACCCCGACAATTTCCTTGGGAACAGCTGAAACAAGTATCAGTCCAACAAGTATCAATCCATGATCCATAGTACATTTTTTCTTCCTACCATATTAAAATAACCCCAAGCCATAATGCACCAGTTCTAACCTGTTCCTATTGAATCCCTGATATTACAGCTCCATAGAATTTTATTCGACCATATGTTATTACTAGATGTGTCCATGGACGCTGGGATTTATCCCAAACTTTGGACGGCCCAGATAATTTATTAGGGTGAGCAAAAAATTCAAAATCAGTTGTATTTTGTTAAATAGATTGGTAGTATTAACTTCTGCAATAACCCATTCAAGGATTAACCTCCGTGCACACACATCCAAGCTACAATTTTTTGAGTATACAAGTAACCCAAAATTGCAAACTAAAACAAAACAACAACACAACTAAAACAATACTAAAAAAATAAATCATTTCTTTCACATTCTCTTCCCAATACTCCAATATTCACTTTTAGCTTAATCCCTACACTTCAAAGTTCCTACCTTTACTTTCATATACACATAAATAAATGACAGTAAAACCAAAACTAATAATAACGAAAAAAGATCCTACTAAATTGAAATTCCACTTACCAGGTGATTGACAATATGTGATCCCGAAGTACTCCCCCTTGAATTACAGAACCACTTACGACATGATGGCACATTACACCTCACAACACACGCCGGATTCTGCACCCCACAGTACCTACACGCGTGCTCGGTGAAATCCCCTTTCCCATACTCATAATTCTCCTCATCCCCAGTCTCTTCAAAGGTCAACCCGCTCATTCCGGCTGCTAACGCATCCACGGCCGCCTGATTACCGCTACTACTCCCTCCCCCACCGCCCCCTCTAGACTTGGCGCCGCTACCGGATGTGGCGGAAACGGGGGAAGCATCGGACTGGTGATCGGACAAAACTCTGTCAGGGGTTTCAGAAACTGAATCGGAAGGTGTAGGCCAAACTGAGGAGCGAATGGGTTGCGAGAGCTCCTGGAATTCGGGGTAATCGTAGTCTTCGCCGTGAGTGTTAAATTCGAGAAAAGTGTAAGCGTCGTTGCCGGTGTCCGGCTGGGATGCAGTTTCGTAGAGATTGTTTGCCTGAGAATCCATTGGCGTTTAGGGTTTTAGGAATTGGTGATAGATTACGAGGTTAAAAAGAGGGAAGAATTGAGGACGATTTTGAGAGGTTTAAGGTTTCAGGGTTAGGGTTCGTTCGGTTTGGTTGGGATTAAATAAATGACATGGACAAAAAGGCGATGGAAGTATTTGTGGGAAATTGAGAGGGGAAGAGGGGTCACGTGACATGAGCCTTACGATTTTAAGTAATTTGGTGGGTCCGGTTGAGAAAAGAAGGATTACATGGAGATGGGTCAAGTGCATCATCACACATCCATATGGTCTATGTGCTATAAACCTTGTCGAGCTTGTAGGAAATTTCCTTGGGCCCGTATTTTTCTGACCATGGCAAACAACAAAAATAGAAAACAAATACATCAATGCATTACCCCCAGGCCCAAACAATCATGGCACATTGCTCAGACTTTTCCACCACATTTAGCCGCTTCGTCTTCCTCTGCCTCATCTCTTTATCAGAGTATCTCCGCCTCTATATCTACAGATATAATTAGCACTACGTGCAAACAGTGTGCTAGCAGATCTGCAATCTTCAACTACACATAACACATTCTGTTTAACTTCTCTCCAAACAGTTCCCATCGCCCCCCCTTTCGCTAATCTTCAAGGACTAGCCGTTGTCGCAATGAAATTGGCAGGAGAAAATGCCACCACCACAATATCAGCCATCCAAAAGATGATGTGCAGTGAAAATTTTGACCCTTTTGCCAAAGAGTGCTTAAGGGATTGCTTAGAACTATACGAAGACGGTGTATCGACTCTGGTGGTTACAATTGAAGCCCTTTTCAAACAAAAATATGACTCTGCCAATTCTTTTATGAGTGCAGTTATGGAAGTGGCAGTCACATGTGAAGAAGGTTTTGAGGAGAAAGAAGGAGAAGTAACTCCCTTGACATATGAAAATTACAATCTCTTTCAGCTAAGTGATATTGCTCTGTGCATCATCAACTTGTTGTCTTTAGGATTTACCTTCTACTAGTGTGTGTGTGTGTATATATATATAATATTGATGGTAAATAAAAAGGATCTACTTCTTGATCATTGTTATGCTAAATGGAGATCAAGAGAACATATTTAAACAGCCACGAAAGGGCTCAATGCAGTAAGATTTAAAGCAAAAGTTGTCAGTATGTTTCATTTGGTTGTTTTTTATTCTAAATTATATTATAAATATTTTAAATGTCAATTTTAAACTCAAAATTGGCGTGCAAGAATTTAATTAGTTTATGTCAATACAATTATAAATATCATAAAAGTATTATTAGTTATAAGATTTATTATTTTAAAACTTAAATGAACGAATCATGTCAATTTTTAATTTGAAAATATCTCAAATTATCTTTTAAAATGTCAATATTAATCTTATAATTCGAAGAGTGTAATCTTAATTTTCATATTCCTTGCAGTTTACCGATTATTAACAAATGTCCAAATATTTTCAATTTACCTTATTTCATATAATATAATATAAGTCCACACTTCTATATATACAAGAAAGAACATTAACGTACAAGAAATAAGGAAAATGTAATATGTATAACACAGACCACGCACACAATAGAGAGCATTAATAGTTTTCAAAGGCAAAACTAAGTATTTTCTCGTTGGCGACTTTTACTTGTTATATTATTGAATTTTTATTTTTTTAAATTACTCCATTAAATTAATTAAAATTTTAAAATTGGATCATTTTGTTAAATTGACTAAACTTCTGCCAAATTATTTTGAACTTTTTCCTACGTGGTTGATAAAAAAAAAACAAAAAAATGACTTGGGATGCTGCCTACGTGGTTGTGAATAATACGGTCTAAGGCCTACCATACCAAGGGCACATTCAAAAATTGTGGAATTACTCGAGAGATGTTGGCAGCAAGACCCTTCTTTGAGGCCAGACTTTTCAGAAATTATCAAGATCTTGCACCATATAGAGAAGACGGTATAGAAAATGACACAAGTTTTTATATTCCTATTCATTTAAGGAAATTTGATATGAGCGTATTTTGTTCTTGAAATAGGTTGCAGCAGAAGATAGGCTTGGCAAAAGGCAGAATCATGTAGGAAAATACCTTATTCCTTGTCCCCCCTCTTCCGATCTGCTTGGTTCTGTTTAGTTTTACTAGTGAATACAATGGGTAACTCCGAAAATCTCCTCTTCGATCTATTATATGCCAAGTTCGAGGGTTTATAGATTGTATGGCGTTCTTGCGAGATTAGTAGGGGTTGATCGTGTGTGGCCTGAATTTTGGGGGTTATGATCTGGTTTGGGTTCTTGTCCGAGGGTTTGGATTTGTTCTGGTAATTGTTTGGCAGATGGATCTACTCCATATCAGATAAATTGTGTGCATATTAGTTATCTTTCCATTATCAGATTTTTGGCGTTTTATTTCCATTTTGATTTGTTTTACAACTAGTTCAGTTCTTGGTTGGACTAGACTTCGAAGTTCCAACCTGTTTGATTTGGGTTGTTCTTATTTCATGTGATCTGGGTAACCCACATTTGTTCGGTTGTTTTTTCTATGTTGGTTCGGTTGTTTCCTATTATTTCTTGCTTGAAATATTGGGGCTTGAAGTATTAATTTCCCCATTTCGATTTCTTCTCTTTACTGTTTATCCTTTTTTGTTTGAATCTTTTGGGTTGTTTGTCGTTGGTGCATCTATCTTCTCGAATTTTTCGATGGTTGGATTTGTGATTTTGGTCTTATGGTCAGCTCCGGTGGATCCATATGCTTTATGTTCGATTTGGTGGTGGATTTTGGTATTTTTCTATTCTAGTTTTGGTCGTCTTTTGATCTCCGGCGGTCTGCAGTTCGCCGGTATTCTGGTTAGTTTGGGGGCAGAGCGAGACCTTGGGAAGAGCCACTAGGGCCCACAATTTTCTAATTTATTTTTATTTTTGCTCAGTCAAATTGGCCATGTCATTAGTACTTTCTTTCATCTTTTCTTTTTAATGCCACATGTGAATCAGGCTGTTAGTTTTTTTTTAACATAATGGTCCAATTTTAAATTTTTAATTAGTTTAATAGTGTAATTTAAAAAATTAAAAGCTCAGTAGTGTAATAAGTAAAAATTATCAACTATAGTGGAAAAATCCTTAGTTTTGCTGTTTTTCAAAAGGAATAGAAAAATGTATTACTACTATGTTTGGTTCTCATTCCTTGGCATGTATGGAATGGAATGACTTAAAAAATGAAATGACTTGAGGAATGGAATGACACAAGGAATGGGATGGGAATGGAATGGTCATAACATTTTTATAAGAAAAATGAAGTAGCATAAAAAAAGGTAGGAAAAGAAAAGAAAAGAAAAGAAAAGAAAAAGAAAAGAGGAGAATGAGGTTGGCTTAGGAATGAAATAAACCCACCTATTTAGAAATAAATGAAAAATAGTTTTCAGATTTGAAAGAGAATGACTAAAGGAATGGAATGATCATTCCAATTGACTAACCAAATATATTTTAAGTCATTCCATAAGGAATGATCATTACATTCCCAGCCCATTCCATTCCATTCCATTTCCACCAACCAAACACACCATACAAGTTGCAGAGGAAATAATGAGTTATTTAAGTGACAGTAAAGGGTCCATACAGTGGAGTATACTATACATACAAGTTTGATATGAACAGACAAAGCAAGTAACAGGAGCACAGCCTCAGGCCAGGGTGGGTTCCTTCGAAATAGAACACATTCACTAAAAAAACTAATAAAACAACGATAAAATCACGAGAATCTAAGAAAATGAAGACCTAGTAGTAGTTGTAAGGGATGTCAGAGACATCGTGAGATTGAATGCCATATCAGTGCCTTCATATATCAACTCAGTCATTGTGATATAGGTAATGCCAATATGCTTGAGCTTCTAAGAAGTTTCCTTCGTACGTCCAGTACCCTGTCATTAGCATAGGCTATAACACTTTGAACCAATATATATTACTATAAAAAAAACATTTCCAAGCCACCAAAACCAAAAGAACAGCAAGCACACAGAAAATGTTGCATTTCTCTTACTTTTCCACCCGCTTTGGCTTACTCTTACTCTGCATTATCACTCGCATCAATGCCCTACGTAACGATATAGTTATCCCAACATGCAAACAATGCGCTAACAAAACTGGAAATTACGAATTTTGTTTAACTTCTCTTCAATCAGTTCCCATTAGCCATTTCACTAATCTTCAAGGCCTAGCAGTTATAGCGATGGAGCTAGCTCTAGAAAATGCCACCACCTCAATTTTAACCATATGGAAGATGATGATGAGTAGCGGAAAGTTCAATCCTTCCGCCAAAGAGTGCTTAAAGGATTGCTTTGAACTATATGTAGATGGTGCTTCAGTGCTGTTGGATTCTGCTGAAGCCTTCTTCTACAAACAGTATGATGTCGCTGAGTCATTCATGATTCAAGTCATGTATTTGACAAACTTGTGCGAAGAAGGGTTCAAGGAGAAAGGAGAAGTTTCTGCGCTGACAAAGGAAAACAACAATCTCTTCCAGCTAAGTGATATTGCTCTGTGCATCATCAACCTGCTCTCTTTAGTTTAGGCATACCTTCAATATATATAATCTTCAACTTGAAGCTAAATAAGAAAGAATTTCCTATTTTTATACTGGGTGATGAAGAGAAACACCATCCAAGAAAAGGTTTAATGTAAGATTTAAAGCAAAAGCTACCATTATGAGTAAACTGGTTTATTCGAGTATAATTTTTATACATCTTAGTTTTAAGTTTTAACTGTTTATATTTTTTAAGTTCCTTAGTTTTAGTTGATAATGGACACAGTGTTGTAAATTCCATTCAAATTGTAACAGACAAAAATGAGAAATCATAAACATTCAAAACAATTTCACCTAACAAGCATCCTGTCAGGCTGGTAACTTTGAGAACGACTTGAATGTTTTCTGCTCTACTCCATCACTAAGATGACACCACACCAAAATAAAGGGGATTATTATCTTTTTGCTTAAAAGAAGAGTCCCAAAAGTAGCACAAAATATATGATTGGGAGCCATTCAAATTCTCAAACCATGTAGACTGTCTATTAGCCATAAGACACGTATGGGCCCCAGGCTGGAATATTTCACTCAGCAATTGAAACCAACATCAAGACGAAAAAGAGATTTATCCACGGTGAGGCTTGAAGTTCAGATGTCCCAAGGTAGTACAATCACCTGGTGAGAGAAACCTCCTAGTTTCCCCATAAAATCATGGATTAAGAAAAAGTCAATTACCATGACCATGCATCCATCATGCATCTACCCAGACGAAAATAAACCCACATGACATCGTGTACAAATCCAGTAGTTGGTAAAGTCTCCATTAAAAATGATTCAAATTCAGCAATGACAGGAAACAAAAATGTTTACAGAACTCGTAATAATTCAGTTCAATTCTATTTATCAAAAATGAAATTCGGGACAATTTTTACTGTCATCCTATCATGGATCATCTATCAGACCGTATTTTACAACATTTACAAATGGGCCAATTGGAGCACATCCTGCTCTTTCCTAGTAACAGCTACACAGGCACCCGTTTGCCTCTATAACGATCAAAGAACTGCACATAACAATTAAATTCAAGTCAGACTATGGAAATGATGCTTGAAAAAATGGAGATTGATTCACGAGAAAATGTTCAAGAACAATAAATGAAGACGTAGACATCATAGAGGTTTGATTCTAGCATGATAAACATTTTAGATAAATATCTTTCTTGTTCATAGTATAAGAACAAAGCATGTTAGTGTTATTTTTTCTTCTTTTTTTTTACTAAACTTACCAATGCAGCACCACCACTACTTCTCTAAATATTTAAAGAACAGAAAGAAAGTTAAAAAGGAAAATCCAGGACAAAATCAAGAATGCAATATTTTTAGTGCAAGGTGTCCCAAGGGACTCTATAGCCATTGCATACATTACAATGACCAAAAGTAGCATGAAAACGGACGTCACTTGATTCTCTTTCAGAAGGCTGGCACTAAAACTTTAAGTTTCAGCCGAAGCTAATGGTGAATATATCATATAACATAGCAATAAATGTTATTTAGATGGATTTTCTCAAGTAGAAAGTTGCCACTCTTCTTTCCATTAAATAAAAAAATGGCTTCCGTTATAGCATTATGAATCTCATGAACCCACCCACTTCTCCTCCCCTCCTTGATGTCATGTCAATGTTATATTAGCTAACAAGCTTGCTCAGAAATCAAACATTAAGTATACATTTCATTCCAAATTATGCATGATTCGAGGACAACAAAACATCCATCGGATGATAATATATAATCTTATGGAGAAAATTACTTGAAGCAGTGAAATTGACCCAATCAAATTTCAGACAATTTTGTGGTTTCCAGAAATCCAGGGAAACCAAATTACTGAAACGGTGTATTGATAGCAATTCAAGGAATATCAAGTTGCAAATTAGTGTAACTTGGCTAAACAACATCATCCATAACATCTGGAATTGACCAGGTCAAGGTCCATTGTTAATGTACTTGAGCCTCAAATATATCCAGAGTAAATTTAAAAACCATTGCCCAACACAGCCACCAAATATCTATTTCAGTATTTCTCTGCTATCTTACCTAGCATGTATTAAATCTATTGCAGTAGTTCAATTATTTTCTTTCATTTTATATTTCTATTTGATGGTTCTGGTATGCTAAAACTTATCCAATTCACAACTAAGCATTTCCTATTTCCAACAAAGTGCTCGCTTTATCCAACTAGGTTAAAGAGCTTCATATGGACAGCAAGAACAAATCAAAACCGGATTAAATGGGGCTACCTTTAATCAAGTATCATGAAGAAAAAGGTATTCAAGGACACAAAAGAGTCCTAATCTCAAAGAGAAAATTATGCAGATCATATTGTAAAACAAATTGACTTGTGTATAAAGAAAAATGTCCACCAGAAATTCAATAAAACACTGGTGAAATGCCTGAGTTCCGAAACAAACATACTGATCTGATAAATGGCTGTTGAAACACCCAACCAATAACAGGTATCTTCTGCACAAAAACTGCTAGTGTAGGCCAGAAACCACTGCACAAATAACTCATCATCAACCAAAAATAATATAAGCAGTTTACATGACATAATGATTGAAATAATAAACAAACCTGAAGAGTACAATGAATCCATATGTCTCCAAAATCATTCCCAATATAGGCCATCCAATGATAACAAAGAAGAAGCCAGCACCAAAAGAAATTGTTCCCTGTATACAAGAAAACCCAAGTGGTAAAAGGGAAGTAAAATTAGCATACAAGAGAGAGAGAGAGCAAAACCCTAAAATTGCTGCGTTTCATGAAGAACTGTAAGGAGGACTGCAGTCCAATGGTTAATATCACCCCTGATAAGAACAGGATCTGATTCAGTATCACCAAAACAACCCCATGTTAAGCAAGAACAAAAGAATCAATAAGCAAAATAGTAAGAGCAAATAATAAGAACTGAGCCATAAAATGTTGGCAGAGTGTCACTTATACTTACATTTCCCATGGCAAGTAGTCCTTTATCAAAGAAGAAAATGATTCCCAAAAAGGAGAAAAAAACACCAAATCCTGTCAATCCTAGCCCAATCTCTGTTTCATTACAAAATGCAATTTTTATTTAGTCACCAAATTCTTGAGATAAAACCAAGCATATCAATAAATAAATAAAGGAAAAAACAGTTCATATTGAAGCTTTAGGTAAAGATAGAAAACAAAGCAATTGCAGCACACTCAAAGCTCAAGGAAAAGAAAATAATGCTGTTCTCTCCTGAAATCGAAAAATTTATATTGCCTTCTTGATATGGAGCAATCCATTATTAAAAATACATGCAAAATAGGTTATTTTTTCCCCTTTATCATTCTTTAAAAAGTAGATGCCCCATTAATTCTGTTTTCATTAGTCTGAACAGGATGAGTGATGTACTACATAAAAGAACACCAGACAACACCTTGTTGTTTTACTTTTACTGTTGGCTCGGTTCTACATTAAATTAATAAATAAAAATATCACCAATTTTTTAAGTTGGCTCTGTTTCTGACTTTCTTTTATCTATAATCTGTGCACTCCACAACTTACAAGTACTTTAGCAAACAATAACCTTCTATCCATATCTAAGTTGATTTCTCAAATTGATGACAGTGACCATCCCTCAGTGTCCACCTCAAATGACTATTATTAAACAGTAAACACTACCAGAATCTTATGCATAAAAAAATGCATTCACAGATTACTCCACTAAATCACACCTGACGTATAAATGAGTTGAGTTAACTCAAACTTTAAGTTGCACAAGCTTCAGTCGTCATAATTAACTAAATTAAGTCTCAAATCTGCCTTGCGGAGTTAAGCCAGACTTTAAGTTGCTCAAGGTTCGCTCATCACAAGTAACTGGCTTATCTTGCAAGTTAATATCAAATGAGCCTCAACACAACTAGCTCAAATAGCTAGACATTTTATATTGTTTTAGAAGTTTATAGTTACACCGACCGAGCTAATTATGTTATTTACCTCAAAATTTGATAAAGCATGAGTCATTTATATTACTAACCAATAGCTAGAACTTTAAACAAAGTAACTTCATTCATTTTATAGCCCTACTCACACACTCCAAACACACCAAGATAAGTGCGCCAAAGATGAATTTGGACTCAACCATAGTCAAAGTACAAGTTTAAAGACTGACCTAAATTCTGTACCCCTAATTTGTCCATCCATAGTCTAAAACAATTTACAGGATTAAAATCACCATAAAAATACACCTATGCACAAACATATATAGTGAAACATGTATATCTCACTTTTGCGGTCATTCATTTCAAGCATTGTGTTGATAGAGATAGAAACGCCTCAATTGAAAATCCAAAATGACCTATATAATTGAACAACAATATCAGATCGAATAAAATCAAATTAGCTTATAGAAACAAAACTAAAATTAAGAATTAAACCGATAGCTATACATAAATCATTTAAAGTCGATATGAAAATATATGAGACAATACCTTCTAGAATCAGACGAGCACGATTCAAAGAATCTGTTACAGCTTCAGAAACGTTAACTCCAAAAATTTCAATAAAAGCTCTATAAACAGACTGCAGAGAGTTACAATCGATAGAAATTAAAAGTCTGTGCGCGTCTGTGTGTATATATATATATATATATATATTGTGTGTGTATGCGGATTGGCGGGTAAACAGAGAGATATATTGGGACGCCGATTTCAGTTTTCGGCTTCTCTGGGAAGGAAACGATTGTTATTAGTTTGGTGACGTTATTTAGACGGATTAACTGAAACGAAATAAAAAGGTACTTATATATCTGCATTTTCATCCAAACACGCGCGAGTTAACTCACTTCGGGATGATTCTATTGAAGTGAGGACATCAACGGCGCGCGGTTAAAATAATTTAAAAAAATGTATACAAAATCACGAAGGCATATTAGTTTATAAAGATTATTTAATCCTAAGTTTATTTTTTATGAGATTATTTATGAAATAATTTAAAATATTTTTATGTTATGTTTATTTTTTTATAATTAATTAAAGTATTAAATTAAAAAATATCATTTGAACTATTATACATTTACCAATAATAACATATTTTAAAATTATTTATACATTACTCCCACCTTAAAGGCGTAAAATGAAAGCGAAGCAGTTAAAATTTGAGATTAAATGCTAGATTCATTAAAAATTCGATTCGAGCTCAACTCGAAATATAAATTTGTCAAATATGAACACATTTTAAAGTTCGATAAATTACTCGAACCTCTTAAAATTATAATTTTTTATTGATACTCGGATTATATTCGTTCTAAAATATCAAACTACTTGGGCTCGATTCGGAATCGTGCTCGACTCGATAGCTAAATAAGCCTCAATCAAACTGTGACGCCCCCAAAATTAGGTATACATCACCCATCTTGGGTAGTGGATCGTAGTGACGTAATTTAAATACAACTTATTAATATAACGTAGGTATAATAATCGACATAAATCGTGAGTTTGAATACAAATATTGTCTACTAGATATTATACAAACTCAAAAGGAGTCCTTATTACAATTATTATCACACTATTTCACGAGAATAGTGAGGACTACTAATCTTATCCTCTGGACCATTACTCAGTTCTAGACTGCGTCCCAAATTATATTCTCATTTCAAGAAGAGAAACGGTGAAAGAAAGGGTGAGCTCAACTAGCTTTCGATGAAATATTATGACTAAGATAATGCGAATAAATTATCATTAGCTTTCTGAACAATGTTAAACCGATAAAATATAATGAACATCAAGTTTAACTACAATGAACCAATGATCCATTAAAAGAGTTAAGTAGAAAATAAAATCTACTATCTTTTATGATTTAAAAGGTTTTTCATCATTTTATTATATTTGAGACTCGACTTTAATAAATATTCCACCACATCTAATCATCCCCGTACCACGGTCGAAGAATTTTCATTAAATCATCAATGGTGGTATGACTATCTCGAATAAACCACAGTCATAATCATACCAAAAACTATTCATCAATGCTTTACGAATACCGAGGACTTTTATCACATCATTTATAACGGTCATGATTATCTTAGAATGATCCACAGTCATAATCATACTAAGTCCATCTATGCACGTAAGCCAAAGATGACTTTCATCACATCATTTGTAACATTACGGTCATGATTACATAAGAATAGTCTCTGGTATAATCATACCAAGTCCATCTATGCACTACGAATGCCACGATGAATTTCAACATAATATAAACATGAGGATGATGACAATGATATAAGAATTCATAAAACAAGTTCAAGAATTATTTTATCCGGGAATTATTAACGTCCAATTGTCGACACGATATCTCTTTGTTTTGTAGAGTAAAATTCAAGAATGATCGGAAGAATATTTCCATGAAAAGATCTTTGGATGAAACGCAAATATCGAGGATATTCTACTAATTTCATAGAGTATAGAAGTCAAAGTTTTAACCAATTTGGGTATAATAAAGAATGAAATAACAAAAGAAATCACCATAAATGCGATAGGCCTTGCAGACGAGTTATTCCAACGAAATAATAATAACGAGAACCGTGTCGGTGAAATTCACACCGACGGGATGTTCAAACAGAATAATAAATGCGAATAATAAATGATGGAACCAGGTCTACAGTATATAGATGACGGGATATTAAAGCGAGAATAATAAAGACGGAATAATAAAAATGGAACCAGTGCAGTGTAAAACACACAGAATGGATATTCCAACAGAATAATAATAAAAATTTTAACCGGTCCTGTAAAACACAGACGGGATGTTCCAACGAAGAATAATAGAAGAATGTCACCAAGTATAGGGTAAACCACGTATCTGAGTTATTCCAATGAATAATAAAGAAATGGAATAACGAAGTTCTCTTTTGAATACAAAAGAATAATATCCTCACTTCTAAAAAGACAACTTTGGATATCAAAGTAGTGAAGTACCGAATCTCTTCTTCTTTCTCTCTATAGATTTTCTCTCTATAGCTTCTCTCTATAATTTCTCTACAGAGTTTCAATGAATTAAGTAAGAAAATAATGAAGGAATGAGCTTATTTATAGGAAAATAGAATGCATAGTAATTAATCCATGAATCGGTCCAGATTGATTTACTTTAATCGACGGTCCATATTTAAAGCAAAATCTTTTAAATAAAATATCATATATTCTATTTATATAAAACCATTTTACTATGCAAACACTATATGCAACACTATGCAAAACACTATATCTGAAAACACTATGCAATACTATGCGTAATAAAATATAATATATTCTATTTATAGAATAACTTTAATAAAGTATTACATTTTATATAAAAGATGTTTACATTTTATTACGTTAATAATACGAATAAAACAAAACGTCATTATCATTATAATAATTCATATTATTAATCGACAATAATGGAATCAAACTGTGACTTCTCACATAAGCATCGATAATCAATAACGTGTCTTCTTATGCAACCACACGTATTCTTCGTACTTTTACTACCGAAGTAGTTCAACAATATCAACGGTAAAACTTCCGTCGTTATTTCAATAAAATATTTTTGTCGTTTTCTCGATCCAACAATAATTACATTGTGGGGTCCACCAATGATTGAGTAGTTATGCACGAATATTCCTCTGCTTAAACCGAATATTCCCGACCAATCGAATATAATATAACCACTTGCATACTTTTGCAAAATTTATAAATACTACCCACAACTATAATATTATCTCAAATTCACACCATAATATTAAAAATTATTTCGACAAAATTTAAATCTTTATTGATAAAATCTGGGGATCTCAATCTCTCCTCCTTATGGAATTTAGCCCTCGAAATTAGGGTGCGATACACGTATGATAAGAGGTGAGGATACCTTGAATATCTTTATCGTTGAAAACATTAAATTCATCTTTGCAATCCGGCCAAAGATATTCATTAACAATTCATCTTTTTTTACTTCTGGGCCAAAGATATACAACTATAAAACCAATAATCTTTGAGACGCGACTTAATAGTATCACGACCACAAATTATCCATGCACTTCTTGGCCAAGGATATTCGTGTTTTTCAATTACGGTCATGATTATCTTAGAATAATCCTTGGTCATAATCATACCAAGTCTATCAATGCACTACTGACCAAAGATGACTTTTACCACATCCATGAATTAATATTTCATTCTTTGAGACTCAAATTTCGATAATTAATCCATATCATCAAATCATCCCCTTTCTACGTGCCAAGGATATTCATTAGTATCACGACCACGAATTATCCATACACTACTGACCAAAGATAATCGTGTATTCATTAGTATCACGACCACAAATTATTCATGCACTACGGCCAAAGATAATTGTGTATTCATTAGTATCACGATCATAAATTATCCATGCACTACGTGCCAAAGATAATCGTGTATTCATTAGTATCACGACCACAAATTATCCATGCACTACGTGCGAAAGATAATCGTGTTTTCAATTACGGTTATGATTATACCGAATAATCCTCGGTCATAATCATACCAAGTCCATCTATGCACGTGAGCCACGGATGACTTTCAACATAATATAAGCATGAGGATCATATCGATGATATAAAGAATCAATCAAATGAGATAAAGGATAAATATTAAACATTTATAATATAATTTATCCAGGATTCAAGAATATCCCCATGTTATCAATCACTTAATAATCTTATAATCTAATATCATTAATATTATAACAATATTTTAATCACTTCTTAAATTTATAAATAATTTATTTCAATTGTTTACGCTTTACCATATAATGCATTTAATCATTCAAAAATGCCATACTCATAAGATATCATCACCAATGATCAAATCCCTCATCAAAAAATATGCATATACTCTATATAGGATTCTCTAGCCATAAAATCCTATTTTCCAATTTTGTTACTTCACATAACATATTTAACTCATATGTTCGTAACCAAACTATTTTTATGAAAAATATCAAATCAGTTCCAAAAATATTTCTTTTCTGGGATTTAGCATAATATAGTCCCATAATGAAAATATATTTTTCTCAAAATTTTTAAAATTTATTTACTATTTTTCAAAAATCAATTTCTAATTAATTCCTTAAGAAATTTGCTACCTCAAGTTTAACTCCAGAAATTTCCAAATCTTGGCAGGACCTTACACATGTTAATGTGAGCCTCCAGTTTAAATTTCATGGTCATCGGAGTTATAGAACTCCGGTTATAGCATTTTAAATTAGAAAATCCTAAATATTGAAATGGTCATAACTTGCTCATTTTAAGTCGGAATGAGCTCATTTTTGACCACGATGTTCTTTATACCATATACTTTTATGTCCCAAAAGGCCTGAATTTTTCTCACTAATTAAGTGGCCAAAACAGCCCTTACAAAAACGTGGCAGCGAACTTTTGGACATTTTGAAGTTTTGACTCCTTTGCTAAAATCAGTCCACAACGAAAATCTACAACACCTTTTCAATGATTCCACTTGGATTAGTTAGGTAACTCATAGATCTAACTCTAGGACTTGACCACACTCAAAATTCAAAATATAATAGGAGATTTGGTCAATTGAATTTCATATTACGTTTTCACCAAAATCGGTTTTTAACTCCTTGTGATTTTAAAGAAACTTTCATGTTTTCACATACTAACCAACATAACTCATCATAACACTTACTAATACCACGTATACCCATGATTTTCATTAGTCCAATGCTTTTATTATGACTTTCATCATAAACCACGTAAAGCTGTTCATTTTAGTTGAAGAAATATTTGAGGTTTAAGAAATGGGTTTTGTCTTTGGGGTCAATCTGAAATTCGATTTCATGCTCTAAGTAGGCTAAGAAGTCTTCAAGAATCACGCCAGAAATTTATTAATAATAGAAATATCATTCAAAACTGTGACTCTCATCCAAGACTTGGATAGTACGTCACATTGATACCAACTGTGACTTCTATCCCTTAACCTAGATAGCACCTCACAATGATACCTATAAACTTGCCATCTTCATTCACGATGTCGCCTATAGAAAGTCTAGCTTCGGTGCATTCCACACAAGGAAGTCAACAACGAAAGGTTCGGGGCTCTTTACTTATGGCTTGATATGACAATAATTGACTTTAGTAGTTTGGTTACTTGAATTACGCACTGACAGAGTTGGTTATGAATATAAAAGCTAACAACCTTACTTAAAAGCATGATGATTAGATAACCAATTGATTCCTAAAATCACATCAAAGGCGGTATTTTAAAAAAAATAAGATCGACAAGTAACGTGAAAGTGTTTATTTGAATCAAACAAGATTTAAAAACAAGAGAGGTAACAAAGGCTCTACTAACGAAGTTTCAACCAATAAGTCAAAGTCTAACTTCTCCGAGTCAAATTTAAACGTTGAGCATAAGCAAGAGAGATAAAATAATGGGTAGAACCGTATCTTATAAGGTATAGACTTCGTAATTTATAATTAACTAACTTCGTGCTAACCGTTCGGGTTACTCGCTTTTGAGAAGTCACGAAAACTCTCCCTTACACTCTGATTTTGACTTTTTTGGAGCGGTCTTTGGTGCCTCCATCCTAGCTGAACTTGTCTTGATGAACGACAAAATCGGGCTAAGTGACATTCTTTTCCACAATTATAACATGCTTTAGATGACATCGTGCGGTTTGAATTGATATGTCCTCCCTCGCATTTGAAACATATGATGGGTGGTCGTTCTCCTTCCTTAACAACGGGTCTTTGGTCTTTGACGTCTTTCCATCATTGTTGAATTTCCTCTTCTTGAAATTTCCATTCTATTATCTTGGCCATGGTTACCACCGAAATGATAATTTCCCCACGATCGTTATCGTTGTTCACGGCAGTGTACTTGCCATAGATCTGATTATTATTATTGTGTTGTTGGTCGTTACCTTTTGGTTGTCTTGACTCATTATCGCGCTCAATAACTGAGCCCTATTCACAATATCTCGAATACAAACAAAGTTTATAAAAAATTAGGTATTGGCGTATATCGGGTTTCAAACCTCTTAAAAACATTAGCGTCATTCGCTCCTCATTATCGACCAAATGGGATGCTGGCCCAGATAACTTCGGCAAACTTAGCCTCATACTTTGACACGGGTCGTATTATTTTGCTCGACTTGATAAACTCCACCTCTTTCATGTGACGAATACTTTCGGAAAGTACTTGTCGTTGAACGACTCTTGGAACTTCTCCCAAGACATCTTGAGTATGTCGATCAGGTACGCGTTTCTGATTCCCACCAATGTCCTTCTTCTTCACGCAACATAAAGGTGGCAAATGGAACCTTTTGTTCCTCTCGAGCATCCCAAGACATCAAATATCTTGGTGATCTGCTTTAACCACGTCTCGCTTAAAGTGGTTCTGCTTTCCCAAAAACTCGGTGGTCCCAGCTCCTTGAAGCTGCGGTGGCCAATAGTAGGTTGCCATTATTTTCACCGCTTTATGAGCAGGAGCCGCCTTAATCGATGTTGCATGAATTCTAAAAACTCCTAAACGTCAAATCGTCGTTCGTCATTTGATCGGTGTTGTTGTTTACAGAGAGGATTATCGCCATTCTCATCGCATACATTATCCTCGATTATTGATCATGGAGACTCAATCGGTCTCACTGTGCTCCATTGTTTATCTCAACATTTTGGGATGCCATTTTCAAATCTCGCCACAAAACAAGGGTTAATTAACATGTCACATATTATCCCTATACACCGTGAAACCAAATTAAATACCAAATAAACTTAGGTAGGTCATACTAAGCGAAGAATTTCTCGTCTCTCCCCTCTTAGTTCTTATCTCACATCTTAGCCAGGGATCATATCCTAAGCTCGATACTAACCGTGACGCCCCCAAAATAAGGTATACATCACCCATCTTGGGTAGTCGGATACATGGTAAAAAATTTAAATACAACTTACTAATATAATCTGCTGTGTATACAATCTGACATAAACCGTGAGTTTGAATACAAATATTGTCTACTAGATATTATACAAACTCAAAAGGAGTCCTTATTATAATTATTATCACACTATTTCACGAATAGTGAGGACTACTAATGCTATCCTCGGACCATTACTCTCGTTCCCAGACTCATCCCAAATATATTCTCATTTCACGAAGAAACAGCGGTGAAAGAAAGGGTGAGCTCAACTAGCTCGATGAAAAATATTATGACTAAGATAATGCGAAATAAATTATCATTAGCCTCTGGACGATGTTAAACCGATAAAATATAATGAACATCAAGTTTAACTACAATGAAACCAACAATCCATTAAAAGAGTCAAGTAGAAATAAAATCTACTATCTTTTATGATTTAAAAGGTTTTTCATCAACGTTTATAAATTTGAGACTCGACTTTTTAATAAATATTTCACCACATCTAATCATCCTGTACCACGGTCAAGAATTTTCATTAAATCATCATGGTCATGACTATATAAGATAAACCCCCACAGTCATAATCATACCAAAAACTATTCATCAATGCTTTACGGGCCACCGAGGACTTTTATCACATCATTTATAACGGTCAAATGATTATACCGAATGATCCTCGGTCATAATCATACTAAGTTCATCTATGCGTAAAGCGAAAGATGACTTTCATCACATCATTTGTAACATTACGGTCGTGATTACAAAATAGTCTCTCGGCCATAATCATACCAAGTCCATCTATGCACTATAGGCCACGATGACTTTCAACATAATATAAACATGAGGATGATGACAATGATATAAGAATTCAATAAAACAAGTTCAAGAATTATTTTATCCGAGAATTATTAACGTCCAAATTGTCAACATGATCTTGTTTTGTGAGTAAAATTCAAGAATGATCGGAAGAATATTTCCATGAAAAGATCTTTGGATGAAACACAAATATCAAGGATATTCTACTAATTTCATGGAGTATAGAAGTCAAAGTTTTAACCAATTTGGGTATAATAAAGAATGGAATAACAAAAGAAATCACCCGTGCATGCGATAGGCCATATATGCGAGGTTATTCAAACAGAATAATAATAATAGAGAACCGAAGTCGGGTGAAATTCACACCGGCGGGATGTTCCAACGTAATAATAAATGCGGAATAATAAATGATGGAACCAGGTCAAGATATACATGAATAGGATATTCCGACAGAATAATAAAGACGGAATAATAAAAATGGAACCAGGTCCGGTGTAAAACACACAGACAGGATATTCCAACAGAATAATAATAAAGACGGAACGGTCAGGTCCTAAAAACACGCACAGAGGATGTTCCAACGAGAATAATAGAAGAATGTCACCAAGTATAGGGTAAACCACGTATACAGAGTTATTCCAATGAATAATAAAGAAATGGAATAATGAAGTTCTTTTTTTGAATACAAAAGAATAATATCCCTTACTAGTAAAAGACACCGGATATCAAAGTAGTGAAGTACGAGAATACTCTTCTTTTTCTCTCTATAGATTTTCTCTATAGCTTCTCTCTATAATTTCTCTCTACAGAGTTTCGATTGAATTAAATAAGAAAATAATGAAGGAATGAGCTTATTTATAGGAAAATAGAATGCATAGTAATTAATCCATGAATCGGTCCAGATTGATTTACTTTAATCGGACGGTCCATATTTAAAAGCAAAATCTTTTAAATAAAATATCATATATTCTATTTATATAAAACATTTCTACTATGCAAACACTATGCAACACTATCTGCAAAACACTATGCAAAAACACTATGCAACACTATGCATAATAAAATATAATATATTCTATTTATAGAATAACTTTAATAAAGTATTACATTTTTATATAAAAGATGTTTACATTTTATTACGTTAATAATACTGAATAAAACAAAAGCGTCATTATCGTTATAATAATTCATATTATTAATGAACAATAATGGAATCAAACCGGTGACTTCTCACATAAGCATCGATAATCAATCACAGGTATGCTTCTTATGCGACCACACGAATTCTTTCTTTACTTTTTACTACCGAGTAGTTCAACGATGATCAACGGTAAAACTTCCGCCGTTATTTCAATAAAATATTTTTGTCGTTTTCTCGATCCGCCAATAATTACATTATAGGTCCACACGATGATTGGTAGTTGTCATGAATATTCCTAACTAAACCTAATATTTCCCCAACCAATCGAATATAATATAACCACTTGCATACTTTGCAAAATTTATAAATACTACCCACACTATAATATTATCTCAAATTCACACCATAATATTAAAAAATTATTTCGACAAAATTTAAATCTTTATTGATAAAATCTGGGGTCTCACACAAACTTTATTTTATACTCAATAAATTTTGTGAACCAAATGTGAGCAACTCAATACTCGGATCGACTAAGTTCGTTTACACCCTTACTCCTATGCCGCCCACCACCCCACACCACCCACCCACCCCACCGCCCCACTCCACTTCAGCTAAAAAAAAAAAATATTTTTTTTAATTATGTATACAACTAAACTTTATATTGAGAATAAAAGAACATAAAATATATAATCTCAAAAAAATAATTTTAGTAAATTGATAAGGCACACTTTGGATAATTTTTATTTTCAATTAAAAATTACCTAAGTTTCATCCAAACACCTAAAATAACTAACCATGGTCAATTATTGTTTAAGAAAATGATTATAAAAATCGAAAATCAGCACTGTTGGGTCGTGATATTTCTCCTATTGGGCCGAATGGATTGGGCCTACATATTCAGTTAGTCCATTGGGTCTTCACTATCGGTTGTTGACATTATTGGATCTAGTCACTTTATTATCTTTATTAAGTCCTTCTACAGTATCGGACCCGATCGGTGGGTTCGACCCATCATATATTTAAATATCTACATCTTTGACTTGTAATGATGAAAAAAGCATGACGGTTGACTAGAGAACACCGCCATACATTAATGTGGATGGGATCATAACCTACGGCCGGTAAAGCGATGACCAAAAAGCAGTGGATAAACTACATGCAGTTAGCAGAACCCATCAGATCAAGGGGGTGTGTCAGGTAGTAGTGGGTGGCACAGTAATCCAGGCAAAGAGTATAACTTAGCAAGGAAGTCTTCACAAAGAGGTACGTTCTCATACACGTCTTCATTCATGATCACATACACACAACAGAGAATTATTATCTCTCTCTCAATACACTAGATATTACATTCCTCCATTGGTTAACCTTGTGAACACGATATCTTGACTCTTACGCTGAAGCTATCCCCGAATGACCCGTACTACCGTCCAAGCTTTTTGGTGTTGACTTGTTGAACTGTGCAGGATATCGGACGCGTCTTGGTGATTGGGACGTGGAGAAAGATCCTGGCATTAACATTGGCGCTAGAAGGAGGGCTTTTTCTAGTGTTCTTGAGTTATCAATCACAATATTTCCAATTGTTCTACATCGAAAGTTATGGCACAAATCAGTAAGACCCGAAATTTTTTTAAAAAGGAATTTCCTTTATTTATTATTTTGAAATAGTAAGGGTTGATTTGATTAATGTGGATAGTTAAGGGTTAAATCATGAATATTTCAAAATAAGCAAGTGGTTATAAAATATTCATTTTGTCGGGAATATTCGTTTGGTCGTGGAATATTAAATACTTTGTCGGGAATATTCGTTTGGTGGTGGGAATATTCGTCTTGTCGGGAATATTAGTATAACTAGCAGCCATGACCATGTGGGCCCCATAACGGAAAGCGATTGGATGAGGAAAACGACAAAGTTTGGGTGGTTATAAATAACAGGCGTAGTTATTCTGAATTAAGATTGTTGGAATACGGTGGTTAAAATCTGATGTCTGCGTGGTTGCCGCGATGCACCACGGTATTGCGCAGTGTTGTTGAATTATTGATCCTTACGTGAAGAAGCACTTTACTCAATAATTTTCACGATGAATTCTTATTCAATATTTTATTTTATTGATTCATAATTGTTGCGTTGATATTTTATATTATTATTGTTTCAATAATTGTCAACGCATGAATATTTCCCATTATCGGATCAATAATTCATATTATTTGAATAATATTATTAGATAACATTATTGGCAATGTCTAGAAAGTTACATCTAAGGAGAGGTTTGGTCACCTAATTAATTGGCCAAGTGAGAGGAGAGATCCTTATTGAAAGCCCCTCTTTCTGAGAGCACACACGGTTGTCATAAATGTGATTACGTAATATTATTTGTGAATAATTAATTATTGATTCATATGATAAGGAAATATTTATTTTATATGAATATAAATGATGGATTTATTTATGTGGTTATTAATGAAGGAATTAATGTTGAGGTGTTTTATCGGTATTTTATCGGATTGGAGGTCTTAAAAAATCAAATCGGGGGTTTTGAGATATATTGCGGGGTTATAAATTTTAATCCGTTAGTTGGATTGTGGTAATTTTTGGGTATGTTATACATACATAAGTTGAGTATATGTCCACAAATTTGAACCGTTAAAATGCACGAATGATTTGTTGTGAATTTTAAGAGGTGTCGGATTCTAAATTAGGTTTATAATTGATTTTGGTGGAAAATTCTAGAATTGAGTGGGCCCCACTTGTGGTTGGTGAAGAAATGTGCTGAATTTTATTTCAAATGTGGTGGGTGGCAATAGTAGCGAGTAAAAGCCATCGTGTAGCAGTCAAAGTCTCCTTTCTTAAGGCTAACATTTTCCTATAAATAGAGGGCTAAGTTAAATTGAAAATCACACCGAAACAAAGTTTTCTCTCTTTCTCTATATTATTGAGCGTATTTTGTGAGTATTTAGATACTTTGAGAGTTCTTTATTCAATTACAAGTTTCATTCAACATCACTTGAGCCTTTCCTTCCGTCTTGATTCTTTGAGGTAAGGGATATTATTTTTTCGTAATGATATTATTTCTTCAATATCATTATCTTTGAAATGTTGATCTGAAGTTTTATCAAATTTAGAACTTTTTCATATCGGGAGTTACTATTCATGAGTTACTATTCACGAAGTTACTATTCATGAGTTACTATTCACGAGTTCTTATTCACGAGTACTATTAATGAAGCGTGAAAATGTTTTTTTTGTGGAATTTCTATCTTTTGGTGTCTTGAGTTACTATTCACGTATCTGACTATTCACGATATCTGACCTTATTCACGTATCTGCCTTTATTCATCGGAAAATAAAATTTCTTCTTTTAGTCCAAAATATCTATTACGGATACTAGCTTTGATTGTATCCATGTTTTGATCATTCTTGAATTTTACACCACTATGATTATTTTGAGGTATTTTGATCGTGGATAAAACCAAGTACGAATCCTTAATCCTTAATCCTTGTCATTTTGTTTCACTTTGGATTCGTTCTTTAAAAATATTTTTCATCATCCTCGGTCTTAAATGATGATATTATTGAATATCTTTGGCTTTGTAGTGCAAAGATGAATGATTTCTGAAGAATATCTTTGGCTGTAGTGCAAAGATGAGCGGTGTTTAAATGAACATATGATAGATCGATGAATATCTTTGGCCTTTAGTGCAAAGATGAGCAGTGTTGAGATGAACATGGCCGATTGATGAATATCTTTGGCTCAGTAGTGAAAGATGAATATTTGATTTGAGATGAATATTGATTGATGTTACGGGGATAAAATATTGATGATGGTATTTATTAAATTCATAGATTATAGTAGATTTCATTCTCTACGTAACTCTTCTATGAATTATTATTTCATTGCGAATATTGATCCGAAACTTGTTGTACATTGTATTCTATCAGATTTTTCTGTTGGAGACTAACGATAATTTGTTGTATATTATCTTAGTCATAATATTCTTCTTGGGCTAGTTGAGCTCACCCTTTTCCTTGTTGTTCCATTCTTCTTCTCTCGGAGGCGAGAATGTAGCGAGTCTTAGTAGCTTGGGTATGGAATGAAGGTTCTAGAGAGAGTTGTTTAGTAGTCCTCACCATTTTGTAAAATAATGTATCAATAATTATGATGGGGATTTATTTGCGTGTGGATGTTATCTAAGACAATATTATATTTAAACTCACAATTATATATTGTCGTATTTCACAAGACATTTGTATTATTGAAGTTGTAGTTTGTTTCTTGTACCATGTATTTGGCGACTCGTAATGGTGTTGTGTATACCTATTTTGGGGCGTCGCGGTTGGTATCGAGCTTAGGGATATGATCTCCAAGCGGAGATCGGGAATAAAACTAGGAGGGAGAGACGAGTAAATCCTTCGCTAGTGTGTCCTACCTAAGCTTATTTGTTGGTTGGTCATATTATAGGGTATTATGTGATTTGTTAATTTATTTAATTAACCCTTGTTTTATGATAGTTTTTTTAATGACTTATTTGAGAACGTTAACAATGGAGTGAATGAGATCGTGGAGACACCTCTAATCGCCAACCGGGATAATGTGATGTCGGTGAAGAAGAAGAATTAGAGATATCCATGTGGTGAGTGAAGAATTGATAGTTGCACCCTTAGATAATCGCAGAGGTAACAATTGAGAGTGAGGAAGAAGAGGAAGAAGAGGTACACGAAGAGAGTTTATTAGAGGTATTTTATGATCGAAATATAGAATTGCAAAATCGTATTCATGAGTTAGAAGAAGCGAGGCTAAAGAATTGCAGGCGATCGTGGAGCAAAAGGATGCAACGATTCAAGCTTGTGTTACCCGACACGTGATCTTGAGCGAAGCACTCTTTGGCGATGTATAAGATGATAAAGTCGGAATCGAAATGAAGAAGAAATAAGCGAGCGAGTGAGAATGAGTGATGCATGGGTAAAAATTTGCGAAACGCGCGTTGATATTATGGAAAGAGATGTCCAATCTAAAAAGAAGATTTAACGATGACGGGGAAGGCGTCGGCGAAGAACATCAAGACCATCAACAAATTCTAGGGGAAGAGAACGATCGCCGATTAGTTGCTACGAGATGTGGAGAGGAGGACATATAAGGTCAAACTGCTCAAAGCCTTCCAAGGTATGCTATAATTGTGGAAAAGAAGGACATATCGCCGAGAGATTATGCGATATCGAAACCAGATCCAGCGTGAATGGTGACTTCAAAAAGGATGTCCCGAATAGTCAAAAGTCAACGGTTCTTGGAAGAGCGTTTGTCGTGGCCGGTCGAATCGAGAACCCGAACGAAGTTAGCACGGGTTAGTTAATTATAAATTCTTGCGAAGTTTATACCTTACTAGATACCGGGTTCTACCCATTCTTTTATCTCTCTTGCTTTACTCAGCGTTTGAACTTGACTACGGAGAAATTAGACTTTGACCTATTTATGGAGAATCCGTTAGAGAAACTTTCATTACATCTGTTGTTTAGAAATCTTGTTTGATTCAGTTGGCACTATCACATTACTGTTAACCTTATTTCTATAGAGATATTTGCTTTTGATGTGATTTTAAGGTTAACTACTCATCGTACGCCAAATTGATTGCTTTTGTAAGGTTGTTAGTTTTCATATTCTAAGCAACTCCGTTATTCGAATTCAAGCAATCAAACCATTGTAATCAAACATTTTCATATCAAGCCATGAAGTCATTCGTTTATTACGGATGTCGAGTTTTCTTAGTCCATGTTATGGATTTGAATAAAGACACGTCGATTTGAATAATATTCCTGTTGTTATTGATTTTCCCGATGTATTTCTGAAGAATTTCTTGGCTTACTCCCAAAGCTCGATATTAAATTTTGTATCGACTTTGAACCCGGTACAAAACTCATTTCTAAAATCTCATATCAAATGGCTCTATTGAACTTGAGAGTTAAAATTCAACTATAAAATTTTGGTACTGAGCCTTTATCTTGTGACTTCCTTTGTGGAATTCACCTAAGCCGAACTCTCTATAGGAGCGTCATATTCGTGCGATAGTAAAAATCGATAGGTGTCATTGTGACGTCTTATCCAAGATTGGGATATGAGTCACGATTGAGAGCAACCTAAGTCGATAATCGAAATACGTAGCTTTCAGAAGCTTAGTTGGTTATTATCGGAGATTCGTTGAAGGATATTCTCGAATCGCTTTATTTCATTATCGCAAATGACTCGTAGAGATACAAAATTCGAATGGAGCAAGGAATGTGGGAAGAGCTTGAAGAACTCAGAGGACTCATTTCAAAGACATGTTACGACCATGCCATCCTGGAAAAGCGAGCGTGGTAGGCGGCGTATTGAGTAGAAGATCGTTATCTGATCTGAGTACGATATTGTCAAAGACTAATTTTGTATAATTTACAAATAATAGAGATGGAGATGAAAACTCTAGGTACCCACGTTGATGATATCACGAGTATAATCGACTTTAGTTAAAGTTTACTTTCTCAAGCCAATCTCGAGGCCGGAGGCGTCGTATGAAGAGGAAAGTACAAGAAGGAGCTATTAGGAAGCGAGAATTGATGAAGAAGGAATACTTGAGTCCACTCTGACTTTGTGTTCCTAACGACTCACGATTTGAAGTCTGAGATTATGATGGAGGCACAATCGCCATTTGCAATCCATCCTGGAAGTACTAAAATGTATCGTGATCTTGACATACATTTTGGTGGAACAATATGAAGAGAGAGATTGCAAAGTTTATCTCGATGTGTTTAACTTGCCCGGCGTGTAAAGGCGGAGCATCTTTGTACCTAAGGTCCGTTGCAACCATTTGAGATTCCTTGAATGGAAGTAGGAACACATTACTATGGATTTCGTTCACGGGTCTTCCTACGGTTTCTCAAGGCATCAATCTTTATTTGGGTTATTGTTGATAGATTAACCAAGTCTGCTCATTTCTTGCCGACACGGAGACTTATTCCTTGAACGTTTTTGCTTTAGTATATGCGTGAATGAGATTGTGAAGTTGCATGGCATACTGTATCCATAGTTTGGATCATGACCCAAGATTCACTTCTTCAAGATTTTGGGTTAACTTGCAAAAAGCTATGGGCGCGGTTTGCGATTTAGTTTGGCTTACCATCCTCAAACGGATGGGCAATCGAAAGGACTACTCAAACTCTTGAAGATATATTAAAACTCATGTCCCTAGATTTCAAAGGAAGTTGGGATAAGTACACGCCATTGGTGGAATTCTCATACAACAATAGTTATTAAACAAATATAGGCATGGTTCCATTCGAAGCATTATATGGACAAAAATGTCGCTTCTCCAATATGTTGGGATGAGGTGGGTGAAGCAACATTGTTGGGACCCGAGTTAATACGTATGACTAATGATTCGACAAACGTATACAAGCGGCACAAGATCGACAAAAGAGTTATGCGGATCTTCATCGAAAGGATGTGGAATTTAATGTAGGGGATCATGTATTGTATTGTTGCGAGGAATTACAAGATTTGGGAAGAGAGAAAGCTCAAATCCACGATTTATTGGTCCATTTCAAATTCTTGACCGAGAGTAGAAATGTAGCCTATAGACTTGCGTTACCTCCAAGTATGTCTCGTGTTCATAATGTGTTTCACATATCTCGTATTTCAGAAATATGTGAAAGACCGAACCACGTTATTGAGTTAGAAACCGGACGAGATAGTAGAAGACTTAACGTATGAGGAGGTACTTGTCAAGATCTTGGATAGGAAGGAGCATATCCCTACGGCAAAGGTCATACCACAAGTTAAAGTTTTGTGGAGGAATCATGCTATATAGAAATGACACAGGAATTGAAAGCGGAAATGAAAGCGAGGTATCCTCACCTTTTGAAACACACAGTATCGTGACGTCAATTTAGAGGACGAAATTTCATAAGGAGGGAGGTTGTAAGACCAAAAATTTTTTAATAAAAGGAATTTCCTTTATTTATTATTTTGAAATAGTAAGGGTTGATTTGATTAATGTGGATAGTTAAGGGTTAAATACGCAAATATTTCAAAATAAGCAAGTGGTTATAAAATATTCATTTTTGTTTGGGAATATTCGTTTGGTGGTGGAATATTAAATCTTTATTAGAGAATATTCGTTTGGTCGTGGAATATTACGTCTTTGTCGAGAATATTCGTACAACTGCTTGGCGTTAGCGACCATGTGTGGGCCCCATAACGGAAAGCGATTGGATGAGGAAAACGACAAAGTTTGGGTGGTTATAAATAACAGGCGTAGTTATTCTGAGTTAAAACTATTTGGAATACCGGTGGTTAAAATACGATGTCTGGCGTGGTTACACGATGAAGCATACGGTATTGCACATGTTGTTGAATTATTGATCCTTACGTAAGAAGCACTACTCAATAATTTTCACGGTGAATTCTTGTTCAATATTTTATTTTATTGATTGATAATTGTTGCGTTGATATTTTATATTATTATTGTTTCAATAATTGTCATTTGCAATATTTCCCATTATCGATCAATAATTCATATTATTTGAATAATATTATTAGATAACATTATTGGCAATGTCTAGAAAGTTACATCTAAGGAGAGGTTTGGTCACCTAATTGCGGCCCGATGAGAGAGATCCTTGTTGAAAGCCCTCTTTCTCGGAACAAATTTGTTATCATAAATGTGATTACTGTAATATTATTTGTGAATAATTAATTATTGATTCATATGATAAGGAAATATTTATTTTATATGAATATAAATGATGGATTTATTTATGTGGTTATTAATGAAGGAATTAATGTTGAGGTATTTTATCGGTATTTTATCTGGATTGGAGGTGTTAAAAATTAAATCGGGGGTTTTAGATATATTATGGGGTTATAAATTTTAATCCGACCGTTGGATTGTGGTAATTTTTGGGTATGTTATACATACATAAGTTGAGTATATGTCCACAAATTTTGAACCGTTAAAATGCACGAATGATTTGTTGTGAATTTTAAGAGGTGTGGATTCTAAATTAGGTTTATAATTGATTTTGGTGGAAAATTCTAGAATTGAGTGGGCCTCACTTGTGGTTGGTGAAGAAATGTGCTGAATTTTATTTCAAATGTGGTGGGTGGCAATAGTAGCGAGTAAAGCCATCGTGTGCTTGGTCGAAATGCAGCTTGGTGGGCTAACATTTTCTATAAATGAGGGCTAAGTTAGAATTGAAAATCACACCGTAAACAAAGTTTTCTCTCTTTCTCTATATTATTAGGCGTATTTTGTGAGTATTTAGATACTTTGAGAGTTCTTTGTTCCAAGATACAAGTTTCATTCAAAGATCACTTGAACCTTTCCTTCCAAGTAATTGATTCTTTGAGGTAAGGGATATTATTTTTTTCGTAATGATATTATTTCTTCAATATCATTATCTTTAAATGTTGATCAAGTTTTATCAAATTTGGAACTTTTTTCATGTTGGGTTACTATTCATGAGTTACTATTCACGAAAGTTACTATTCATGAGTTACTATTCACGAAGTTACTATTCACGAGTACTATTAAGTAGGCGTGAAAATGTTTTTTGTGGAATTTCATCTTTTGGTGTCTGATTCTTATTCACGTACTGGCACTATTCACGATATCTGACACTATTCATCGGAAAATAAAATTTCTTCTTTTTTAGTCCAAAATATCTATTCGGATACTAGCTTTGATTGTATCCATGTTTTGATCATTCTTGAATTTTACACCACTATGATTATTTTGAGGTATTTTTGACGCGTGGATAAAACCAAGTACGAATCCTTAATCCTTAATCCTTGTCATTTTGTTTCAACGGATTCGTTCTTTAAAAATATTTTTCATCATCCTCGGTCTTAAATGATGATATTATTGAATATCTTTGGCCCAGAGTGCAAAGATGAATGATTTGAAGAATATCTTTGGCACAGTAGTGCAAAGATGAAGCGGTGTTTAAATGAACATGATCGATGATGAATATCTTTGGCCTTTAGTGCAAAGATGAGCAGTGTTGAGATGAACATGACCAGATTGATGAATATCTTTGGCACGTAGTGCAAAGATGAATATTTGATTTGAGATGAATATTGATTGATGTTCTGGGGATAAAATATTGATGATGGATTTATTAAATTCATAGATTATAGTAGATTTCATTCTCTACGTAACTCTTATGAATTATTATTATTTCACCGCTGAATATTGATCCAAACTTGTTATTGTCATTGTATTCTATCGATTTTTCCTGTTGGAGACTAACGATAATTTGTTGTATATTATCTTAGTCATAATATTCTTTACTTGGGCTAGTTGAGCTCACCCTTTTCCTTGTTGTTCCATTCTTCTTCCTCAGGAGGCGAGAATGGCTTGAGGCGAGAATGGAACGAAGGTTCTAGAGAGTCTTTTAGTAGTCCTCATGGAATGAAGGTATCTAGAGAGGGTTGTTTAGTAGTCCTCACCATTTTGTAAAATAATGTATCAATAATTATGATGGGGATTTGAAGTTTGCGTCCATTGACTTCAAGAGGGTAATCCGTACTTTATTGTCTTTGTGACGCTCCAAAATTAGGTATACGCCACCTATCTCGGGTCGCCACTTACACGGTACATAAATTCAAATACAAACTTAATTATACATCCGTCAGTATCATACACGACAATACATAAACCGAGAGTTCTAATAGAATATTGTCATTTAGACAATATCCATACTCAAGGAGTCCTCATTACATTTATTATCACACTATTTAATGTATTAGGTGAGGACTACTAATGCTATCTTCTGGACCATCACTCTTTTCCCCGACTCGTCCCCCATCTATATTCTCATTTCAAGCAGAAGGTTGAAAGAAAGGGTGAGCTCAATCTGTACCAAGAAGAAATATTATAACTAAGATAATGCGTAATAAATTATCATTAGCCTTCAAATAAAGGTTAAACCGATAAAATACAATAGACAACCATTTAACTCAATGAATGAATGTAATCCATTAAAAGAGTCAAGAGAAAATAAAGTCTACTATCTTTAGGTTTTTAAAGGTTTTCATCAATTTTTATCACTAAGACTCGCTTTAATGAATAAACCATAATATCTAATCATCCCCGCATTACTTGGCCAAGGATTTTCATCAAATTATCAATGGTCATGAATATACCCTAATCACCCCTCGGTCATAATCATACCAAAAACTATCCATCACCGCATTACAGCCCACCGAGGACTTTTTGTCACATCATTTATATCAAGCCATGATTATACCGAATGAACCCCGGTCATAATCATACTAAGTTCATCTACGCACGAAGCCAAAGATAACTTTCAACATAATATAAAATGAGGATGATGACAATGATATAAGAATTTAATAAAACAAGTTCAAGAATTAATTTCTAGGATTTATTAACGCCCAAATTGTCAACAAGATAATTGCTTTTGTAGAGTAAAATTCAAGAATGATCAAGAATATTTCCATGAAAAGATATCGGATGAAACGCAAATATCAAGGATATTCTACTAATTTCACGTGAGTATGGTCAAAGTTTTAAACTAACCGGGTATAAGAAAGAATGGAATAACAAAAGAAATCACCACGCACGCAGATACTTCGATGACACAAAGTTATTCCAATGTAATAATAATAATCTTTAACCAACCAGTCAATTAACGATGATTCCAACCCAATAATAAATGATGAATCCAACAAAATAATAAATTGCGTCAATAATAAACAAATAACTGGTCTGTCCGTGTAAACATACGCATGTGATATTCCATGTATGTAATAATTTCATTTTGTACCAATAATAAAAGTAACGTGAACCAGTCCGTAAAACACACGCATGTATCCCCTACTATTTACGTACAACACAAATAACATATTCCAAATGTACTTTCTTAATAATTTTCTTTATAAATTCTCCAATTTCTCTCTATAAAGTAATCATGAGAATAATGAAGGAAATTGAGTGACTTCTCAACATAGGAAAATAGAATGCACCACGTATGTATCGACGCATTATAAACTGATTACTACCATATTTCAATAAGACTTTAAAATAAAATATGTGTATATTCATTTATATAAAAAAAAGTTTATAGCAAACACCACGTACATACCACAATATGCATAATTAATATATCCATTTATGTAATAACTTTGGGCTGAAAGATTGCAGACATAAAAGATATAATAACACCCAAATAAAACGTCATTATCGCTATAATAATAATTCATATTATTAACGTAATTCAAACCTGTTGATTTCAACATAAAGATCTGAATAATCACAAGGTGACATTCTCTTCAATCACCCAGAATACAAGTAGAAACAATAAACTTTCAATAATATCCCATGATTGAAGTCGCTACCATTTGTTATTGCGCGGCTAAACCGAATATTCCCTAAAATCGAATATAACCATCAGACGCATTTCAAGAAAATTTATATCAAATAATACCCACACTATAATATTAAAAATTATCGACAAAATTTAAATTTTAAGATAATCGGATATGACTTTCTTCAAATTAGGGCACGCACTTGCATTTATAAGAGGCAGGATATCACTTATCAAAAATATTAAATTCTTCTTCAATTTATCTCTATTCATTTTGCACCATGTGCCAAAGATATGCTAACCTGTAAAACCAAATAATCGATCTCTTAATATATCAAATTACCACGAATTCATCCAAATGCACTCAAAAGCTATAATTTTCAATTACTTCGCTGCCGATTAAATAACTTTCGCTTCTAATCATACCAAGTCAATAACACTATTACTAAAGAATCATTTCTTTACCACATCCGTGCCAATTAATATTTCATTAGTATCACCACCATCGATCCCCGACTACGTGCCAAGCATATTCATTAAGATCAATTAACCACTATCCAATTATCTGACGCACTACAAAGATAATCGTGGTATTATTAGTATCACGCATACCAAATTATCCACGATAATCGTAGTATAATCATACAACAATGAAACCCAAAATAGTATACATCACCCATTCTCGAAGTCACAAATACACGGTATGTAAACAACTACAACTTTATTATTACAACAAGAAACTCAAGAGTTTAAATACAAATATTATCTTCTAGATAATATTTATACTCAAATAAATCCTCATCACATTTATCGATACATTATTTTACAAAAATGGTGAGGACTACTAAACAACCTTTCTAAAACCTTCATTCCATACCCCGACTGCATCGCTTATATTCTCGCCTCCGAGAAGAATGGAACAAAAGGAAAAGGGTGAGCTCAACTAGCTCAAGAAGAATATTACGACTAAGATAATATACAACAAATTATCGTTAGTCTTCAACAGGAAAAATTTAATGTAATACAATAGACAACAAGTTTTCAATCAATATTCTCGCAATGAAATAATAATTCATTAGAAGAGTTAATGTAGAGAATGAAATCTACTATAATCTATGAATTTAAAAGTTCATCATCAATATTTTATCCCCTCGTAACATCAATCAATATTCATCTCAAATCAAATATTCATCTTTGCACTACAAAGTGCCAAAGATATTCATCAATCTGGCCATGTTCATCTCAACACTGCTCATCTTTGCACTAAAGCCAAAGATATTCATCACCAATATGTTCATCATGTTCATTTAAACACCGCTCATCTTTGCACTACATGTGCCAAAGATATTCTTCGAAATCATTCATCTTCAGCACCATGTGCCAAAGATATTCAATAATATCATCATTTAAGACCGAGGATGATGAAAATATTTTTAAAGAACGAATCCAAAGAAACAAAATGACAAGGATTAAGGATTAAGGATTCGTATTTTGTTTTATCCATGTCCAACAATACCTCAAAATAATCATAAGGGTGTAAAATTCAAGAATGATCAAAACACGGATACAATCAAAGCTAAGATCCAAAATAGATATTTTGGACAAAAAGAAGAAATTTTATTTTTCGATGAATAAGGTCAGATACGTGAATAAGGTCAGATACGCAATATAAAGCTCAGATACGTGAATAAGAATCTGACACCAAAAGATAGAAATTCCACAAAAAAACATTTTCACGCCTTCATTTAATAATAGACTCGTGAATAAGAATCGTGAATAAGAACTCATGAATAAGAACCTCGTGAATAAGAACTCATGAATAGTAACCCCGATATGAAAAAGTTCCAAATTTGATAAAACTTCAGATCAATATTTCAAAGATAATGATATCAAGAAATAATATCATTTAAAAAAATAATATCCCTTACCTCAAAGAATCAAGATTTCAAGGAAAGGCTCTAAGTGATGTCAATGAAACTTGTACCGAATAAAGAACTCTCAAAGTATCTAAATACTCACAAAATACGCCAATAATATAGAGAGAGAAAGAGAGAAAACTTTGTTTCTGTGTGATTTTCAATTCTAACTTAAATTTCTATTTATAGAAAACGTTAGCCCCAAGCAGCATTTCGACCAAGCACCGATGGCTTTTACTCGCTACTATTGCCACCCACCACATTTGAAATAAAATTCAGCACATTTCTTCACCAACCACAAGTGGGGCCCACTCAATTCTAGAATTTTCCACCAAAATCAATTATAAACCTAATTTCCTAATCAACACCTCTTAAAATTCATAACAAATCATTCGCATTTTTTAATCTGCTCAAAATTTGTGGACATATACTCAACTTATGTATGTATAACATACCCAAAATTACTACGATCCAACTATTTGATAAAAATTATAACCCACGCAATATATCTCAAAACCCCGATTTAATTTTTAATACCTCCAATCCGATAAAATACCGATAAAACACCTCAACATTAATTTCTTCATTTATAACCACATAAATAAATCCATCATTTATATCCACATAAAATAAATATTTTTTTATCATATGAATCAATAATTAATTATTCACAAATAATATTACGTAATCACAATTATGATAACCAAATGCTCCTGTAGAAAGAGGGGGCTTCCGATAAGGATTTCTCCTCATCGGGCGCCGCAATTAGTGACCAAACCTCTCCTCGATGTAACTTTCTAGACATCGCTAATAATGCTATCTAATAATATTATTCAAATAATATGAATTATCGATCCGATAATGGAGATAATGCAAAGCCGACAATTATCGAACAAACAATAATATAAAATATCAACGCAAAGAATTATCAATCAATAAAATAAAATATCGAATAAGAATTATCGTGGAAAATTATCGAGTAAAGCCTTCTTCACGTAAGGATCAATAATTCAACAATACTGCGGTAATACCGTGCATCGCCAAGCAACCACGCCAGACATCGTATTTTAACCACCGGTATTCCAATGCCTTTTAATCTGTAAATAACTACGCCAAGTTATTTTTAACCAACTTATATTCGCTGCTTTCTTCATCCAATCGCTCACATGGGCCTACATACGGTCGCTACTGGCAGCATTTAATATTCTCTCAAAGATTTAATATTCCACCACCAAACGAATATTCCCCACAAAAATGAATATTTTATAACCACTTGCTTATTTTGAAATATTTATGATTTAACCCTTAACTATCCACATTAATCAAATCAACCCTTACTATTTCAAAATAATAAATAAAGGAAATTCCTTTTATTTAAAAAATTTCGGGTCTTACAACCTCCTCCTTATGAAATTTCGCCCTCGAAATCGACGACGACTCGGTGTTTTCAAAAGGTGAGGATACCTCGCTTTCATTTCCGCTTCCAATTCCTGTGTCATTTCTATATAAAGATGATTCCTCCACAAAACTTTAACTTGTGGTACGACCTTTGCTGCAGTAGGATATGCCCTTCCTATCCAAGATCTTGACAGTACCTCCTCATACGCTAAGTCTTCTATTATCTCGTCCTGCTCTAACTCAATAACGGGTCTCGGCCTTTCACATATTTACGGCACGATATGTGAAACACATTACGAACACGAGACATACTGAGGTAACGCAAGTCTATAAAGCTACATTTCCTACTCCTATCAAGAATTTGAAATGGACCAATAAATCGTGGATCGAGCTTTCCTCTTCCCAAATCTTGAACTCCTTCCACGGAGCAACTCGCAACAATACACGATCCCTCACATTAAATTCCACGCCCTTTCGATGAAGATCCGCATAACTCTTTTGTCGATCTTGTGCCGCTTTGTATACGCTGTCAATCATTTGGATCTTTTCTAGTAGTCATACGCATTAACTCGGGTCCCAACAATGTTGCTTCACCCACCTCATCCCAACATATCGAGAACGACATTTTCGGCCCATATAATGCTTCAATGGAGCCACACCTATACTTCGCTCGATAATCGCTTGTCAGTAGAGAATTCCACCAATGGTAAATACTTATCCCAACCGCCTCAAGTCTAGGACACGTAGTCTTAATAAATCTTCAAGAGTTTGAATAGTCCTCTCCTCGATCATTCCGTCTGCTTCGGGGATGGTATGTCAACTAAATCGCAAAACTGCGCTCCATAGCTTTTTGCAAGCTAACCCAAAATCTTGAAGTGAATCTTCGGTCACGATCCAAACTATGGATACAGTGCATGCCATGCAACCTCACAATCTCATTTACGCATATACTAGCAAGACGCTCAAGGAATAAGTCTCCAGACGGCAAGAAATGAGCGATTTGGTTAATCTATCAACAATAACCCAAATAAAGATTGATGCTCGAGAAACCGTAGGAAGACCCGTAATTAAATCCATGGTAATGTGTTCCCACTTCCATTCCTAATCTCAAGTGGTTGCAACTAATTCTTAGGTACTAGATGCTCCGCCTTTACACGCTGACAAGTTAAACACATCGAGATAAACTTTGCAATCTCTCTCATATTATTCCACCAAAATGTACGTCAAGATCACGATACATTTTAAGACTTCCAGATGGATCGCAAATGGTGTATCGTGCCTCCATCATAATCTTGACTTCAAATCGTAGTCGTTAGAACACAAAGTCTAGAGTGGACTCAAGTATTCCTTCTTCATCAATTCTCGCCCTAATAGCTCCTTCTCACTTTCTTCTTCATACGATCGCCCGGCCCAAGGGCTCGAGCAACCTTAACTTTTCTATTAAAGTCAAGTTCTACGCGATACTTGACATCATCGCACTCGCTCCAAGATATACGATCTTCTACTCAACGCGCCACCACCACGCTCGCTTACTGTGATGGTATCAATAAGTGCGGTCGTAGTCTTCAATAGCTCGAGCCAACGTCACGCAGCCGACGTTGAGTTCTTTTTGAGTGAAGAAATATTTAAGGCTTTTTACGATCCAATATATCTCCACTTTCTCCCCATATGATAAGTGCCTCCATATCTTTAATAATGAACGATCGGGCCGCTAACTCTAGATCACGAGTAGATAATTCCTCTCATACTTTTTGTTGTCGCGAGGCATAGGCTACTTTTTCCCACGCCGCATGAGAACACATCCTAACCCTTTGCCTCAAGATCATCAGAGATAACAAATCCATCCGAACCAGATGGTATTGTTAACAGCCAAAATAAGTCTCCTCTAAGCTCTTGAAACTTTTTCTCGCATTCTTCATTCCAAACGAATTTCAGATCCTTCCGAAAGTTACCGAAAGAATGGAGTAGCGATTCGAGAAAACCTTCCACGAATCTCCGATAATAACCAAATTAAGCCCAAAAAGCTACGCATTTCACCACAATCACTTCTATTGTTCCTAACTTCAGATATTGCTTCAATCTTCACGGATCAACAGATATCCATGTTTCGACACATGCCCAAGAAATGCTACTTCCTCGCCGTAACTCAGATTTCTTCAATTCGCATATAGTTGGTTTTCACGGGTTTTCGAGTACCAAATACTTCAAATGGTGCTCATGATCTTCACGACTTTTGAATATATAAGGATGTCATCAATAAAGACAACAACGAATCGATCCAAATATTCCTCAATACTTGCTCATCATATCCATGAAAGTCAAGCAGAGCATTAGTTAGTCCGAAAGACACGACTAAGAATTCATAATGCCCATACCGAAGTTCTCAAGGCGCTTTTGAATATCCTCGCCTAATCTTCACCGATGATGATATCCAAATCGAAGATCGATTTTGAAAAGAATTGTGCCCTCGCAATCGGGTCAAACAAGTCATCAATACGAGGTAGAGGATACCTATTCTCGATGGTGACATGGTTCAATTCCCGATAGTCAATACAAAGTCGCATACTCCCGCTTTTTCTTTCTTTACAAATAAAACAGAGCACCCCAAGGAGATGTACTAGACGACGAAACCGATGTCCAACAATTCCTCAGAGTGGACCTTTAACTCCCAAGTTCAATAGAGCCATTCGATATGGGTTTTAGAAATGGGCTTTGTATCAAAGTTCAAGATCAATAAAGAATTCAACTTCACGCTCGGGGTAGACCGGAAGTTCTTCAGAAATACGCCAGAAAGTCAATAACAACAGAATATTATTCAAATTCGACGGTCTTTATTCAAATCCATAACATGGGCTAAGAAAGCTCGACATCCGCTTTTTCAATAAACGAATAGCTTTTATGATTAGATATGATAAAGATTGATTTTAATGGTTTAGTTGTTGAATTGCATAACAAAGTCAAGTTAGAAATATGAAAACTAACAACCTTACGAAAACAATCAATTTTGGTACGATGAGTAGCTAACCAATCAATCCCTAAAATCACATCAAAAGCAAGTATCTTTAAAGAGATAAGGTCAATGTAAGGTGATGGTGCCAACTCAATCAAACAAGATTTATAAACAAAGGATGCGATGAAAGTTTCTCCTAACTGAGTTTCCACAGATAGATCAAAGTCTAATTTCTCCTGAGTCAAGTTTAAACGCTGAGCACATGCAGAGAGATAAATGAATGGGTAGCACCCCAGATCAAGTAAGGTATAAACTTCGCAAGAATTTATAAATAGCTTACCCGTGATCACCTCGCTTGTTCCTCGTGATTATGACCACCACAACAAACGCTTCTTCCTAATCGCTGACTTTGACTTTTCTCGGGATACTTTTTCGAGTCACCGCCTCACTGAACTAGGTTTCGCCACATCGCATAATCTCGAAGCGATATGTCCTTCCTTTCCACAACTATAAGATACCTTGAACTGTCAGGCGCTTGACCGATATGTCCTCTTTTTCCGTGATTTGAAAGATACGACCGGTGGTCGCTTCTCTCCTTAGAACCAGCTTGTCACGCCAAGACTGCTGCCTTCACATAGTCGCTATTAAATCTCCTTTTTAAAATCTCCTCCCGACTCGCTTCTTCGCTTTTCACGACTACGATTACCACCAGTAGTGGTTACCATTTCGTCCGGCTCGCTTTTCTCCGCAGTTATCATTATTCTGCTGATCGCCATCTCCGTACGATCCTCGTTATGGTCCTCAACACCGTATTTCAAGTATCTCGCCTAATAATCGAGCCTCACTTACAACATCCGAATAAAGAGAAAGTTTATGAGAATGAGATACCGACGACGCCGTGTTTCAAACCTCTAAGAAACATCCGCCATACGCTCCTCATTCTCCACCAAATGAGGTGCAAACCGGATAACTCGCAAACTTTGCCTCGCATCGAGACACCGCCACGTTGTTTTGCTCTAATCAATGAACTCCACTTCCTTCATACGACGTAACACTTTCGTGAAAGTATTTGTCATTAAATAGTCTCTCAAACGCCTCCCAAGACATGCCGAAAAGCGGCCGGATGGTACGCTTACGCATCTCCACCAAGAGTCCGCCTCGCCACTAACATATAAAGGTATGCGAATGGAACCTTCGTTCTCCGCATCATCCCAAGACATCGAATATCTCGTAATTTGTTTCACCCATGTTTCCGCCATGATCGGATCCGCTTTCCTTAAATTCTCGTGGTCCCAACTTTCAACTCGCTTGGTCGTGACAACCCGTGAATTGCTATCATTTCTCCCTCAGATTTTGAACACGAAGTCTCCTCGTCTCGATTTTACGAATCGCAAAAACTTCTAAACATCCCTCGCTCATCATCTCGCCAATGGTGTTGTTCACAGGAGGAACATTGCCACACCATGTCATCGCTTCTCCTCACTGTAAGTACAGCATCTCCACTTGGCCTCATTTACTCCATCATAATATTCTCAAATGACATTCTCAAATACCGCCATAAAACAAGGGTTAATTAAGGAAATCAATATATCACATAATATCCCTATATAACGACTAACTAACAAATAAGCTTTAGTAGGACACTAATGTAAGGATTTACCTGCCTCTCCTCCTAGTTCTATTCCCCGATCTCCGCCAGAGATCATATCCCTAAGCTCGATAATTAACCGCGACGCCCCCAAAATAGTATACATCACCCATTCTCGAAGTCACAATATACATGGCACGTAAACAACTACAACTTTATTATTACAACAAGAAATCACTGTGAGTTTAAATACAAATATTATCTTCTGCATAATATTTATACTCAAATAAATCCTCATCACATTTATCGATACATTATTTTACAAAATGGTGAGGACTACTAAACAATCCTTTCTAAACCCTTCATTCCATACCCCACTGCATCTCGCTATATTCTCGCCTCCCGAGAAAGAATGGAACAAAAGGAAAAGGGTGAGCTCAACTAGCTCAAGAAGAATATTACGACTAAGATAATATACAACAAATTATCGTTAGTCTTCAACAGGAAAAATTTAATGTAATACAATGTATAACAAATTTTCATCAATATTCGCAATGAAATAATAATTCATGTAAGAGTTACGTAGAGAATGAAATCTACTATAATCTATGAATTTAAAAGTTCATCATCAATATTTTATCCCCGTAATATCAATCAATATTCATCTCAAATCAAATATTCATCTTTGCACTACAGTGCCAAAGATATTCATCAATTCCACATGTTCATCTCAACACTGCTCATCTTTGCACTAAAGCCAAAGATATTCATCAATCACGCTCATGTTCATTTAAACACTGCTCATCTTTGCACTACAGCCAAAGATATTCTTCGAAATCATTCATCTTTGACTACAAAGCCAAAGATATTCAATAATATCATCATTTAAGACCGAGGATGATGAAAATATTTTTTAAAGAACTAATCCAAAGGAAACAAAATGACAAGGATTAAGGATTAAGGATTCAGACTTTGTTTTATCCATGTCCAACAATACCTCAAAATAATCATAAGGTGTAAAATTCAAGAATGATCAAAACACGGATACAATCAAAGCTAGTATCCGTATTAGATATTTTGGACTTAAAAGAAGAAATTTTATTTTTCGATGAATAAAGGTCAGATACGTGAATAAAGGTCAGATAATGTGAATAAAGGCCAGATACGCGAATAGTAATCTGACACCAAAAGATAGAAATTCCACAAAAAACATTTTCACGCTTACTTAATAAGACTCGTGAATAAGAATCTCGTGAATAAGAACTCATGAATAGTAACTCGTGAATAAGAACTCATGAATAGTAACTCCACATGAAAAAGTTCCAAATTTGATAAAAACTTCAGATCAATATTTCAAAGATAATGATATCAAGAAATAATATCATTACGAAAAAAAATAATATCCCTTACCTCAAAGAATCAAGATTTCTAAGGAAAGGCTCAAGTGATGCTTTAATGAAACTTGTATCAATAAAGAACTCTCAAAGTATCTAAATACTCACAAAATACGCCAATAATATAGAGAGAAAAGAGAGAAAACTTTGTTTCGTGTGATTTTCAATTCTAACTTAAATTTCTATTTATAGAAAACGTTAGCTTACCAAGCAGCATTTCGACCAAGCCACCCGATGGCTTTACTCGCTACTATTGCCACCCACCACATTTGAAATAAAATTCAGCACATTTCTTCACCAACCACAAGTGGGGCCCACTCAATTCTAGAATTTTCCACCAAAATCAATTATAAACCTAATTTCCTAATCATACACCTCTTAAAATTCATAAACAAATCATTCGTGGCATTTTAATCTGCTCAAAATTTGTGGACATATACTCAACTTATGTATGTATAACATACCCAAAAATTACTACAATCCAACTATTTGATTAAAAATTATAACCCCACGCAATATATCTCAAAACCCCCGATTTAATTTTTAATACCTCCAATCCGATAAAATACCGATAAAACACCTCAACAATAATTTCTTCATTTATAACCACATAAATAAATCCATCATTTATATCCACATAAAATAAATATTTCTTTATCATATGAATCAATAATTAATTATTCACAAATAATATTACGTAATCACAATTATGACAACCAGCCGCTCCTGTGAAAGAGGGGCTTCCGATAAGGATTTCTCCTTATCGCGCCAAGCAATTAGTGACCAAACCTCTCCTCGACGTAACTTTCTAGACATCGCCAATAATGCTATCTAATAATATTATTCAAATAATATGAATTATCGATCCGATAATGGAGATAATGTGCAAAGGACAATTATCAACAACAATAATATAAAATATCAACGCAAAGAATTATCAATCAATAAAATAAAATATCAATAAGAATTATCGTGGAAAATTATCGAGTAAGGCCTTTCACGTAAGGATCAATAATTCAACAATACTGCAATACCGCAAGGCCATCGCAAGCAACCACGCCAGACATCGTATTTTAACCACCGGGTATTCCAACAAATTTTAATCTGCAGAATAACTACGCCGTTATTTTTAACCAACTTATATTCACTGCTTTCTCATCCAATCGCTTCACATGGGCCTACACACGGTCGCTACCATTGCATTTAATATTCCCCGACAAAGATTTAATATTCCACCACCAAACTAATATTCCCCATAACAAAATGAATATTTTATAACCACTCATTTATTTTGAAATATTTATGATTTAACCCTTTAACTATCCACATTAATCAAATCAACCCTTACTATTTCAAAATAATAAATAAAGGAAATTCTTTTTATTTAAAAAATTTCGGTCTTACATCAATAATGCATCCTCATTCCAAATATATTTCTTTTCTCTCGATTTAGCATAAAATATATAAGATATCCCATAATAATATCTATATAAAATATATTTTTCACATAACATATTTAACTCATATGTTTTTTAAACTATTTTCATTTAAAATATCAGTCCCAAAATTCAGCATTAGTCCCATAAAAAATATATTTTTCCATTTACTATTTTTCAAAAATTTTCTAATTTCTTAAGAAATTAGCTACCTCAAGTTTAACTCCAAAAATTCCCAAATCTTGGCAGGACCTTACACATGTTAACATGAGCTTCTAGTTTAAATTTCATGGTCATCGGAGTTATAGAACTCCTATATAGCGTATTTTCGAAAAAACCTAAATATTGAAATTGTCATAACTTGCTCATTTTAAGTCGAAATGAGCTCATTTTTTGGACAGGAGGTACTTTTATACCATATACCTTTCATGTCCCAAAAGGCCAGAATTTTTCTCATAATTTATGGCTGAAATCAGCCCTCTTAAAAATCATGGCAGCAGCATTTTCGCTTTTTGCAGCTTTGCACCTTACTTTGCTAAAATCACCCACACACCTAAAAAATCTACAACACCTTTTCCAAAGAATTCCACTTGGATTAGTTAGGTAACTCATAGATCTAACTCTAGGACTTGACCACACTCAAAAATTCAAAATATAATAAGAGATATGGTCAATTGAATTTCATGTTACGCTTTTCACCAAAAATCGATTTTCAACTCTTTGTGATTTCTAAGAAACTTTCATGTTTTCACATACCAACCAACATAACTCATCATAACACTTACTAATACTTCACGTATACCCATGATTTTCATTAGTCCAATGCTTTTATTATGACTTTCATCATAATCAACGTAAATGCATCCTTTTAGTCAAGAAATATTCGAGGGTTTAAGAAATGGGTTTTTGTATCGGGGTCAATACAAAATTCGATTTCACGCCTAGGTAGGCTAGAAAGTCTTCAAGAATACGCCAAGAAATTTATTAATAATAGAAATATCATTCAAAATCAGACTCTCATCCAAGACTTCTTGGATAAGACGTCACATTGATACCAACCGCATTTCTATCCCTTAACCTAGATAAGACCTCACAATGATACCTATAAACTTGCCATCTTCATTCACGACGTCACCTAGTAAAAGTCCGGCTTCTGCATTCCACACAAGGAAGTCAACAACGAAAGGTTCGGGCTCTTACTTATGGGTTTCTTGATATGACAATAATTAACTTTAGTGGTTTACATACTTAATTCGCACAACAAGTCAAGGTATAAATATAAAAGCTAACAACCTTACTTAAAAGCATGATGAGTAGTTAACCAATCGATTCCTAAAATCACATCAAAGGCAAATATTTTCAAAAGATAAGATCGACTGTGTAACGTGAAATGTTTATTTGAATCAAATAAGATTTAAAAAAAGAGATGTAACGGCGGTCCTACTAACGTAAGTTTCAACTAATAAGTCAAAGTTTAACTTCTTCTGAGTCAAATTTAAACGCTGAACACAACTAGTGTGAAATAAAAGAGTGGTAGAACTGGTATCTAACACTAAGATAGACTTCGTAAAGAGCTTATGATTAACTTACCCATGATAATTTTATTCGTGTTCTTCGTCACGAGAAAAAAACGCTTCTCTTAAACCACTCGGCTGTTCGTCTCGGGACACCTTTCGTGCTTCCATCCTAGTTGAATTTGTCTTCTGAAACGACAAAATCGAGCTAAGTGACCTTCTTCCACAATTATAACATGCTTTGACTTATATGGCTAGCTTCGATCGATGTGTCCCTCTCCTCCGCATTTGAAGCATATGACATAGTGGTCTTCTCCTTCCTTAACAAAAGTCAGGCCGACGCTCTTCCATCATCGTCAATCTCCTTTTCTGAAATGTCCATTCTTATTATTTTGGCCCTGATTACCACCGAAGTGGTTACCATATCTCGCCTCGCTGATTCCTCCACGCTTGTTGTCACCGCCACGACTACTCTCACCGGTATTATAATTTTGCTTACCGCTTCTTTTTTAGTCAAGGCTGACTCGTTATCGCGCCCCACTAATCGGGAGCCCTATTTACAACATCCTAATAAAAACACGCTTACGAGAAATAAGATGTTGACGATTCTCCTCCGCTTCAAACCTCTTAAAAACATTCGCCATTCTCTTCATTATCCACTGGTGGGACGCAAACCGTGATAACTCCGCAAATTTTAGCCTCAGACATGACACTTGGCCATATTGCTTTGTTCCAACTTGATAAACTCCACCTCCTTCATGTGGCTTAATACTTTCAGAAAGTATTTATCGCTGAATGCCTCCTGAACTTCTCCCAAGATATCTTCAAGACAAAGAAGTCGAGTACGCTTTTACCGATTCCCCACCAAGAATCCGCCTCCGCTACGAACATAAAGGCGCAAGAAGTGAACCTTTGCCTTCTGAAAGATCCCAAGACATCAAATATCTTGTAATCTTTATCCATGCTTCCGCCAAGTGGTTTTGCTTCTCCTTAAACTCCTAGGGTCCCAGCCTCAATTGTTTAATGGTGACCGCCCGAGAGTTTTCCGTGTTTCCACCTACGCTT
>CM035174.1:102641287-103009145 GCA_020205615.1 Panax quinquefolius | reverse complement strand
TTCCATCATTTTGAATCTCCTTTCTTAAAATGTCCATTCTTATTATTTTGGCCCCGATTACCACCGAAATGGTTACCATATCTCGCCAATTGATTCCTCCACGCTTGTTGTCACCGCTTCATGACTACTCTCTTGGTATTATAATTTTGCTTACCGCTTCTTTTTTAGTCAAGGCTGACTCGTTATCGCGCTTCCACTAATCGAGCCCTATTTACAACATCCTAATAAAAACACAGCTTTATGAGAAATAAGATGTCGACGATCTCCGCTTCAAACCTCTTAAAAACATTCGCGCCATTCTCTCTTCATTATCCACCAAGTGGACGAAACCGTGATAACTCCGCAAAAATTTTGCCTCGTATCATGCGACACTGGCCATATTATTTTGTTCCAACTTGATAAACTCCACCTCCTTCATGTGGCGAATACTTTCGTGAAAGTATTTGTCGTTGAATGTACTCCTCGAACTTCTCCCAAGATATCTTCAAGACAACAGGTTGAGTACGCTTTTACCGATTCCCACCAAGAATCACTTCTCCGCTGAACATAAAGCGCGCAAAGGAACCTTTTTGCTCCTCGAGCATCCCAAGACATCAAATATCTTGGTAATCTTCTTTATCCATGCTTCCGCTGTATGTTTTTGCTCTCCTTTAAACTCCGGTGGTCCCAAATCCTTGAATTGTTTAGCGGACCGCCACCGAGTTTTCCGTGTTTCCACCTACGCTTTTGGATGAAGTCGCTTTACTTTGATGTTGCATGAATTCTAAAAACCTTTTAAACGTATCATTCATTCATCAATTGATCAATGTTGTTGTTTTACAGGAGGATTATCGCCATCCCGTTGCACATTGTCCTCGATTATTGATCCGTGGAGAATCAATGAGTCTCATGCTCCATTCTATTCTCAACATTCTGGATGCCATTTTCAAACACCGCCACAAAATAAGGGTTAATTGACATGCAACATATTATCACTATACTCGAATCGACCAATCAAATACCAAATAAACTTAGGTAGGTCATACTAGCGAAGGAATTCCCGCCTCTCCCTCCTAGTTCTTATCTCAAGATCTTAGCCGTGATCATATCCCTAAGCTCGATACCAACCGCGACGCCCCAAAATTAGGTATACGTCACCCATCTTGGGTCGCCACTTACATACGGTACATAAATTCAAATACAAACTTAATTATACATCCGTCGTGTAACATACGACAATACATAAACCGAGAGTTCTAATAGGAATATTGTCATTTAGACAATATCCATACTCAAGGAGTCCTCATTACATTTATTGTCACACTATTTAACGTAATAGTGAGGACTACTAATGCTATCTTCTGGGACCATCACTCTTTTCCCCGACTCGTCCCAAATTTATATTCTCATTTCAAAGAGAATAAGAAAGAAAGGGTGAGCTCAACTAGCCCAAGAAGAAATATTATGACTAAGATAATGCGTAATAAATTATCATTAGCCTTCAACAATGTTAAACCGATAAAATACAATAGACAACCAGCTTTAATCACAAATGAATGTGCAATCCATTAAAAGAGTCAAGTAGAAAATAAAGTCTACTATCTTTTAGGTTTTAAAAGGTTTTCATCAATTTTTATCACTAAGACTCGGTTTAATGAATAAACCACAATATCTAATCATCCTCGTATCACTTGGTCAAGGATTTTCATCAAATTATCAATGGTCATGAATATACCGAATCACCACCGGTCATAATCATACCAAAACTATCCATCACTGCATTACAGGCCACTGAGGACTTTTGTCACATCATTTATATCAAGCCATGATTATACCGAATGAACCCTGATCATAATCATACTAAGTTCATCTACGCACGTAAGCCAAAGATAACTTTTAACATAATATAAACATGAGGATGATGACAATGATATAAGAATTTAATAAAACAAGTTCAAGAATTAATTTCTCTAGGATTTATTAACGTCCAAATTGTCAACAAGATATCGTTTGTTTTGTAGAGTAAAATTCAAGAATGATCGTAAGAATATTTCCATGAAAGATATCTTTGGATGAAACGCAAATATCAAGGATATTCTACTAATTTCATGGAGTATAGAAGTCAAAGTTTTAACCAACCGGGTATAGTAAAGAATGGAATAACAAAAGAAATCACCATGCATGCAACGATTGCTTGATGACAGTTTATTCCAATGTAATAATAATAACGGAACCGTGTCGTGTGAAATTCACACCGACAGGATGATCCAACAAAATAATAAATGTTGAATAATAAACAATGGAACCAGTCCTGTAAAAAACACGCATGTATGATATTCCAACGGATGTAATAATAAATGCGGAATAATAAACAATGGAACTGTGTCCGTGTAAAACACACGCATGTGATATTCCAAATGTAATAATAAAGAATGGAATAACATAAGGATTTCACCAAGTATAGGGTACTGCCGTATATACAAGTTATGTATAGGTATACCACTTTTACAAAAGTTATTCCAATGTAATAATAATGAATGGAATAACAGAGGTTCTCTTCATGAATACTAAAACGAATAATATCCCTTACGGTACAACAAATAATACCCTTACCGTAAAAGACACTTTCGGATATCAAAGTAAGTGAAGTACCGAATACTCTTCTTCTTTCTCTCTATAGATTTTCTCTATAGCTTCTCTCTATAATTTCTCTGTCTAGAGTTTCAAAGAATTCGTAAGAAAATAATGAAGGAATGAGCTTATTTATAGGAAAATAGAATGCATAGTAATTAATCCATGAAACGGTCTGTATTGATTTACTTTAATCGATCATCCATATTTAAAGCAAAATCTTTTAAATAAAATATAATATATTCTATTTATATAAAAACATTTTACTATCGCAAACACTATGCAACACTATGCAAAACACTATCGCAACACTATGCATAATAAAATATAATATATTCTATTTATGTAATAACTTTAATAAAGTATTACATTTTATATAAAAGATGTTTACGCTTTTATTACGTTAATAATACTGAATAAAACAAAACGTCATTATCGCTATAATAATTCATATTATTAATCGACAATAATGGAATCAAACCGAGTGACTTCTCACATAAGATCAATAATCAATCACCGCCAGCTACTATGCAACCACACGACATCGTACTTTTTACTACCGAGTAGTTTAACAAGATCAACCAGAAACTTCCGTCGTTATTTCAATAAAATATTTTTGTGTTTTTCAATCCGATGATAATTACATTAATGGGGTCCACCAATGATTGAGTCGTTGTATCGAATATTCCCCGCTAAACCGAATATTCCCAACCAATCGTATATAATATAACCACTTGCATACTTTGCAAAATTTATAAATACTACCCACAACTATAATATTATCTCAAATTCACACTATAATATTAAAAAATTATTTCGACAAAATTTAAATCTTTATTGATAAAATCTGGGGTCTCACAATCTTCGTGATTATGGTCAAGCGAGTAGATGAAGACACCAATGCCCATTTCTGATTGATCAAGAGGGTATTCCGCCTATCGGTCTTTCTGGATTATGGTCGCAGCAGAGACGAAGAGATCGATCCAGGGGCGCACGCACCTCGAGAATACAAATAAGCATTCTCCGCCTCGTATCCTCATCACCATGACAGAGAGTTTCAATCAAGTATATCCGTAAATCATACTCCCGAGAGTCCACCAGGGGCACACCGCCTGTAGATACTTTTCTTCTTTCGAGAGATGCCTGCCTAAGGTCACAAGTAGTTCAGATTCAAGACACAAAATGCACCCATATTCCTAAGCATCCAAGAAGAGATACCTCATCCTAGGGGTTCTCGGGACTATGGCACAAAAGCGGATGAGGGAGCAATTCAAGAATATATTCACCCGAGAATGAAAAAAGTATCACTGCCTTGAGTGTTCTCGCCGCAACAAGGACTCGTCACCAAAGCAGATCTATAAGCCGCATACTCTTGGAAATTCGAGCACTTTGGTAAATATTTCCAAAGTCGGTTGACATTATGGCTCGGACAATTCTTTTACGGTCGATAATAGTTAAAGAGAAGCCGAGGAGTCCGATAAAGCCGTTGTAGTTCTTGAAATAAGCGAGCTTCGTGGACATTGCGTACGCAGATGGATATTCTATTTCTGACATCGATGCAAAGTTATCAAGGGGTCGATCACAATAACAATTCCGTTGCTGATGCATTATCGAAGTTGGCCACTACAGATGCTTATAACTTTGATGGCAGATGGCGTCTTTCCTTCGGATCAGATGCTGGAAAAGAAAACCAATTACAAGAGTATCAACTTTGTTCTCATTGATGAGAATCTTTATTAAAGGACCTTTTTCGTCATCATTGCTCAAACATTTGGTTCCATCTGAAGTAGAGTATGTTCTTCGGGAAACTCACAAAGACATCTGTGGCGATCATTTGACCCGAAGTTGTTGGCCTATAAAGCGCTTGACGAGGATATTCATGAAAGAACCGAAGTCGTCAAGATGCATGATTTTGGTGGCTCATCCACATTCACTTTTTACACTTCTTGATCTTGGTCCTATTTGTCCTAAAGGTCACAATGGTGTAAGGAGGTATGGTAGGACTCATTGGCCATTCGATGGCGACCCATAAAGGTCCTTATGATCCTATATTGATTTTACCAGGTGGTGGTAAATCAATGGTCACTATCGATCCCGGTCCTATTTGTCCTAAGGTCACAATGGTGTAAGGAGGTATAGTAGGACTCGCTGGTTATTCGATGGCAGCCCATAAAGGTCCTTATGATCCTATATTGATTTTACCAGGGTGGTAAATCAATGGTCACTGTTGATCCTTATATCTTGGTCCTTATATATTTGTTCTACCCCGAGTGGTAAGCAAGATTTTGATGGTGCAAGGAGGATCGGCCAAATTCACCTCACACGTACGACCGATCTCACACTTCTAAACGATAAGTATACATTACTTTATTTTGTTCAAGTGTTGAGTTCAGTTCATTCAATACTGTTCATTAAATTCTATCCATTAAATTCAGTTCACTTCATTTCATAAATTAACTGTTATACGCCTTATCTAGTTCATGTCCTAAGTTAAGTTCATACAGATTAATTGATACTGAATTATTGACAAGAAATGTTCACTCAGAAGTAATAAGGCATAAAGTTGATATTTTAATATTAATTGTTCACAACAAGTTAGAATTTTTACGAGAAGTTCTACAAATAAAGATAAGGAGAGGTCATCTTCAGCTTCTTCCTCACATCGTCACCATCTAAAAAGTCTAGAAGAAATGGATCTACCTTGGCACGAGCTTTTTCTTGCCTTTACTTGGCCGATTTCATATCCTTTGGCATACGTATGGACGATCTTATTGTTCAAGCTTCGGCGGATTTTACTCAGATTCTCGCCGGATCTCCTTAATAGAAAGTCTTGATCATGCCGGGACCCAATCTCTAAGGGCCCAAGCTCTTTGAACTCTTCTTCGAGCTTCGACGATGTACCGAGATGCTTTGATCCTTTAGCTTAACAGATCGACATTTATATCGTTGATGACCATGAGTGGCCTTGGTCGTTGTCGGTTCTTCTTCGACCTTGATCGATATTCTTCCTAAGGCATTCATTGTTGAAGAGAGCAACATCAAGATTAATTCTTTCTTTCACCAACATAGACTTCAGAAATGGCTTTCTCTCTTCTAAGATTATCTTCTGATCCTTTTCGGTTTCTTTGTATTTGGGGCTAAACACACGAAGACGTTGTTTATTCATAGATGACCAATATTAATCGATCGCCTGATTGATGGTCAAATCTCAACTTCCTTTAGTCTGGTATTTCACTCCTTCGCCCATCAGTTCCATGATGGAATTATTGCCGAACCGATGATCATTAGTGTCGCCACAACTTCGGGCCTAGATTCAGAAGAAAATGGTTTTTGTGGCGAAGGTCTGAGTTGTTCGGGAGGCGATGAAATATTTGTTGTTGTAGATTAATTTCTACCGAGTGTGCTCTTCAATTGACTTCCAATCTTAATTTATGTTGCCATTTGATGTTCACCCGATGGGCTTTTTAAGCCGTATTTTGGGCCTTCATTGGTTTTATATTAATTCCTTTTGTCTAACCAGATGCCATTTATAGTTTCTATTAAACCTCCCCGCTTAATAAAAACTAGAGAAGCGATGTTGGGTCGTGATATTTCTCCTATTAGGTAGAATGGATTGGGCCTACATATTCGATTAGTCCATTGGGTCTTCGCTATCGGATGTTGATATTATTGGATCTAGTCACTTTATTATCTTTATTAAGTCCTTCAAAGATTTGACCCAATCAATGGGGTCGACCCATCATATATTTAAATATCTATATCTTTGACTTGTAATGATGAAAAAGCATTTATTTGACTAGAGAACCCCGCCATACATTAATGTGGATGGGATCATAACCGACCCACCGTGAGTAGAAACGATGACCAAAAGCGGTGGATAAACTACATGCAGCAAGCAGAATCCATCGATCGAGGGTGTGTCGGGGTAGTAGTGGGTGGCACACAAGAATCCGCAAGAAAGTATAACTTAGCAAGGAAGTTTCACAAAGTGCGTTACCATACACGCCTTCATTCATGATCACATACACACAACGAAGAATTATTATCTCTCTCAATACACTAGATATTACATTCCTCCATTGGTTAACCTTGTGAACACGATATCGACTCTCACGCTCGATTTATCCCCTCTCACGGACCGTCGTCATTGCTTTTTGGTGTTGACTTGTTGAATGCAGCGAGATATCGAACGCTGTCTTGGTGATTGGGACGTGGAGAAAGATCCTGGTGTTAACAAGCACATTACCTTATTTGGTGTTATCAATAAATATTAATGAAAAATCCTATTAAAAACTACTACTATTTATTAAAAAATAAAAATGGGTGTGTATGAAAGCTTTCTACAAACACCTTCATCTGTTGCATATCACCCCTAAAAGATTTTAAACTTGGCAGGGTTAATACAATAATTATATACGTCTTTATAATTGTAACACAATTCTAAATTTTTTTTCCTTGTCAAATTTGTTTGGTGTATCTTGAACAATGTATTAAGTTATCATATAATTTGTTGGGTTACTAACGTTTAGAGCGGTAATATTAGAGCATCTGAAAGATCAAATATATCACATTAAATTTTAGTGTGTTGCATTTGAGTTTCAAATAATATGTGTGAGTTAAATAAATTAAGTTTAAAGTAAAAGTTATTAGACAAATAAAATTTTAAAATAATTTTTCGTTTGAAATTTTAAATCAAAATATAATTTTGACAAATATAATGTGAATAAATTGTAAAACATTTATAGTTAAAACATGTTTACATATTCGCAAGTCGCAAGACTGATCATACTGTGGTTAACCTAAAAAATAGATATTACAAATACTATTAAATATATTTTACAAACTTTAGAATAAATGTTAAATGAAGTGAATGGTGATAGGTAAGGAAAAAAGAAGAAGAAAAGAAAGGGAAGTACATATACATTTTTTGGAGAATGCCAGTACTCCATTGCCCAAATTAAGCACTAAAAAAATACAAACAGATCCACTGCCACCTTCTAAACCAGTATCAAATTGACGCTGCCTCCTCTCTCTATAATCGAAATCCACCAGCACGCCACAAAAAGCGATCTGAAAATTGAAAACAGTGTTAATTTTTCCACTTCCAATTACTTGGATTTCATTAGATGGCACCAGTATCAGCACTTGCCAAATACAAACTCGTTTTCTTAGGGGATCAATCAGTGGGCAAAACAAGCATTATCACTCGCTTTATGTATGATAAATTCGATAATACTTATCAGGTAACCTCTAAATTATCATTAATCAAACTCGTGTGAGTTTACATATAACTGCGTAAATCTGATGTTATTCTTTTTATGGATCCATCCTAAAAAAAATTCGATCAGGGCAAATGGATCTAGTTTTCGTAGTTTTTTTGTGATATTATTTGATTATCTGATCTAATTTTAACACAAGTGTTTGATCCTAAATCTCGAGACTATGTTAGAACCATAATTGAGAAGCTTGGTCCCTGATTACCGAGTGTGCTTGAACAATATATGTCAGACGTTATTAAAATTTTACATATCAGGAGTAAACACATGAGGAATCAATATGGCACAATAGAAACAGAATGAATGAAGAAGAAAAACAAGAGCAGTAGGTATATTTCTATCAGTAATGGCATAGACATTCGTATTCACAGTACTCATCTAAGCTAGGCCTTTGCATGATAACTAAATTGTTCTGACTTATGATAAATACTGATGTTAGGGTAGGGAAAACAAATAGTGACAACCAGCAATAAGCGTGAGTGGCAGGTTAAAAGAATTACTTGTGAGTTGTGTCAAAGGGTATAAACTAAAAATCAGGGACAACAATGTCATTACAAAAATTGGATAATAACATATCTACTAAAGCATGAAGCATGGCATGTTGGCAATTTCTTCTAACATTCAAGATAATGAGAGAGTAGTTAAAACTTTAAGGCACATTCAGGTATGAAATTGTGACACATCATTTGGACCCCAAAATGATGCGTCACAATTTCATTAGTTGACTACATCATAGTGTTTGGTCATGTAATAATTAATAAATGTGAATACATTGTGCATTAAAATACTATTGTCCGACCCCAAATTTGGTTTAAAAAATTTGGATCCCCCTATCATTACTCGTAATCATATTTGTTGGATACATTAAGAGAAGGTTTTATCATTATATTTAATAACAGTAAGACAAGTGAAAAGTGGAGTGATTAATTTGTTAGATATATTAAGATAATGTTTTATCATTATAATTAGTAAAAGTAAGAACAAGTGAAAAGTGGAGTGATTGATTTATTAAGATAATGTTTTATCATTATGATTAATAAAAGTAAGACAAGTGAAAAGAGGAGTAATTGATTTGCCGGACACGGTTTAGGGAAGTAATGATCATAGTACCTTCCACGGGGTACGATGGTAGCATGCTAAGGTTTGTAAAAGAATGTTATTATGGTCTCTCCTTATAAGTTATAACATTTGATTTTGTACGTATTTATTAATTGACGTGTTAACACGTTAGCTTCTTGTTTTTTGAGCGTTAGTTGGGTCTGTTTCATGTCGTACTCGCGTAGGGGTGTACTATGTATGTGTGCAAGGTTCATATGGACTTATTTTGATGATGCGACAAAGGATATTTGTGCATCATGTCATTTGTTAAATACAAAGAAGCTATAGAGCTTTGTTGCTGGAAGATCCTTGATGATTTGCAGGGTCGCTACAGACCACTTTCTTTATTGAGTCTGACTCAAGGATTGAATAAAACATGATTTATATGGGATGAAAGGTGTTCCTAGGTTTTTGCTCTTTTAACATAACATTGAACTGGAAATGCTCATAATGAGTTTTAGATTTAGACAGCTGTGTCTTGTAAATAATATGCAGTCCTGTTGTTGTTAGCTACGCAGATATATAGCCTCTTCACCATGAGTACAGAGGGTAGCTTTTTATAGTAGATAAACTGATATTTATTTTTTGATTGGAGATCAGGCTACAATTGGTATCGATTTTTTGTCAAAGACCATGTATCTGGAAGATAGAACAGTTCGTTTACAGTTGTGGTAAGATTTTGGCATTTTGCTCTTCATAAATTTTCAAAATTATGTTTGTCATTATATTTCTATGGGCAACAATTGTATTCCGGATTGTTAATTTGTAGATTTATTTGTATCTCTTGGTCCAAGCAATGACCTGGTAACAAAAAGAAATGCCCTCGAATTAATTAAGAAATATTAATAGATTTTAGTTATTTCTTAAAATAAATCTTCTCCTTTTCTTTGAATTTTTCAGAAAGATTATATTGGTTATTGGATTGTATGGCTTTGAGGGGTACTGTTCACAAGATCTGGCAGCAATCTGTATATGCCAGAAAGTGAGAAATTATAGGTTTCACAACTCTTGTTTCTCCCCATGTTGTAAACTGTTTTACACTCTGTTAGTACACGTTAAGGCCGTAAACTGTTTCCCACTTTTTTTTGTTAGTCTGTCCTAGATTATGAGTCAAATCTTAAGACACCTGGAGAAATCCCCTTTGTACTTTGATGTTTATCAAAGACAAAGTATATGATCATTAGCTCCGGCTAAGTAGCTGTGTATGTGTCAACAAGAAGTTCAGCTATATTCCATCAGGAGTAGCTATCTATTCCCAGTAAAAGTAAGCCTTTTTGAGACAAAAACAACAACAGTAAGTCTACTATAATTCTATCAATAGTACGAGGCGGCATGTGATCATAATGTGTATGTTTAAGAGCTGGGTAGGATTACTGCTATAGTTAGGTAGGATTACTTCTATAGTTTGATCATGCATCTATCACAGAGCATAACTAAGAATTCATCTATTATGTAGTTAATTCACATTAAATAATGTTAGAAAAGTGGAGTTACCTTGATTAGCATGATTACTGAGACCATTCAACAATTGTTACTATGTCAATGTCTTTCATGTTCCATTGTAAAATATAATGTAATCATGTCAATTGTTCAGAGAGCTCCTTAGATGGTTAATCTAATATTTAACTGCATGGTTACAGGGATACAGCTGGGCAGGAAAGATTTAGGAGTCTCATTCCAAGTTATATTAGGGATTCATCTGTTGCAGTCATTGTATATGACGTCGCAAGTATGAAAATCTTGAAATTATTTTTCTGCCTGAATAATTCTATTTGTCCTGCATTAATTGTCCTTTCATTTTAATAGAAGTTAACTGAACCCACTTATATCATGTATTTTTTTAATTTGATGAATTCTATATCTTTTAAAAATTTCACGTGTTAATTTATTGTTAGGCAATCTGTTTATTAGGTCCGATTAGTGACTTCTGATATCATTACTTTCTCTGGTGCCTCTCTGATTTAGGTCGACAGTCTTTCCTGAATACCTCAAAGTGGATTGAGGAGGTTCGCACGGAGAGAGGCAGTGATGTTATTATTGTCTTGGTTGGAAACAAAACTGACCTTGTGGAGAAAAGGTAATGGATACTGCCAAACTTTTCTCTGATTGACTGATTGTGTTACATATGATTGTAATAATTGACACTCAGCTTGAGGGCCTCCCTGTATTGGGATTGAGTTAATCACAATATGGTTGTAGGTCTATTTTTCTTTTTATATTTTATTTAAATAACAATTTTCTCTTGCTTGGAGTACCTGCCAATTATCTAAATTTGAAACAAAATTCACCCTTGATTCCTGGATCCACATGACCAAGATCCTGGAATTTCATTCTTCGTTCAACCTATTAGAATTGGATTATCACTCTCATATGATAGTTTACTAATCCTTTGTTGAGCTTCATTGAAATCTTCCAGAAAAAGAACCAAGACGTTGCCTTTATTAAAATAGCACGTTCCTTATTGTTTTAGATCATGAAGAACAATCCGTAACCATACTGATAGTCCTTGGGGAAAGCCTTCTTGCTATCTTCCTTTTGGTTAATATGTACTCTATGGTTTGACAATTATATTCTTTTACACTAAAAGAAAGTCATCACGAGTGTCCAAGAGATATATTATATGTCCTAAATGAAGAATTCTATATTCAAATTATGAACTAGTAGAAAATTGTCATGCAAAGTATATGAGAAAGACTTGGAGTATCAATAACCAATGCCAATATGTCACAGTCTTGTAAATTTCCTTGCTTCCAAGGTTTAAAGTGCAACAAGGCTTCTCTTGGGTGATACCACGCTCTGTTAGTTGCAGGTTTGGTGTGGGGTGAGGGTGAAGAAAGAGTGGAGGAAAAGGAGGAATCCGGTGCCTCACACCATTTGGTGGATGATTTTGAAGGTACAGATGTTGTGCCATAGCGGTTTCTCTTCCTGAGCCTTCTTTTTTTTGGCTTACTGAAGCCTATCCGGGTTTTATTGTGCATTTTGTAGTCCTTTTGATAGTTTGTCATAGGAACTTGGTGTAAGTACTCTTTAGGAGGTTCCTTTGTGTACTGGTCGTGTACCTGGATGTGTCCCCTTACATATAAAAAAAGGTTTAAAGTGAGATGAAGTTGGCCTTTTATTAGTGGTTAATCATTACAAATCCATTTAATTCTTCAGGTGAATGTTGAGATGAATTAGGGGGGAATAAGAGAGATCACAACTAGAGTTGGAGCATCATAGAGAGAAGTTTGAAGTAGCATCAGTGAGGAGGTCAAGTAACTCAAACCATGTAAGACTGATGCTTGCATTTAGTTGATTACACAGAATAAGTCTGAGACTTTATTATGGTTGCAGCTGGTGCATGACGATCCTAGCCCGGGTGCAAAGTGGGGCAGCGTTTTACTGGAAGCCCAAAAGCCTAGACTTAGGGAACATGATGGGATGGCCAAAAAGTACTAATCTAGTCCAAAATATTGATAAGGCGCTATGTTTAGTTCTTTGCTGCTACGAATAAAGATAGAGCCACAAAGGAAAGAGATACCACAGTCCTCTAATTGTACGAAAACTCCCAAATTTCCCCATTTCATTATTATGATTTAGATGTTATTAGCTTATGGCCACTTAAGACTACCAATCTAGTAACACAAAATTTAATACCTACAATAATAAAGAAGTCCTGGATACCGGCCCACTGGATTTATTGGTTATTGCAGGGAGTTGATTCTAGCTCCACTAGTTATGGTGTGTGTTTGTGATTGCATATATGTCTCTGTGTGCATATATGCCATGCCGCGTTTGAATTATATTCTTTACAATTGTGGTATGCAAGAACTAGCTGAATGCTTTCATGTATTAGAAATTAAGGACATGTGTCCATTTTGCTATTCTGTGTTTCAAAATGCTGATATACATCATAAAAATACTTAAAATGTTGAACTATTGAATGCCTTCTCTGGTCTAATTAACTATTCGAACTTATTTATGCCAATTTTGGGTTTTGCGGATGTTTCTCAGGCAAGTCTCTATAGAGGAAGCAGAAGAGAAAGCTCGTGATCTTAACGTCATGTTTATCGAAACTAGTGCTAAAGTTGGCTTCAACATAAAGGTCTTTCTCTCTCTCTCTCTATCTCTCCCCCTCCCTCCCCCACATCTACACACGCAACAAGCATGCAAGCTCCCCAACACATGCACACTCTTGAGGGCAGGTTCGTCTCTTTTGCATACATACATGCACATGTACAAGCTGATATAATAGTTCATTACAACCTTGCCTTGAATTCATCACATCTTGGTGTAACCATGAAAAACAATGTTTTATTAATTCAAGAGGAATTCAGGGGCCATGTTTTGTTTTTTCCTTCATTATTTTCCTGGAAAACATAGGTTCAACAGAAAACTGTCATTTCATAACTCATTGTAGTGGACTTGGGTGGCATTTGGTTCTCATCAACATAATGAGGGTGTCATGCAATGAGCATCATTACACTGCTATGACATTGTAAAAGTAATCTCATTACATATAAGATCAATATTGACCTTTAAAGTCAATTTGAGATTTCAAAGTAAATGAATTCATATTAATATTAATTTTTCATTTGAAAATATCTCAAATTGATTTCATTAAGTCAAACTTGATCTTATAGTAGAATGGAGGGAGTTTGAGTTATTAGAGGCTCTATTTTTAGGTGGTGGCTAATCTTAACTTGATTCAAGTCATCAAGCAAAGTATATATGTTTTCTTTGTTTTTATCAACTTTACTCATCCCTGCCTTTTATCCCAAACAGAGTATTTATGTTTTCTTTGTTTTTAATCTTATGTATTGTTATCAATAATGAAACGAACCCTTTCTGCAGGCTTTGTTTCGAAAAATTGCTGCAGCATTACCGGGAATGGAAAATCTTTCTTCCACAAAGCAAGAAGACATGGTTGACGTGAATTTGAGGTCTACCAGTGGGACTGCATCACAATCCCAGCCTCAGTCACGTGGATGTGCTTGCTGATGAATCCATGTTTTAAGCTTCACTCACCATACTCCATCACACAGAGTCTTCTGTGTTTGGTTATCTTTGCCCTTTGTGACATGTAAAGGTTTTCTATCTGCTTTTCCTTTTTTTATTGTGATATTTGTAACTATTGTATCCCTATTTGTCACGAGATTCATCCATCTGAGACATAACTGATGGGAAAGAAGCCTCGCTGTAGAAACGGTTGTCATGGTCATTAACACTCATAGTTTGTGCTTGCAGCAAGGTTTATTGAGAGCAGAAAGATTTTGACTCCTTTGCATTTTATGTTGAACCCATTTGATACCGAGTGTGAGTCCACTAATTTTTTTTCGTTGTAGCAATTGAACTTCAGGTTACAGCCTCCTGCAATGTTGCAATTCTTGAGTGTGTGTATATGCGTGCATAGAAAAAGAAAAAACGATAAATTACTGCCTTTTACCTTTTTGTGCCGAACTCCATGCTTCGAAGTTGGAATATGTTTTTCCACTTCACAATTTGTATGGCAAATATTCAGAATTTTTTTTATAAGATTTATGCTAAAATCAACTAAGTTTAATACTCCTACGTTCGAGTTATATTAATTTTATTTGAGATACTTTTAAATTTAAAATTCATATTCAGTTAAATTTCAAAAAAAAATTCAAAGTCATTTGAGATGCTTCTAAATTTAAAATTCATATTCACTTATGTTTCGAGAAATAACCTTTGAGTACACAAATGTGTTAAATTATAAATTTTACACGAAGAGCCAAATAATTAGAACCCGTTAAAATCATACTCCTTCTGTCCCAGAATAAAAATTCTGGTGAATTTTTTACGAATATTAAAAAGATGAATAAAATGACAAAATAGCCCATAATAATGTCATTAAATATGAAGAAAGAATTAGAATAAGAAAAGTATGAGATATTTAATGCTACGGTATAATAGGAAAATATGTGTAAAAGTTTGGTTATTAAAGAAAAATGGACATTTAACATGGGACTACCCAAAATAGTAATAAAGACTTTTATCATGAGACGGAGAGAGTATATTAATCTAAATCTAATATTGTCTTAATCTTAATCGAAAGAGGGAGAGAGATAAATAATATATATATTGGGAATTCTCTATAGCAAACATTTGATACGACTATTATTCCCACAAACACGTCTTATATCGTTAATTTAGATATTCAATAGCCCAAAAAGATTTTTTTTTTAATGCCTGCAGGGAATAGTAGCTGTAAGACCCCAACTTATTATTAATGAAATTTAATTTTCTCTATTTTGAAATAGTAAGGGTTGATTTGATTAATATGGATAGTTATGGGTAAAATACGCAAATATTTTAAAATAAGCAAGTGGTTATAAAATATTCATTGTTGTTTGGGAATATTCGTTTGGTCGTGGAATATTCTTCTTGCAATGGGAATATTCGCATTTACGGTACAAGCTTTTTTTGGGGCCCATAACTTGAGCGATTGGATGAAGAAAACGACAAATATAAGTTGTTTAAAAATAATCTACAGTAGTTGTTACTGCTAATATCGTTAAAATACTTTGGTTAAAACACAAGAAGACACCAGTATTGCACCAATTATTGATTCTTACGTAAGAAGGCACTACTCAATAATGGTTACGATAATTACTATTCAGATTTTTATTGATTTAATAATTGTTGCGTTGATATTTTATATTGTTGTTGTTTCAATAATTGTCATTACACAAGATTTTTCATTATCGAAGCAATAATTCATATTATCTCTAATAATATTATTAGATAACATTATTGGCAATGTCTAGAAAGTTCGCTCTAAGGAGAGGTTTGGTCACCTAATCATACCAAAGAAGGAGAAATTCTTATCGAAAGCCCTCTTCCTGAACCTACTCGTTGTCAATATTGTGATTCTCAGTAATATTATTTGTGAATAATTAATTATTGATTCATGTGATGAGGAAAATATTGATTTTATGTGGATATAGATGGAGAAAATTTTAATGTGACAATTGTTGAAAATTGAAATTTTATCTTTTTCTCGATAAAATAATTCATTTAAATATATTATTATATTTAATAATATAATAATGGTGATATTTTTACAACGAATGTGGGATATATGAGTATACGAGGAGGAAGAGATTTTTGTTGCAATAAATGTTTAAAACATGTTAAACATGCTCTGTGGACCCCATTTATCGATCGAATTTGATGATTATAAACAGAAAATTGCTCGCTTGTGAATTTCGGTCAATTTTTGTTTAGAATTTGGAAAAACTTTCTTCTGCAAAGTTGTAGAGAATTGAATTTCCTATAAAAAGTCATGAGATTCAATTTTCCTGACAAAAGGGCTATTTATTATGAATTATCAAGTTCAAGTCTCAAATAATTGATTTTTGGAAGTTTTAATTATTTTTTCAAGAAAAACGTTTTTGGTGTGTTAAGTGGGTCTAGTATGTGTTATTGATTGCTGAAATCAGATCTCCAAAAGTGGGCGATAGAATTTTAACAAATAATAATAATATTATATTAAATTTTCTGCTTTGGTGTTCTAAGCATTTTTCTATAAATAGGTGCTTAGGTTAGAATTGAAAATCACACCGTAAACTCAAGTTTTATCTCTATATTATCGAGCATATTCTTGTGAGTATTTTGAATATACTTTGAGTATTGCTATATGATGTAAGTTCAAGTTATAAATTTATATCCTGTTTCAAATAAAGACCGATCTTTCGAGGTAAGGGATATTATTTTTTTTTTAATGATATTATTTCTTCAATATCATTATGTTTGAATATTGATCCAAGTTTTATCAAATTTAGAACTTTTGGTGTCGAGTTACTATTCACGATACTCTGACACTATTCACGATATCGACACTTATTTACTTAATACTAAGACTATTCATAAAAAATGAAAATTTCCCTTTCGCCTAAAATATCTATTGTGGATACTAGCTTTGATTGTATCCATGTTTTGATCATTCTTGAATTTTACACCACTATGATTATTTTTGAGGTATTTTTGGACATGGATAAAACAAAGTACTGAATCCTTAATCCTTAATCCTCGCTCATTTTGTTTCACCGGATTCGCTTTTTAAAATATTTTTCATCATCCTCGCCTTAAATGATGATATTATTGAATATCTTTGGCCTGTAGTAGTAAAAGATGAATGATTTCGATGAATATCTTTGGCCCGTATTGCAAAGATGAACAGTGTTTAGATGAACACGACTAATCGATGAATATCTTTGCCCTGTAGTGCAAAGATGAATATTTGATTCCGTATAAATATTGATTGATGTTACAGGATAAAAGATAGACGATGAACTTTTAAATTCATACATAGAAGATAGTAGTTTGCATTCTCTACGTAACTCTTCTAATGAATTATTATTTTCATTGCGAATATTGATTTAAAACTTGTTGCCTATCAGATTCTATTAGATTTTTCCTCGTGAAGACTAATGATAATTTGTTGTATATTATCTTAGTCATAATATTCTTTATTGGGCTAGTTGAGCTCACCCTTTTCCTTTTTGTTCCATTTTTCTTCTCGTGAGGCGAGAATATAATGAGTACGAGCCTGGGTATGGAATGAAGGTTCTAGAGAGAGTTGTTTAGTAGTCCTCACCATTTTTGTAAAATAATGTATCAATAAATGTGATGAGGATTTATTTGAGTATAGATATTGTCTGTAAGATAATATTTGTATTCAAACTCACAATTTTACCGTTGTAATAATAAAGTTGTAGTTGTTTACATCTACGTATCGACAACTCGTAATGGGTGATGTATACCTATTTTGGGGCGCCACAATTGGTATCGTAGCTTAGGGATATGATCTCCATGAGATCGAGATCGGGAATAGAACTAGGAGGGAGAGACGAGTAAATCCTTCGCTAGTGTGTCCTACCTAAACTTATTTGTTAGTTGGTCAAGATATAGGGATATTATGTGATATATTGATTTCCTTAATTAACCCTTGTTTTATATGATGATTTGAGAATGTCGAATCGAGAATATTAACAATGGAAATGAGACCGTGGAGACGCATGTACTCACCAACGAGGAGAGAACGCGTGCAACAGTCGGGCAATGTTCCTCCCCGTGAACAACACCAATCGAAAGCGTATGATGAACGAGGGATATTTAGAAGCTTTTTACGCTTCATGCAAAATCAAACGAGGGAGACTTGTGTTCAAAATACGGAGAGAGAAATGATAGCAATTCACGGGTTATCACAACCAAGCGCTTCAAAGAGTCAGGGACCACCGAATTTAAGGGAAAGCCAGATTCGATCACGGGCGGAAACATGGGTCAAGCAAATTACCAAGATATTCGATGTCTTGGGATGCACGGAGGAACGAAGGTTCCATTCGCCACCTTTATGTTTCGTGGCGAAAGGCGCATATCATCGGTGGGAGTCTCGCGTGCGCGTACCAAATCCAAATTTCGCACTCAACATATCTTGGGAGACGTTTGAAACTATTTAATGACAAATACTTTCCGAAAGTGTTTGTCATATGAAAGAAGTGGAGTTCATCGATTAGAACAAAACAACACGACGGTGTCTCAAAGACGAGGCAAAGTTTGCAGAGTTATCCAGGTTTGCACCTCATTTGATGGAGAATGAGGAACGTATGACGCGGATGTTTCTTAGAGGTTTGAAACCCGACATACGTCATTATCTTATTTCTCATAAATTTTCTATCTATTCAGATGTTGTTAACAGGGCTCAATTGTTAGAGCGATATAACGAGTATGTTCAACCGAGGGACCATAACTAGGATCATACCAGAGATAGCAGTCAACAGAATAACAATAATCAGCGGAGAAAGAAACAGACAGACAAAAATGGTAACCACTCTGGTGGTAATCATGGCCATGAAAATAGAAGAAGCGAGTTAGGAGGAGATTTTAAAAAGAGGAGATTTAACAACGACCATATGAAGGCGAGACGATCACGCAGAAAGAATCGGGTTCTAAGGGAGGAGAACGACCACCCATCGTATCTTATAAATGCGGAAAGAAGAACATATCACCAAACCGCCCACAACAGATTCAAGGTATGCTATAATTGTGGAAAGGAAGGACATATCGCCGAGATTGTATGCAGTAGCGAAACCCTAGTTCAATGGGGATGGTGACTCAAAAGATCGTCCCAAAAAAGTCAAAGTCAATCTGCCCGGAAGAGCGTTTGTTGTGGTCGGTCAAAATACGAGAACCCAAACAAGGTGATCACGGGTAAGCTATTTATAAATTCTTGCGAAGCTTATACCTTACTTAATACCAAGTTACCCATTCATTTATCTCTCCTGCTTGTGCTCAACGCTTAAACTCGACTCCGAGAAATTAGACTTTGACCTATCTCAGGGAAACTCCGTTAGAGAAACTTTCATCACATCCACTCGCTTATAAATCTTGTTTGATTCAAGTTGGCACCATCACCTTACCCGCCGACCTTTATCTCTTTAAAGATACTTGCTTTTGATGTGATTTTAGGGATTGATTGGTTAACTACTCATCATGCCAAAATTGATTGTTTTCGTAGTTGTTAGTTTTCATATTCCTAACCAACCCGTTGTATTTAATTCAAGCAACTAAACCATTAAAATCAATCACCGCTATATCTAATCATAAAGCTATTCATTTATTGAAAAACGGATGTCAAGCTTTCTTAGCCCATGTTATGGATTTGAATAAAGACACGCAAAATTTGAATAATATTCCTGTTGTTATCGACTTTCCGACGATTTCAAAGAACTTCCCTGCCTACCCCGTAACGTGAAGTTGAATTCTTTATTGATCTTGAACCCGCACAAAGCCCATTTCTAAAACCCCATATCGAATGGCTCCTATTGAACTTCAGGAGTTAAAGGTCCAACTACAAGAATTGTTGGACATTGGTTTCATTCGCCCTAGTACATCTCCTCGGGGTGCTCTTGCTTTATTTGTAATGAAGAAAACGCAGGGTATGCGACTTTTGTATTGACAATCGAATCGAACCATGTCACCATCAAGAATAGGTATCCTCACCTCGTATTGATGACTTGTTTGACCAATTCTTTTCAAAATCGATCTTCGCTTACGGATATCATCATCTCAAGATTAGAATCGAGGATATTCCAAAGACCGCCTTCGTAACTCGGTATGGGCATTATGAATTCTTAGTCATGTCTTTCTGATGACTAATGCTCTCCGCGCTTTCATGGATATGATGAACCGAGTATTCAAGGAATATTTGGATCGGGTTGTTGTTGTCTTTATTGATGACATCCTCATATATTCCAAAAGTCGTGAAGATCATGAGCACCATTTGAAGCCGGTACTCCAAAGGCTTCGTGAAAACAAACTATATGCCAAATTGAAGAAATGCGAGTTCGGCGAGAAGAAGCATTTCTTGGGCACGCATGTCAAAACATGGAGTATCCGTGGACCCGCCAAGATTGAAGCAATACAAAGTTGGGAGCAACCAAGTTTGTGATCGATCAAATCACGTAAGCTCGGGTTTAGCAGGTTATTATCGGAGATTCGTGGAAAGGTTTTCTCGAATCGTTACTCCATTAACTCAAATAACTTCGGAAGGATACAAAATTCGCTTGGAGCGAAGAATGCGAGAAGAGTTTCCAAGAGCTCAAGAGAGACTCATTTCGGCAGACTGCTCTAACAATACCATCCGTTCGGATGGATTTGTTATCTACAAATGATGCTTGGGCAAAGGGTTAGGATGTGTTCTCATGCAACGTGGGAAAGTCATAGCTTATGCCTCGCGACAACTTAAAGAATATGAGAGGAATTATCCTACTCATGATCTAGAGTCAAGCAAAAGCATCGTTTTTCGCTTAAAGATATGGAGGCACTATCTATATGGGGAGAAAGTGGAGATATATTCGCACCATAAAAGCCTTAAATATTTCTTCACTAAAAAGAACTCAACACGCGGCAAATGACGCTTGGCTCGAGCTATTGAAAGACTACGACCACACTATTCAATACCATCCCGAAAAGCGAACGTGGTAGTCGACGCGTTGAGTAGAAGATCATATGCGTGAATGAGTGCGATGATGTAAAGTATACGACAGAGCCAACTTTAATAGAAAAAGTTAAGGTTGCTCAAGCCACCGAATCTTGAGCTGATGCGTATGAAGAAGAAAAAGTACAAGAAGGAGCTATTCCTAAGCGAGAATTGATGAAGAAGGAATACTTCGAGTCCACTCTAGACTTTGTGTTCCTAACGACTCTGATTTGAAGTACAAGATTATGATGGAGGCACACAATACACCATTTGTAATCCATCTTGGAAGTACTAAAATGTATCGTGATCTTCGACATACATTTTGGTGGAACAATATGAAGAGAGAGATTGCAAAGTTTATCTCGATGTGTTTAACTTGCCAACGTGTAAAGGCGAAGCATCTAGTACCTAAGGGTCCGTTGCAACCACTTGAGATTCCGAAATGGAAGTGGGAACACATTACCATGGATTTCGTTACGGGTCTTCCTACAGTTTCTCAAGGCATCAATGCTATTTGGGTTATTGTTGATAGATTAACCAAGTCCGCTTTCATTTCTTGCCGATACGGAGACTTATTCCTCGAACGCCTTGCTAGTTTGTATGTGAATGAGATTGTGAGGTTGTATGGCATGCCTCAGATCCATAGTTTTGGATCGTGACCCAAGATTCACTACAAGATTTTGGGTTAGCTTGCAAAAAGCTATGGGCACGGATTTACGATTCGTTCGTCGCATACCATCCTCAAACGGACGGACAATCGAGAGAGGACTATTCAAACTCTTGAAGATTTATTAAGACTCGTGGTCCTAGACTTTAAGGGCGCTTGGGATAAGTATTTACCATCAGTGGAATTCTCCTACAACAACAGCTATCGTGCAAGTATAGGTGTGGCTCCATTCAAGCATTATATGGACGAAAATGTCGCTTCCCAAGTATGTTGGGACGAGGTGGGTGAAGCAACATTGTTGGGACCCAAGTTGGTACGTATATGACTACTTTAAAAGATCCAAATGATTCGACAACGATATAAAACCAGCACAAGATCGACAAAAGAGTTATGCGGATCTTCATCGAAAGGACGTGGAATTTAGTATAGGGGATCATGTATTGTCATGAGTTGCTCCATGGAAGGGAGTTACAAGATTTGGGAAGAGAGGAAAGCTCAATCCACGATTTATCGGTCCATTTCAAATTCTTGAACGAGTAGGAAATGTAGCCTATAGACTCGCTAAGCGTTACTCCGAGTATGTCTCGTGTTCATAATGTGTTTCACATATCTCATCATTTCAAATATGTGAAAGACCCGAATCACGTTATAGAGTTAGAACCGGACGAGATAGCCAAGACTTAACGTTTGAGGAGGTACCACAAGATCTTGAATAGGAAGGAGCATGTCCTACGCTAAGAAAGGTCATACCACAAGTTAAAGTTTTGTGGAGGAATCATGCTTATAGAGGAAATGACCGGGAGTTAGAAACGGAAATGAAAGCGAGGTATCCTCACCTTTTCAAACACTGGTACGTGTACATCAATTTCGAGGACGAAATTTCATAAGGAGGGAGGTTGTAAGACCCCAACTTATTATTAATGAAATTTAATTTTCTATTTTGAAATAGTAAGGGTTGATTTGATTAATGTGGATAGTTATGGGTAAAATACGCAAATATTTTAAAATAAGCAAGTGGTTATAAAATATTCATTGTTGTTTTGGGAATATTCATTTGGTCGTGGAATATTCATGCCGCTTTGGGAATATTCGTACTACTACAAGCGATTTTTGTGGGCCCCATAACTGAAAAACGATCGGATGAAGAAAACGACAAATATAAGTTGTTTAAAAATAACTACAGTAGTTATTATTACCAAGTAATCTTCGCTAAAATACTCGGTGGTTTAAAACACAAGAAGACACGGTATTGCACCAATTATTGATTCTTACGTAAGAAGGCACTACTCAATAATGGTTACAGAATTATCGCTCAAAGATTTTATCGATTTAATAATTCTTTGGGTTGATATTTTATATCATTGTTGTTTTTGATAATTGTCATTACACGTATTTTTCATTATCGGCTATAATTCATTTTATCCGAATAATATTATTAGATAACATTAGCAATGTCTAGAAAGTTCTGCCTAAGGAGAGGTTTGGTCACCTAATCATGCTACCAAGAAGGAGAAATTCTTATTGAAAGCCCCTTTCCCCGAAACCTGCCTGTCATTGTCAATATTGTGATTCTCATAATATTATTTGTGAATAATTAATTATTGATTCATGTGATGAGGAAAATATTGATTTTATGTGGATATAGATGGAGAAATTTTTAATGTGACAATTATTGAAAATTGAAATTTTATCTTTTCCGATAAAATAATTCATTTAAATATATTATTATATTTTAATAATATAATAATGGTGATATTTTTACAACGAATGTGGGATATATGAGTATATACTGAGGAGGAAGAGTATTTTTGTTGCAATAAATGTTTAAAACATGTTAAACATGCTCTGGACCCCATTTATCGATCAAATTTAATTATAGCCTTTAAAATCGCCTGCTTTGTGGATTTCTTGGCCAATTTTTGTTTGGAATTTGGAAAAACTTTCTTCCGCAAAGTTGTAGAGAATTGAATTTCCTATAAAAAGTCTCGAGATTTGAATTTTCCGACAAAAGGGCTATTTATTATGAATTATTGAAGTTCCGAAGCTCCGAAATAATTGATTTTTAGAAGTTTTAATTATTTTTTTTAAGAAAAACGTTTTTGGTGTGTTAAGTGGGTCTAGCATATGTTATTGATTGCTGAAATCAGATCTCCAAAAGTATGGCGTATAGAATTTTAACAAATAATAATAATATTATATTAAATTTTACATTTTGGTGTTCTAAGCATTTTTCTATAAATAGGGTGCTTAGGTTAGAATTGAAAATCACACCGTAAACTCAAGTTTTCTCTCTATATTATCGAGCGTATTCTTGTGAGTATTTTGAGTATACTTTGAGTATTGCTATACTGCAAGTTCAAGTTATAACTTTATCCGGTGTTTCAAATTTAAGATCGATCTTTCGAGGTAAGGGATATTATTTTTTTTCGTAATGATATTATTTCTTCAATATCATTATGTTGAAATATTGATCCAAAGTTTTATCAAATTTGAAACTTTTGGTGTCTGAGTTACTATTCACGATACTGCACTATTCACGATATACTGACACTTATTTACTTAATCACGGCCTTTATTCATAGAAAATGAAAATTTTTCCTTTCGCCTAAAATATCTATTGTGGATACTAGCTTTGATTGTATCCATGTTTTGATCATTCTTGAATTTTACACCACTATGATTATTTTTGAGGTATTTTGGACATGGATAAAACAAAGTACTGAATCCTTAATCCTTAATCCTTGTCATTTTGTTTCACCGGATTCGCTTTTTAAAAATATTTTCATCATCCTCGCCTTAAATGATGATATTATTGAATATCTTTGGCCCGTAGTGCAAAGATGAATGATTTCGATGAATATCTTTGGCCCGTATTGCAAAGATGAACAGTGTTTAGATGAACACGAACTAATCGATGAATATCTTTGGCTCAGTAGTGCAAAGATGAATATTTGATTCCGATAAATATTGATTGATGTTACAGGATAAAAGATAGACGATGAACTTTTAAATTCATACATAGAAGATAGTAGTTTGCATTCTCTACGTAACTCTTCTAATGAATTATTATTTTCACTGCGAATATTGATTTAAAACTTGTTGTCTACAGTATTCTATTAGATTTTTCCTCGTTGAAGACTAATGATAATTTGTTGTATATTATCTTAGTCATAATATTCTTTATCGGGCTAGTTGAGCTCACCCTTTTCCTTTTTGTTCCATTTTTCTTCTCGGGAGGCGAGAATATAAGCGAGTACGAGTCGGGTATGGAATGAAGGTTCTGAGAGAGTTGTTTAGTAGTCCTCACCATTTTTGTAAAATAATGTATCAATAAATGTGATGAGGATTTATTTGAGTATAGATATTGTCTGTAAGATAATATTTGTATTCAAACTCACAATTTCTTGTTGTAATAATAAAGTTGTAGTTGTTTCTGTACCATGTATTGACAACTCAGAATGGGTGATGTATACCTATTTTGGGGGCGTCACATTAGAGGTCGGAGAAATGTCTAAAATACTCCCACCTTAGTTAGATTTAAATAATTTCAATGTATAAAATAGGTGTATAAATAATTTCTAATAAAATTAATATAATCTACTATATATAATGTATTTATTTCTATAAATAATTTTTAGAAATATTAAAATTATTAATTATATTCAATATATTTATTTGTATGAGTAATTTCTTAAGTAATAATTTTTTAATGTGTTTATATTTTAATAATTATAACTTACAATTAAAAATATCTTATAATTTATTTTAAGTTTTAACTTAAAAATTATTTTAAAATAAGTTATTGATATACTTATTAAGATGAGATATTTTATCATTATACCATGATTGGTAATTTAAGTGATAGCTTTATATGCATATTGATATGATAAAAATATGTAATTAAAAGTGTACATTGTCAAATTAAAGAACTGACAAGTACATATCGAACCACATTGTTGGGTCATGATATTTTCTCTCTTTGGGCCGGGTAAATTGGGCTTACTCATTTAATTAATCCATTGGGCCTTTATTATTGAACTGTGAAAGTCATTGAGCCCAGTCCCCATATTATTTCCATTTTAACCTATAAGACCGGGACGGTTCAGTGGATCGACCCTTTAGACATTTTAATATCTATTACTTTGACTTGTAATGATGAAAAAGCATGACGGTTGACTAGAACACCTGCCATGCATTAATGTGGATGGGATCATAACCGGCCGGCAGTGGAAACAGTAACCAAAAGTAGTGGATAGACTACATGCAGTCGGCAGAACCCATCAGATCAAGGGGGTGTGTCAGGTAGTAGTGGGTGGCACAGTAATTCAGGCAAAGAGAGTATAACTTAGCAAGGAAGTCTTCACAAAGAGGTACGTTCTCATACACCATCTAATTCATAATCACATACACATAATCAAGAATTATTATCTCTCTCAATACACTAGACATTACATCCTCCATTGTTAACCGTGTGACACGTATCGACGACTCTCACGCTGAAGCTATCCCGACGGAACCGTACGTCGAAAGCTTGTGGTGTTTATCAAGTTTATGTCTGCAGATCGTATGCGTCTTACGTGATTGGGACGTGGCAGAAGGTCTTGGCGTTAACATTGGCGCTAGAAGGAGTGCAGTTCTAGTGTCATTGAAATTTTCAATCACAATTGTTTAACCTACTTTAGAAGATGATGAGGAGTAGAGATGGTACATCAGAAGGGCAGGCGATGGCTGTTAGCTCTTCACTGTCTCGTGTTTCGGTAAAGGATTGTCTGGGTCCTTCTAAAAGTGCTCACGAGCACGGCCTCTAAGCATAATTCGGAGAACTCCGTCGTAAGATCCATGGTGGGGCCGCATTTAAAGTTGGTTTTCAATGCTTTGATAAGGAGCGTGATCATGGTCGTAGGCGGCGAAGGCTCATCGACCAAGACTCATCGTCAAGTGGTCGGGAGGATAGAGAGTGCCAAATTGGCGAGGATGGCGATTTAAGCGAGATAATGCCTTGGAGGTTTTGTTAAAGCGGAGGAAAATATAAATTTAACGTATGCTTGGTGGCGGAGTTAAAGGACGAAGCATCTAGCCATGTTCAGTCCAAGAAGCGGAGTAAGCATAAGGAGATGCCACGGCGAGAGGGTAAGGAATCGGAGCATTCTATGCATGTGACTAGGGATTGTTCTCGCAGTAGGAGGAGATCGAGGAGCAGAACTCCCGTGGCCTCGAAGAAGGCACTGATGGTCGTTGGTTCTCAGCATCGCGACGACGATAGACGATAGACGAAGAAGTAGGTCGAGGGAGATCGTGCCAGAAACTAGAAGAAGAGAGTACCAGCATGACCATTCTCATCATGAGGATAGGATTACACGTCAGAGTAGGTCAGGAAGTTCCACAAGGGCAATGGGATCGGCAGGAAGAGGTCGATCCACTCAAAGGCCGAATGTCACTCAGGAGAGGGAGGTCTCCTCACAACCCGAAGGTGTTGATTTTCTGGTGAAGAGTTAAAAGAGCTCCGAAAGCAGCTGGCTGAGGTCCAACAGGTAAAGGACACTCCGGGAAAGAAGGCATCCCCTTTTTCCTCAGATATTCTCAAGGAGAAGGCAGATATCACCAAAAAGTTGCCTCGTATGGAGAGCTATGATGGGTCCAGAGATCCTTATGACCATAGTCAGGCGTTTGACCGGCTGATGGACTATTATGACTTCACTGATGCTGCCAAGTGTCACACTTTTGTCACGACGCTGAGAAAAGATGCGAGACAGTGGATGGGGACTTTACCATCGGATTCGATATCCTCTTGGGTCGAGCTTTGTGATAAGTTCCACACACGTTTTGGGAGCAACCGAAGAAGGGGAAAGCCTATGGGTTCTTTAGCACAGATCTGGCAGTTCACCAGTGAATCTTTAGGCCAATATGTAAAGAGGTTTAGGGAAGCGGTTGGTCAGGTGTCCGACCTTAATGATCTCCAAGCTGTGGGTTTGTTCCAGAACGGGCTAGATCTGGTGAAGTCCGAGAAATTGGTGAAGAAGTTGATGTTCCACCATCCGAAAAGCTTCGGGCAAAGACCTTTGACAAGGAGGCGTAAGGCTATATTGTTGTAGAAGAGGCTATGAATACTGAAAAATCCTTCTTCGCCACCATTAAAGGAGATAGAAGTTCCCAAGGCCAAGTTGATCGTAGAAGAGTGGGGGGTATAATGATTGGTCGGAGGGTAGTTCAAGAAGTACAATAACTTCGTGGCGAAGCGCGAGAGTCGCCCACCTGTCTCGCCTCGAGGTTAATAAGGTCTACACCAAATCGAACACGATAGGTTTGATTTTGGATCGATCGTAAACCAACCTTTCTTCGAGCCACCTCATGATAATTATAGACGGAGACGGGGAAACTCTCAGAATCATGTATCATCATCAAATCGCTAGCCATGACACTAATGAGTGTTGCAATTTAAAGGATTTCGTGGAGAAGAAGATTCGAGGTGGCTTCTTTGGTTCAATATTTGGCCGAGAAGGACCACCGGATCGATGAGACTATCAACCGTCTTTGTTTAGATTTGCTTCAAATGGTGCCACCCATCCAAAATGCTCCAGTACCACCACCAAGGCACGTCGTTGATGTAATAACCGGTGGATCTGTAGGGAAGTTGGTAGGGAAGAAGAGAAGAGATTACCTTGATTCGGTTATGTCTCGCGATTTTGATGCTCCCTCGAAGATCGATGAGACCTTTCCGAGAACCGCCATATCATTTACGGATGCAGATTATCCTTCGAGAGTCTGCCGAGCCACATGAAGGGGCATTAGTGATCATAAGCACAAGTGGGCTCGGTGGGTGTGAAACGTATGATGATGAGACAATGGGTCTTGGTGGATATTCAGATGCCCATGCTTATCGAGAGGATGCATCTTGATGGGCAAAAATGGAGGCTCAAGCAGAGGCTCCTCTATACTGCTTTCAAGAATTCACGACCGATCAAAGTTGCGAGCACTATTGAACTCCCAGCTTATCTTGACAACACCCTCGCAAAGTAGAAATAACGTGTAAATTCTATGTTGTGCATGTAGATTCTGACTTACAATGCCATCTTGGGAAGGCCTACATTGACGACTCTCCAAGTCGTGACCTCCATCCCTCATTTTAAAATCAAATTCCCACTGCGCACGGAGTAGAGAGGTGGCGGAGACTTAGATCCGGCCCGACGATGCTATCGTAATCTTTGTTATTTAGTCCGGAATGGGGTCGAGAAATGTAAAAAGACAATGGCAATTGAGATCTGAACCTTTCACCGAGAAGCGACTTCTAACCGCTGGTAATCCCCGCAGGGGGGACGGAGGAGATTGAGTTGGTCATCTGAAACCGGACAAGAGCGGTGAGGATTGGTTCGGGTCTACCGTAACCTCTTCTGACGAACCTTATGGAACTTTTTACGTTGCTGTCACGGATATTTTTGCATGGGAACCACAAGATATCTTAGGAGTTAAGCAAAAGGTGGTGAGCATAAACCGGAGATAGATCCTTCAAGAAGCCGGTTAAATCGAAAAGGCGGATCTTTGCGCCAGAGCGACAGAAGATCATTGATGAAGAGGTTACAAAGTTGCTAGCTGCAGACTTCATCTACGAAATTGATTACCCAGAGTGGATAACAAATGTGGTGTTGGTGCAGAAGTAGAACGGAAAATGGCGAGTTTGCATCGACTACACCGATCTCAATAAAGCTTGCCCGAAGGACTTTATCCTCTGCCCCATATCGATCAGCTCATCGATGCCACTTCGGGGTATGCATTACTAAGCTTTATGGATGCTTTTTCAGGTTATCATCAAATATCCATGTGCAAAGAGGACATTCCAAAGACAGCGATCATTACATACCGTTCGGTGTACGCCTATAAAAAGATGACTTTTGGCCTCATAAATGCTGGAGCCACCTACCAGAGAATGATGAACTTCATCTTTGACAGGCAACTGGTATGACGCCCCCAAAATTAGGTATACATCACCCATCTTGGGTAGTCAGATACATGGTACAGAATTTAAATACAACTTACTAATATAACTGTCGTGTACAATACGACATAAATCGTAAAATGGAATACAAATATTGTCTACTAGATATTATACAAACTCAAAAGGAGTCCTCATTACAATTATTATCACACTATTTCACGTAATAGTGAGGACTACTAATGCTCTCCTCCGGACAATTACTCTGCTTCCCCAACTCGTCCCCAATATATTCTCATTTCAAAGAGAACAATGAAAGAAAGGTGAGCTCAACTAGCCCAAGAAGAAATATTATGACTAAGATAATGCAAAATAAATTATCATTAGCCTCAACAATTAAAACCGATAAAATATAATGAACATCAAGTTTAACTACAATGAACCAAAGAATCCATTAAAAGAGTCAAGTAGAAAATAAAATCTACTATCTTTTATGATTTAAAAGGTTTTTCATCATTGTTATAGGTGAGACTCGACTTTTTAATAAATATTCCACATCATCGAATCACCCCGCAGACTACTACCAAAGATATTCTTTAAGATCACGACCATAATTATTCATGCCTTACGGGCCAAGAATAGTTGTGTATTCATTAATGGTCATGATCATGCCAACAATCGTCCATCAATGCACTACTGACATCGAGGATTTTTACCACATCATTAGTAACATTACTACCATGATTACAATCGAATAGTCCCCAGTGTCATAATCATACCAAGTCCATCTATGCACTTTATAGGCCACGTATGACTTTCAACATAATATAAACATGAGGATGATGAAAATGATATAAGAATTCAATAAAACAAGTTCAAGAATTAATTTATCTAGGAACCAATAACATCCAAATCACAACATGATAACGCTTTGTAGAGTAAAAATTCAAGAATACTGAGAAAGAATATTTCCATGAAAGGATACCGGATGAAAGTTGAAATATCAAGAATATTCCACTAATTTCATGGAGTATAGAAGTCAAAGTTTTAACCAACTGGGTATAATAAAGAATGGAATAACAAAAGAAATCACCATGCATGCGATAGATCGCATGCAGCGGTGTTATTCCAATAGAATAATAAATAACGGAATCCGTGTCCCACCAGAAACGCATGCATGACGATGGATATTCCAATGAATAATAAAGAATGGAACCAGTCCCATGTAAAACACATGCATGTGATGTTCCAATGTAATAATAATAAAAGATTTTAACCAGTCCTGTAAAACACACGATGTGATATTCCAATGTAATAATAATAAAGATTTTAACCAGTCCTGTAAAACACACGCATGTGATGTTCCAATGTAATAATAGAAGAATGTCACCAAGTATAGGTAAACCACGATACAAAGTTATTCCAATGTAATAATAAGCAATGGAATAACAACAGCTCTCTTCATGAATAAGAAAGAATAACACCCCTTACGGGTACAACAAATAATATTCCCTACCTTAAGAAATGAATATTGGAAAAGTGAAGTAAGCAGAATACTTTTCTTCTTTCTCTCTATAGTTTCTCTCTCTAGAGTTTCAAAGAATTAGTAAGAAATAATGAAGGAATGAGCTTTCTATTTATAGAAAAAGCGAGGGTGGCTCTTGGTCTTAACGAAGGGTCAAAATGACTCTTGGTAATATCAAGAGACAACTACTATTCATGAAGGGTAATTAACCCTCGGAACAATCAAGATGTAGTTAACTCTTGGTAATTTTGAAGGACAACTACTATTTGCGAAGGGGTAATTACTATCGACGAAGGTAATTACTATTGAAGAAGGTAATTACTATCGACGAAAAGTAAATACTATTGCGACGAAGGTAAATACTATTGATGAAGGTAAATACTATTGACGAAGGTAATTACTATTCACAAATGTAATTACTATCGATTTAAAAGAAAATACTATCGACGAAGGTAAATACTATCGACGAGGTAAATACTATCGATGAAGGTAATTACTATTCACAAAGGTAATTACTATTGACGAAGAGACTCTTAGATGATGACATATGGGTCCCCCCATAAAATAATCAAACTTACCACAAACGCCTCATAATGCACTCTTTATATACATCAAGGATTGAATAAATATTACCACAAATCATTTTATTTTTAATCAACACATATTTAATCTTTCAACAATTATTAATCATTTATAACTTGTCGTCTCAATTAATAATATAACATATTATACAGATGATCTTGTGACAATAATTGAATCAATAATATAAGAGATATGATCACGTGAATTATCATAGCAATAATTGAGTATAAATAAGTTGTAAGACCCTCAAATTTTTTTAAATAAAAGGAATTTCCTTTATTTATTATTTTGAAATAGTAAGGGTTGATTTGATTAATGTGGATAGTTAGGGTAAAATACGCAAATATTTCAAAATAAGCAAGTGGTTATAAAATATTCATTTTTGTCTTGGAATATTCGTTTGGTCGTGGAATATTCGTGATCGCTTGTGAATATTCGTATTTACCAGCAAGCAAATGTGTGTGGGCCCCATAACTGAAAGCGATTGGATGAGGAAAACGACAAATATAAGTTGTTTAAAAATAACGGCGTAATTGTTACCGAAGTATCATCGTTGGAATACCCGGTGGTTAAAACACACTAATACGCGTTGTTGAATAAAAGACACGATATTGCATCAATTATTGATCCTTACGTAAAAGGCACTACTCAATAATTGTTACAAGAGAATTATCGCTCAATATTTTATTTTATTGATTCAATAATTGTTTGCGTTGGTATTTTATATTATTGTTGTTTCAATAATTGTCACCGCACAAGATTTCCCATTATCGATCAATAATTCATATTATTTGAATAATATTATTAGATAACATTATTGGAAATGTCTAGAAAGTTCTGCTCAAGGAGAGGTTTGGTCACCTAATCAAGCTACCAAGAAGGAGAGATCCTTATTGAAAGCCCCTCTTCCTGAACCGCTGTCATTATAATTGTGATTCTCAGAATATTATTTGGGAATAATTAATTATTGATTTATATGATAAGAAAATATTTATTTGATATGGATATAAATGATGGATTTATTTATTATATGTGGTTATAATTGAAGGATTTAATGTTGAGGTGTTTTATCGATTATTTTTTTTGAATGGAGGTATTAAAAATCAAATCAAGATTTTTACGATATATTATGTGAGTTATAATTTTTAATCCTAGATTGGATCGCTATGATTTTTGGATATGTTATACATATATAAGTTGAGTATATGTCTACAAATTTTGAACCGTTAAAATGAACGAATGATTTGTTATAAATTTTAAGAGGTGTTTGATTCTTGAAAGTAGGGTTATAATTGATTTTGGTGGAAAATTCTAGAATTGAGTGGGCCCCACTTGTGGTTGGTGAAAAATATGCTGAATTTTATTTCAAATGTGGTGGGTGGCAATAGTAGCGTGTAAAGCCATCGTGTAGCAGGTCAAGTCTCTTTCTTACGGGCTAACATTTTCCTATAAATAGAGGGCTGTTAGAATTGAAAATCACACCGTAAACAAAGTTTTCTCTTCTCTCTATATTATCGAGCGTATTTTGTGAGTATTTAGATACTTTGAGAGTTGTTTGTTGAAGATAAGTTTCATTCAAAGATCACTTCCGAATCTTTCCTTCCGGCAATCGATTCTTTGAGGTAAGGGATGTTATTTTCTTCTCAAATGATATTATTTCTTCAATATCATTATCTTTGAAATATTGGTTGGAACTTTTTATCAAATTTGGAACTTTTTCATGTCTGGGGTTACTATTCATGAGTTACTATTCACGAATTACTATTCATGAGTTACTATTCACGAGTTACTATTCACGAGTACTATTCATGAAGCGTGAAAATGTTTTTTTTGTGAATTTCTATCTTTTGGTGTCGGAGTTACTATTCACGATATCTGCACTATTCACGATATCTGACCTTATTCACGATATACTGACTATTCATCGAAAAATAAAATTTCTTCTTTTGTCCAAAATATCTATTCGGATACTAGCTTTGATTGTATCCATGTTTTGATCATTCTTGAATTTTACACCACTATGATTATTTTGAGGTATTTTTGAACATGGATAAAACAAAGTACTTAATCCTTAATCCTTAATCCTTGTCATTTTGTTTCACCGGATTCGCTTTTTAAAATATTTTTCATCATCCTCGCCTTAAATGATGATATTATTGAATATCTTTGGCCCAGTAGTGCAAAGATGAATGATTTCAAGAATATCTTTGGCCTGTAGTGCAAAAGATGAACAAGTGTTGAGATGAACATGACCGATCGATTAATATCTTTGGCCCAGTAGTGCAAAGATGAACAGTGTTTAAATGAATACGACTAATCGATGAATATCTTTGGCCCTGTAGTGCAAAGATGAATATTTGATTCCAGATGTTTATGGATTGTTGTTACGTGGATAAAAGATAGACGATGAACTTTTAAATTCATACATGTAAGATAGTAGTTTGCATTCTCTACTTAACTCTTCTAATGAATTATTATTTCACCTGCGAATATTGATTTAAAATTTGTTGTCTATCAGATTCTATTAAATTTTTCCTCGTTGAAGACTAACGATAATTTGTTGTATATTATCTTAGTCATAATATTCTTTACTTGAGCTAGTTGAGCTCACCCTTTTCCTTTTTGTTCCATTCTTCTCGTGAGGCGAGAATATAATGGAAGTGCAGCCTGGGGTATGGAATGAAGGTTTTAGAAAGGATTGTTTAGTAGTCCTCACCATTTTGTGTAAAATAATGTATCAATAAATGTGATGAGGATTTATTTGAGTATAGATATTGTCTAAAAGATAATATTTGTATTTAAACTCACGCTTTCTTGTTGTAATAATAAAGTTGTAGTTGTTTACATACCATGTATTGATAACTCGTAATGGGTGATGTATACCTATTTTGGGGGCGCCATAGTTGGTATCGTAGCTTAGGGATATGATCTCCATGCGAGATCGGGGAATAGAACTAGGAGGGAGAGACGAGTAAATCCTTCGCTAGTGTGTCTTACCTAAGCTTATTTGTTAGTTGGTTAGTATATAGGATATTATGTGATATATTGATTTCCTTAATTAACCCTTGTTTTATGACAAGATTTGAGAATGTCGATCGAGAATATTAACAATGGAAATGAGACCGTGGAGACGCTCTGACTCACCAACGAGGAGAAACGTGCAACAGTCGGCAATGTTCCTCCCGTGAACAACACCATTGAGTAGATGATGAACGAGGGATGTTTAGAAGCTTTTTGCGGTTCATGCAAAAATCGCATTTAGGAGACTCGTGTTCAAAATACAGAGGAAATGATAGCAATTCACCGGTTGTCACAAACAAACAGCTTCAAAGAGTCAGGACCACCAGAATTTAAGGAAAAGCGATCCGATCACGGGCGGAAACATGGGTCAAGCAAATTACTAAGATATTCGATGTCTTGGGATGCACGGAGGAATGAAGGTTCCATTCGCCACCTTTATGTTCCGTGGCGAGGCAGACTCATCGGTGGGAGTCTCAGTGAAGCGTACCCATCCAAATACTTCTCAAAGATGTCTTGGGAGACGCTTTCAGAGATTATTTAATGACAAATACTTTCCTCGAAAGTGTTTGTCATATGAAGGAAGTGGAGTTCATCGAGATAGAGCAAAACAACACGACCGGTGTCTCAAAGACGAGGCAAAGTTTGCAGAGTTATCCGTGTTCAGACCTCATTTGGTGGAGAATGAGGAACGATGACGCGGATGTTTCTTAGAGGTTTGAAACCCCAGATACGCCAAGATCTCATTTCTCATAAACTTTCTTTTATTCAGATGTTGTAAATGTGGCTCAATTATTAGAAGCGAGATAACGAGTACTACCAACCGAGGACTACAAACCAGATGATCGTACCAGATAGATAAGTAACAATGTAATAATGATAACCAAATGAGAAAGAAATAGACGGACAAAATGGTTACCACTCGTGGTAATCATGGTCATGAAAATGTAAGAAGCGAGTCGGAGGAGATTTTAAAAAGTGGAGATTTAACAACGACTATGTGAAGACGACAAAGCGTTTGGCAAAGAATCGGTTCTAAGGAAGGAGAACGACCACCGGCCATATACTATACAAATGCGGAAAAGAGGACATATCAGTCAAACTACCCACAACAGCCTCAAGGTATGCTATAGTTGTGGAAAGGAAGGACATATCGCCGAGATTGTACGGTAGAAGAAAACCTAGTTCAATGGGGATTTGTGACTCAAAAGATCGTCCCGTAAAAGTCAAAGTCAACGATTCCGGAAGAAGCGTTTGTTGTGGATCGGTCATAATGCGAGGAACCCAAACGAGGTGATCACGGGTAAGCTATTTATAAATTCTTGCGAAGTTTATACCTTACTTGATACAAAAGTGCTACCCATTCATTTATCTCTCCGCATGTGCTCAACGCTTAAACTTGACTCGAGAGAAATTAGACTTTGACCTATCTGTGGAAACTCCATTAGAGAAACTTTCATCACATCCAATCGCTTATAAATCTTGTTTGATTCAAGTTGGCACCATCACCTTACCTGTTGACCTTATCTCTTTAAAGATACTTGTTTTTGATGTGATTTTAGGGATTGATTGGTTAACTACTCATTATGCCAAAATTGATTGTTTTCGTAAGGTTGTTAGTTTTTATATTCCTAACCAACTCGTTGTACGAATTCAAGCAACTAAACCATTAAAATCAATCACTGTCATATCTAATCATAAAGCTATTCTTTTATTGAAAAACGGATGTCAAGATTTCTTAGCCCATGTTATGGATTTGAATAAAGACACGTCAAATTTGAATAATATTCCTGTTGTTATTGACTTTCCGACGATTTCCAAAGAACTTCCCTGGCCTACCCCGTAACGTGAAGTTGAATTCTTTATCGATCTTGAACTCCGGTACAAAGCCCATTTCTAAAACCCCATATCGAATGGCTCCTATTGAACTTCAGAGTTAAAGGTCCAACTACGTGAATTGTTGGACATCGGCTTCATCTGGCCCCAGTACATCTCCTTTGGGGTGCTCTGCTTTTATTTGTAAAGAAGAAAGACGGAGTATGCGACTTTGTATTGACTATCGGAATTGAACCATGTCACCATCAAGAATAGGTATCCTCACCTCGTATTGATGACTTGTTTGACCAAATTCTGAGGCACAATTCTTTTCAAAATCGATCTTCGCTTACGGATATCATCACCAAGATTAAAATCGAGGATATTCCAAAGATCGCCTTCGTAACTCCCCAGATGGGCATTATGAATTCTTAGTCATGTCTTTCGACTAACTAATGCTCCTCATGCGGCTTTCATGGATATGATGAACCGAGTATTCAAGGAATATTTGGATCAGGCTTTGTTGTCTTTTTATTGATGACATCCTTATATATTCCAAAAGTCGTGAAGATCATGAGCACCATTTGAAGTCGGTACTCCAAAGGCTTCGTGAAAACAAACTATATGCCAAATTGAAGAAATGCGAGTTCTTGCTTGAGGAAGTAGCATTCTTTGGGCACGCGGTGTCAAACATGGAGTATCTGCTGATCCGGCCAAGATTGAAGCAATACAAAGTTGGGAGCAACCAAGTCGGTGATCAAGTACGTAGCTTTTTGGGCTTAATGGTTATTATCGGAGATTCGTGGAAGGGTTTTCTCTAATCGCTACTCCATTAACTCAATTAACTCCTAAGGATACAAAATTGCTTTTGAAATGAAGAATGCGAGAAGAGTTTCCAAGAGCTTAAGAGGAGACTTATTTCTAAGACTGCTCTAACAATACCATCGGGTTCGATGGATTTGTTATCTACAAATGATGCTTCGTGCATAGGGTTGGGATGTGTTCTCATGCAACGTGGGAAAGTCATAGCCTAAGCCTCGCGACAACTTAAAGAGTATGAGAGGAATTATCCTACTCATGATCTAGAGTCAGCGTAGCAATGCTTTCGCTTAAAGATATGGAGGCACTATCTATATGGGGAGAAAGTGGAGATATATTCGCACCATAAAAGCCTTAAATATTTCTTCACTCAAAAGAACTCAACACGCGGCAAATGACGTTGTCTCGAACTATTGAAAGACTACGACCACACTATTCAATACCATCCCGGTAAAGTTTAACGTGGTAAATGATGCATCGAGTAGAAAGATCATATGCGAACGAAAAGCGATGATGTCAAGTATACGACAGAGCCAACTTTAATAGAAAAGTTAAGGTTGCTCAAGCCACCGAATCTTGAGCCGATGCGCGTGAAGAAGAAAGTACAAGAAGGAGCTATTCCTAAGCGAGAATCGATGAAGAAGGAATACTTGAGTCCACTCTAGACTTTGTGTTCCTAACGACTCGATTTGAAGAACAAGATTATGATGGAGGCACACAATACACCATTTGCAATCCATCCTCGAAGTACTAAATGTATCGTGATCTTCGACATACATTTTGGTGGAACAATACGAAGAGAGAGATTGCAAAGTTTATCTCAATGTGTTTAACTTGTCAACGTAAAAGGCGAAAGCATCTAGTACCTAAGGGTCCGTCAGCAACCACTTGAGATTCCGAAATGGAAGTGGGAACACATTACCATGGATTTCAATTCACGTCTTCCTTACGGCTTCTCAAGGCATCAATGCTATTTGGGTTATTGTTGATAGATTAACCAAATCGCTTCATTTCTTGCCGATACGGAGACTTATTCCTTGAACGCCTTGCTAGTATGTACGTAAATGAGATTGTGAGGTCAGTATGGCATGCCCGTATCCATAGTTTCGGATCGTGACCCAAGATTCACTTCAAGATTTTGGGTTAGCTTGCAAAAAGCTATGGGCACGGATTTGCGATTTAGTTCTAAGCATACCATCCCCAAACCGACGGACAATCGAGAGGACTATTCAAACTCTTGAAGATTTATTAAGACTCGTGTCCTAGACTTCAAGGGCGCTTGGGATAAGTATTTACCATCAGTGGAATTCTCCTATAACAACAGCTTATCGTGCAAGTATAAAAAGGCTCCATTCAAGCATTATATGGACGAAAATGTCGCTTCTCCAATATGTTGGGATGAGGTGGGTGAAGCAACATTGTTGGGACCCGAAAGTTAAGTACGTATGACTCACCGAAAAGATCCAAATGATTCGACAACGATATACAAACCAAGACAAGATCGACAAAAGAGTTATGCGGATCTTCATCGAAAGGACGTGGAATTTAGTGTAGGGATCATGATATTATCATGAGTTGCTCCACGGAAGGGAGTTACAAGATTTGGGAAGAGAGGAAAGCCCAATCCACGATTTATCGGTCCATTTCAAATTCTCGACCGAGTAGGAAATGTAGCCTATAGACTTGCATAAGCACTCCAAGTATGTCTCGTGTTCATAATGTGTTTCACATATCCGCATTTCAGAATATGTGAAAGACCCGAACCACGTTATAGAAGTTAGAACCCATTTAGATAGTCAAGACTTAACGTATGAGAGGTACCGCCAAGATTTTGGATAGGAAGGAGCATGTCCCCACGCCAAGAAAGGTCATACCACAAGTTAAAGTTTTGTGGAGGAATCATGCTATAGAGGAAATGACCTGAATTGAAACGGAAATGAAAGCGAGGTATCCTCACCTTTTCAAACACTGTGTATCGTACGCCAATTTCGAGGACGAAATTTCATAAGGAGGGAGGTCAGAAGACCCCAAAATTTTTTAAATAAAAGGAATTTCCTTTATTTATTATTTTGAAATAAGAAGGGTTGATTTGATTAATGTGGATAGTTAGGGGTAAAATACGCAAATATTTCAAAATAAGCAAGTGGTTATAAATTATTCATTTTGTTTGGGGAATATTCGTTTGGTCGTGGAATATTCGTATCGCTTGTGGAATATTCGCATTTACTACAAGCAAATGTGTGGGGCCCCATAACGGAAAAAAGCGATTGGATGAGAAAAACGACAAATATAAGTTGTTTAAAAATAACTGCAGAATTGTTACCAAGTATCATCGTTGAATACCCGGTGGTTAAAACACACTAATACGCTGTCGTTGAACAAGAAGACACTCAGATTGCATCAATTATTGATCCTTACGTAAAAGAAGGCACTACTCAATAATTGTTACAATGAATTATCGCTCAAAGATTTTATTTTATCGATTCAATAATTGCCGCGTTGGTATTTTATATTATCATTGTTTCAATAATTGTCACCGCATGATTTTTCCATTATCGATCAATAATTCATATTATTTGAATAATATTATTAGATAACATTATTGGCAATGTCTAGAAAGTTCTGCTTCAAGGAGAGGTTTGTCACCTAATCAAGCTACCAAGAAGAGATCCTTATCGAAAGCCCCCTCTTCCCTGAACCGCCTCTGGTCATTATAATTGATTCTCGTAATATTATTTGGGAATAATTAATTATTGATTTATATGATAAGAAAATATTTATTTGATATGGATATAAATGATGGATTTATTTATTATATGTGGTTATAATTGAAGGATTTAATGTTGAGGTGTTTTATCGAGATTTTTGCTCTGAATGGAGGTATTAAAAATCAAATCAAGATTTTTACGATATATCATGCGTGAGTTATAATTTTTAATCCGAATCGCTGGATCGTTATGATTTTTGGATATGTTATACATATATAAGTTGAGTATATGTCTACAAATTTTGAACCGTTAAAATGAACGAATGATTTGTTATAAATTTTAAGAGGTGTTTGATTCTAAAGTAGGGTTATAATTGATTTTGGTGGAAAATTCTAGAATTGAGTGGGCCCCACTTGTGGTTGGTGAAAAAATATGCTGAATTTTATTTCAAATGTGGTGGGTGGCAATAGTAGAAGGTAGTAAAGCCATCGTGCAGAAAAATCAAGTCTCGCTTTACGGGCTAACATTTTCCTATAAATAGAGGGCTAAGTTAGAATTGAAAATCACACCGTAAACAAAGTTTTCTCTCTCTCTATATTATTGAGCGATTTTGTGAGTATTTAGATACTTTGAGAGTCATTGCTCAAAGATAAGTTTCATTCAAAGATCACTTCCGATCTTTCCTTCCGAAGTACTGATTCTTTGAGGTAAGGGATGTTATTTTCTTCTCAAATGATATTATTTCTTCAATATCATTATCTCAAAAATATCGGTTGGAACTTTTTATCAAATTTGGAACTTTTTCATGCTCGGGTTACTTATTCATGAGTTACTATTCACGAATTACTATTCATGAGTTACTATTCACGAGTTACTATTCACGAGTACTATTCATGAAGCGTGAAAATGTTTTTTTTGTGGAATTTCTATCTTTTGGTGTCTGAGTTACTATTCACGATATCAAGACTATTCACGATACTGACTATTCACGATACTGCACTATTCATCGAAAAATAAAATTTCTTCTTTTGTCCAAAATATCTATTCGGATACTAGCTTTGATTGTATCCATGTTTTGATCATTCTTGAATTTTACACCACTATGATTATTTTGAGGTATTTTTGAACATGGATAAAACAAAGTACGAATCCTTAATCCTTAATCCTTGTCATTTTGTTCAATCGGATTCGCTTTTTTAAAATATTTTTTCATCATCCTCGCCTTAAATGATGATATTATTGAATATCTTTGGCCCAGTAGTAAAGATGAATGATTTCTCAAGAATATCTTTGGCCCAGAGTGGCAAAGATGAACAAGTGTTGAGATGAACACGATCGATCGATTAATATCTTTGGCCCGTAGTGCAAAGATGATGAACAGTGTTTAAATGAATACATGACCAATCGATGAATATCTTTGCCCAGAGTGCAAAGATGAATATTTGATTCCGTATGTTTATGGATTGTTGTTACAGGATAAAAGATGATTTATGAACTTTTAAATTCATACATGTAAGATAGTAGTTTGCATTCTCTACTTAACTCTTCTAATGAATTATTATTTCACCATGAATATTGATTTAAAATTTGTTGTCTATCAGATTCTATTAAATTTTTCCTCGTTGAAGACTAACGATAATTTGTTGTATATTATCTTAGTCATAATATTCTTTATCGAGCTAGTTGAGCTCACCCTTTTCCTTTTTGTTCCATTCTTCTCGTGAGGCGAGAATATAAATGAGTACGAAGCCTGGGTAATGGAATGAAGGTTTTAGAAAGGATTGTTTAGTAGTCCTCACCATTTTTGTAAAATAATGTATCAATAAATGTGATGAGGATTTATTTGAGTATAGATATTGTCTGAAGATAATATTTGTATTTAAACTCACAATTTTATCGTTGTAATAATAAAGTTGTAGTTGTTTTCGCATACTCATGTATCGACAACTCGTAATGGGTGATGTATACCTATTTTGGGGGCGTCCATACATGTGACTTCTCACGTAAGATCAATAATCAATACCGTGTACTACTATAACCACGCCAGACATCGTTTTTTACCACCGGGTAGTTCAACAGTTTTAACGGTAACACCTCATAGTTATTTTTATAGAAAGATAATTTTGTCGCTTTTCAACTACGACAATACTTCCATCAGGGGTCCACTTAATGATTGAGCCGTCGTATTTAATATTCCCGAACCGAAAGAATATTCCCCACCAAACGAATATTTTATGACAACTTGCTTACTTTGCAAAATTTATAAATATTACCCACAACAATAACATTATATCAAATTTATTCCATAATATTCAAAAATAATATTTATAGAAAATTCATCTTTATTTGTAAAAGCTGAGGTCTTACAACCTTCCCTTCTTATGAAATTTCGCCCTCGAAATTAGGGTACGTACCTGGTATGTCGAAGAGGTAAGGATACCTTAATTTCATTTCAGATTCTAACTCCCAAGTCATTTCCTCAACATCGTGGTTCCTCCACAAAACTTTGACTTGAGGTATAACCTTGGAGCGTAGAATATGTTCCTTCTTATCCAAAATTTGAACAGGAACCTCTTCATACGTCAAATCTTCCGCTATTTCGTCCCCAGGTTCTAACTCAATAATATGGTTCGGGTCTTTCACATAATTACGTAACATGGATATGTGAAAAACGTTATGAACACGAGACATATTTGGCGGAAAGCGAGTCTATAGGCCACGCCTCTACTCGATCGAGGATTAAAATGGACCGGTGAATCGAGGATTAAGTTTTCTCTTTCCAAATCTTGTAACTCCTTTCCATGGAGCAACTCTTAACAACACACGATCTCCTATATCGAATTCCACGTCCTTTCGATGAAGATCAAGATAACTCTTTTTGGCCGATTTTGTGAGGTTTTTATACGTTGTCGGATCGTTTGAATCTTTTTCCCGTAGTCATACGCACCAACTCCGGCCCCAACAACGTTGCTTCACCCACCTCATCCCAAAGATACCGAGAAACGACACTTTCTTCCATACAACGCTTCGAATGGAGCCATGCCAATACTTGCTTGATAACTGTTGTTGTAGGAAAACTCCACCAATGGTAAGAACTTGTCCCAACTCCCCTTGAAATCAAGGACACAGATTCTTAATAGATCTTCAAGAGTTTGAATAGTCCTCTCCGACTGTCCGTCCGTCTGAGGATGATATGCCAAGCTAAATCGTAAGTCTGCGCCCATAGCTTTTTGCAAACTAAATCAAAATCGTGAAGTGAATCTTGGGTCTCGATCAGAAACTATGGATACCGGCATACCATGCAGTCTTATAATCTCGTTTATGTACATACGAGCAAGACGTTCAAGTGTATAAGTTTCTCAGATTCGGTAAAGAAATGAGCGGATTTGGTCAATCTATCAACAATGACCCAAATCGCATCTACGCCTTGAGAAACCTTAGGAAGACCGTAACGAAATCCATGGTAATGTGCTCCCACTTCCATTCGGAATTTCAAGTGGTTGCAATGGACCTTTTGGTACTTGATGCTCCGCTTTAACTCGTTGACAAGTTAGACACCTTGAGATAAACAAATAAGTTATCTCTCTCTTCTATTGCTCCACCAAAATGTATGATTTAATGTCATGATACATTTAGTACTCCTGTGATGGATTGCAAATGGTGTGTTGTGCGCCTCCATCATGATATTATACTTTAAATCGTCGTTAGAACACAAAGTCCGGAGTCGACTCAAGTATTCCTTCTTCATCGATTCTTGCTTCCTAGATAGCACCTTCTTGCACTTTCTTCCTCATACGCATCGCCTTCCGAGTCCGTAGAAGCTTGAGCAACTTTAACTTTATCGATTAAAGTCGGTTCTACTCAGATACTCGCTTATCATCACATCGTCCCCAGAGTCTTTAACTCTATCTCCATCCTTTGCAAGTCACACAAAATGGGCCTTTGCGTTGACAATAACGCACTCAGTGCTTGCATATGATCTTCTACTCAATGCGTCACCTACCACGCTTCGCTTTTCGGGATGGTATTGGATGGTATGATCATAATCTTTCAATGAGCTTCAAGCCAACGTCGTTGTCGCATGTTGAGTTCCTTTTGAGTGAAGAATTATTTGAGGCTTTTATGATCCGTAAAGATCTCCACTTTCTCCCCATACAAGTAATGCCTCCAAATTTTAAGTGCAAAGACAACGGTACCGCCAACTCTAGATCATGAGTAGGATAATTCCTCTCATATTCTTTGAGTTGTCGCGAGGCATAAAGCTATAACTTTTCCATGTTGCATGAGAACACATCCCAACCCTTTGCTCAAGCATCATCAGAGATGACAAATCCTCCGAGCCGATGGTATTGTCGTAACAGGTCTTTGAAATAAGTCTCTCTTGAGTTCTTGAAAACTCTTCTCACATTCTTCGCTCCAATGTAACTTCAGATCTTTTCGAGTCACCGAGTCAATGGAGTAGCGATTCGAGAAAATCCTTCCACGAATCTCCGATAATAACCAAATAAACCGAGAAAGCTACGTCTTGGCCACCGATTTAGGTTGTTCCTTTGAATACTTCTTCAAGCCGAACTTCGCATTTCTTGAACTTGGCATAAAGCTTATATTCACGAAGCTTTTGGAGTGTCGACCTCAAGTGTTGCTTCACGATCTTCACTTCACGCTTTTGAATAAATAAGGATGTCATCAATAAAGACGACCACAAAGTGATCTAAATATTCCTCAATACTTTGCTTCATCATATCCATGAAGGCGTAGGAGCATTAGTCAATCCAAAGGACATGACTAGAATTCATAATGCCCGTCATCGAGTTTTGAAAGCCGTCTTTGGAATGTCACGGGTTCTAATCTTCAATCGGTGATATCCTAACGAAGATCAATCTTTGAAAAGAATTTGGCTCCTTGCAACCGGTCAAACAGTCATCAATACGTGGCAATGGATACCTATTTTTGATGGTGACATGATTCAACTCCCGATAATCAATACAAAGTCGCATACTCCCATCTTTCTTCTTCACGAATAGAACAGAGCACCCCAAGGAGAAGTACTAGGACTAATAAAGCCAATGTCTAATAATTCTGCAGCATTGGGTCTTTAACTCCTAAAGTTCAATAAGAGCCATTCGATATGGGCTTTGGAAATAGGTTTTGTCGGGTTCAAGTCGATACAAAATTCAATTTCACGCCTGGGTAGGCCAGAAGTTCTTCGGGAATACGTCAAGAAATTTATTAACAATAGAAATATCTTTCAAAACCGATTTAATTTTTGTTTAAATCATGACATGAGCTAAGAAAGCTTGACATCCGCTTTTCAATAAACGAATAGCTTTATGGCTTGAGATGACCGTGATTGATTTTAATGGTTTGGTCGCTTGAATTCGCATAATAGGTTGATTAGGAATATGAAAGCTAACAACCTTACGAAAATAATCAATTTTTGCATGATAAGTAGTTAACCAATCAATCCCTAGAATCACGTCAAATGCAAGTATTTTTAATGAAATAAGATCGACAAGTAATGTGAGGGTACCGATTTGAACCAAATAAGACTTATAAACAGTGGATGTAATGAAGGTTTCTCCCAACGTAGTTTCCACAGATAAGTCAAAGTCTAATTTCTCCGGAGTCAAATTTAATCGATGAGCGCAAGTAGGAGAAATAAAAGAATGGGTAGAACCCAGATATCAAATAAAGTATAGACTTCATTAGAGTTTATGATAAGCTTATCCGTGATGACCTCATTCGGTTCCTTGCTTCTCTCCGGGAGGTCACAACAAACGCTCTCCCTTGCACTATCTCGGTTTGACTTTTCCGGGACGACCTTTGGTGCCTCCATCCTAGTTGAATTTGTCTTCGGTAAACGACAAAATCGAGACAAGTGACCTTCTCTTCCACAATTATAACATTCTTTGGACGGCATGGCGCAGTTCAGACTGATGTGTCCCTCTCCTCCGCATTTGAAGCATTTGATAGGTGGTCTTTCTCCTTCCTTAACAACGGGTCTTTGCTCGACGCTTTTCCATCATTGTTGAATCTCCGCTTTCTTGAAATGTCCATTCTTATTGTTTTGGCCCCGATTACCACCGGCGTGGTTACCATATCCGCCCGTTGATTCCTCCACGCTTGTTGTCACCGCTCGATGACTACTCTCCATTGGTATTATAATTTTGCCACCGCTTCTTTTTTAGTTGCGTTGACTCGTTATCGCGCTCCACTAATCGAGCCCTATTTACAACATCTGAATACAAACACGCTTTATGAGAAATAAGATGTTGACGTATCTCCGACTTTCAAACCTCTTAAAACATTCGCTACCATTCTCTCTTCGTTATCCACCAAGTGGGATGCAAACCGTGATAACTCCGCAAATTTTGCCTCGTATTGCGACACGGTCATATTGTTTTGTTCCAACTTGATAAACTCCACCTCCTTCATGTGGCGAATACTTTCGGAAAGTATTTATCGTTGAATGACTCTGAACTTCTCCCGGATGTCTTGATCAAAGAAAGTTGAGTACGCTTCTGGATTCCCACCAAGAATCGCCTCTCACGCAACATAAAGGCGTGAGGGAACCTTTGCTCCTCGAGCATCCCAAGACATCAAATATCTTGGTAATCTTTATCCATGCTTCCGCCAAGTGGTGGTTTGCTCTCCCTTAAACTCCCGTGGTCCCAACTCATTGAATTGTTTAGCGGTGACCGCCTTTGAGAGTTTTCCGTGTTTCCACCTACGCTTTTGGATGAGCTCGCTCTTCTTTTGTTTGCATAAATTGCATAAAGCCTCTGAATATTTGATCATTCATCATTTGGTCAGTGTTGTTGTTTGCATGAGGATTGTCGCCTTCCTGATGCACATTATCCTGATTATTGATATGTGGTGAATCAACGATCGCCTGTGCTCCATTGCTATTCTCAACATTCTCAGATGTCATTTTCAGATACTGCCACAAAACAAAAGGTTAATTGACATGTAACAAATTATCCCTATATTCTCAATCACCGACCAATAAAATAAAGACATAAACTTAGTAGGTCATACTAACAAGGTATTCCCCGTCTCTCCCCTCTTAGTACTATTCTCACATCTTAGCCAGGGATCATATCCCTAAGCTTTGATACCAACTATGACGCCCCCAAAATTAGGTATACATCACCCATCTTGGGTAGTCAGATACATGGTACAGAATTTAAATACAACTTACTAATATAACTGTCGTGTACAATACGACATAAACCGTGAATTTGGAATACAAATATTGTCTACTAGATATTATACAAACTCAAAAGGAGTCCTCATTACAATTATTATCACACTATTTCACGTAATAGTGAGGACTACTAATGCTCTCCTCTGGACCATTACTCCGCTTCCCCGACTAATCCCACTATATTCTCATTTTCTCAAGAGAAAAAGTGAAAAAGAAAGGTGAGCTCAACTAGCCCGAAGAAGAAATATTATAACTAAGATAATGCGAGAATAAATTATCAATAGACTTCAACAATGTTAAACCGATAAAATACAATAGACATGACCCGGTTTAATCTGCGGCTGAATATGCAATCCATTAAAAGAGTCAAGTAGAAAATAAAGTCTACTATCATTTAGGTTTTGAAAGGTTTTCATCAATTTTTATCACTAAGACTCGGTTTAATGAATAAACCACAATATCTAATCATCCCCGTACTACGGCCAAGGATTTTCATCAAATTATCAATGGTCATGACTATACCGAATCACCCCGGTCATAATCATACCAAAAACTATCCATCATCGCATTACAGTGCCAATCGAGGACTTTTGTCACATCATTTATATATCAAGCCATGATTATACTCAAGAATGATCTCTCGGTCATAATCATACTAAAGTTCATCTATATCAAGCCATCCTTGGTAAAATCAATATAGGATCATAAGGACCTTTGTCTACCACTCGGGGTAGAACAATAAATGGGCTGCCATCGAATGGCCAACGAGTCCTGTGACGCCCCCAAAATTAGGTATACGTCACCCATCTTGGGTCGCCACTTACATGGTATGTAATTTAAATACAACTTACTAATATAACTTAATATAAGCGTAGGTAATGCGATACGACATAAATGATTTGAATACAAAATATTATCTACTAGATATTATACAAACTCAAAAGAAGTCCTTATTACAATTATTATCACACTATTTCACGTAGAATAGTGAGGACTACTAATGCTATCCTCCGGACCATTACTCCGCTCCCAGGCTCAAATGCAGAGACCCCCCAGATTTTATCAATAAAGATTTAAATTTTGTTGAAATAATTTTTTTAATATTATGGTGTGAATTTAAGATAATATTATAGTTGTGGGTAGTATTTATAAATTTTGCAAAGTATGCAAGTGGTTATATTATATTCGATTGGTCTGGGAATATTCTTGTTTAGCGAGGAATATTCGCATAACTACTCAATCATTGGTGGACCCCACAAATGTAATTATTGTTTGATTGAGAAAACGATAAAAATATTTTATTGAAATAACGGCGGAAGTTTTACCGTGGTTCTTGTTGAACTACTCGGTAAAAGTAAAAAATACGATGTCGTGTGGTTGCATAAGTAGCACACGGTATTGATTATTGATGCTTATGTGAGAAGTCACTCAGTTTGATTCTATTATCATCGATTAATAATATGAATTATTATAATGATAATGACGTTTTGTTTTATTCAGTATTATTAACGTAATAAAACGAAACATCTTTTATATAAAATAGAATACTTTATTAAAGTTATTCTATAAATATAATATATTATATTTTATTATGCATAGTGTTGCATAGTGTTTTGCATAGTGTTTTGCATAGTATTGCATAGTGTTTGCATAGTAAAATGTTTTTTATATAAATAGAATATATTATATTTTATTTAAAAGATTTTTCTTTAAATATATACCGTCGATTAAAGTAAATCAATCTGGACCGCTTCATGGATTAGTTACTATGCATTCCATTTTCCTATAAATAGAAGCTCATTCCTTCATTATTTTCTTACGAATTCATTGAAACTCTAGAGAGAAATTATAGAGAGAAGCTATAGAGAAAATTATAGAAAGAAGAAGAGTATTACTCGCTACTTCACTACTTCTATATTCAGTTCTTTTTACGGTAGTGGGTGTTATTCTTTCTTCTTGAAGAGAACTTACATTATTCCATTCATTATTATTCTGCATTGAATAACTCGTAAAAGTGGCATACCCTATACATAACCTGTGATACGCCAGACATACCCTATACTTGGTGAAATCCTTATGTTATTCCATTGCTTATTATTCTCATTGGAATAACTCAGTATCACGCTGGTTTACCCTATACTTGGTGACATTCTTCTATTATTCTGTTGGAACATCCATGCATGTGTTTTACACCTACTGTTCCGCTTTTTATTATTCTGCTGGAACATCACGTTGCATGTGTTTTACACCGACCGGTTCCGCTTTTTATCATTCTCGTTGAATATCCTATCGTGTTTTTTACCGGATCCGGTTCCATCTTTATTATTCTGTTGGAACATCCTGCTTGTGTGAATTTCACCCGACTCGTTTCCGTTATTATTATTCTGTTGAATAACTCGTCTGCCACGAAGCACGCATGCATGGTGATTTCTTTTGTTATTCCATTCTTTATTATACCCAAATGGTTAAAACTTTGACTTCTATACTCCATGAAATTAGTAGAATATCCTTGATATTTGCGTTTCATCCAAAGATCTTTTCATGGAAATATTCTTCCGATCATTCTTGAATTTTACTCTCACTGAAACAAAGATCATGTTGACAATTTGGACGTTAATAATTCCTGGATTAAATAATTCTTGAACTTGTTTTATTGAATTATTATGTCATTGTCATCATCCTCATGTTATATTATGTTTTCTTTGGCTTACGTGCATAGATGAACTTAGTATGATTATGACCAGGATCATTCGGTATAATCATGACTTGATATAAATGATGTGACAAAAGTCCTCAGTGGCCCTGTAATGCAGTGATGGATAGTTTTTGGTATGATTATGACCAGGGGTGATTCTAAGATAGTCATGACCATTGATAATTTGATGAAAATCCTTGACCGTAGTACGAGGGATGATTAGATGTGGTGGTTTATTTATTAAAATTGAGTCTCAAATGATAAAAATTGATGAAAACCTTTAAAAACCTAAAAGATAGTAGACTTTATTCTCTACTTGACTCTTTTAATGGATTGCTTATTCATTGCAGCTTAAACCGGTTGTTTATTGTATTTTATCGGTTTAACATCGTTGAAGGCTAATGATAATTTATTCGCATTATCTTAGTCATAATATTTCTTCTTTGGGCTAGTTGAGCTCACCTTTTCTTTCACCGTTTCTCTCGTGAAATGAGAACATAGGCTGGAGACGAGCTCGGGGAACGAAGTAATGGTCCGAGAGGATAGCATTAGTAGTCCTCACTATTCTGTGAAATAGTGTGATAATAGTTGTAATGAGGACTCCTTTTGAGTTTGTATAATATCTAGTAAACAAAATTTGTATTCAAACTCACGCTTTATGTCGTATTATTGCATACCTAGCTTATATTAGTAAGTTGTATTTGAATTTATGTACCATGTAAGTGGCGACCCAAGATGGGTGATGTATACCTAATTTTGGGGCGTCACATTCAGTATCGAGCTTAGGGATATGATCCACGGCTAAGAGGTGAGAATAGTACTAGAAGGGAGAGACGGGAAATTCTTCGCTAGTATGACCTACCTAAATTTATTTGGTATTTAATTGGTCTGGCCGGTGTATAGGGATAATATGTGATATGTTAATTAACCCTTATTTTGTGGCGGTGTTTGAAAATGGCATCCGAGAATGTTGAGAATAGCAATGAAGCACATGAGAGTGTTGATTCAAATCGAAACAAAAGGTAACGACTAACAACACGATAATAATCATCTTTGGTGGCAACGGCTATCGAACAATGATAACCATCGTGGAAATTATCATGCTTAAGAATGGTAACCACTTGGTGGTAATCATGGCAAAGATAATAGAAGTGGAAATTTCAAGAAGAGAAGGTCATTTAGCTCGATTTTGTCAGTATAGTGAAGTCAAGTCCAATTTGGGATAGTGGCACCAAAGGCGGATACGGACAAAACAAAATCGGTGGTTTTCAGGAAAGAAGCGTTTTTCGTGACTTCTCAAAAGTGGGTAACCCGAACGAAGTTAGCACAGGTTAGTTAATTATAAATTCTTGCTAAGTCTATACCTTATTAGATACCGGTTCTACCCATTCTTTATCTCTCTCTTGCTTGCGTCAACGTTCAAATTTGACTCAGGAGAAATTAGACTTTGATTTATCTATTGAAACTTCGTTGGGAGAAACCTTCGTTACCTCCACATTTATTTATTAATCTTGTTGTTTCAAATAAACACTTTCACGTTACTTGCCTATCTTATCTCTTTGAAAATACTTGCCTTTGAGGTAATTTTTGAAAACGATTGATTAACTACTCATCATGCTTTTAAGTAAGGTTGTTAGCTTTTATATTCATAACCAACTTTGTTATCTGAATTCAAAGTAACCAAACCCTAAAGTTAATCACTTTGTTATATCAAGCCATAAGTAAAGAGCCCGATCCTTTCATTGTTAACTTCCTTGTGTGGAATGCACCGCCCGACTTTCTGTGAGGCGACATCGTGAATGAAGATGGCAAGTTTATAGGTATCATTGTGAGGTACTATCTAGGTTAAGGGATAGAAGTCACAGTTGGTATCAATGTGACGTACTATCCAAGTCTTGGATGAGAATAACGATTTTGAATGATATTTCTATCATTAATAAATTTCTTGACGTATTCTTGAAGATTTCCTAGCCTACCCTAGAGCGTGAAATCGAATTTTGTATTGACCCCAAGATAAAACCCATTTCTTAAACCCTCAAATATTTCTTCAACTAAAAGGATCATTTTTAGGATTATGATGAAAGTCATAATAAAAGCATTGGACTAATGAAAATCATGGGTATATGAAGTATTAGTAAGTGTTATGATGAGTTATGTTGGTTAGTATGTAAAAACATGAAAGTTTCTTAGAAATCACAAAGAGTTGAAAATCAGATTTTGGTGAAAAACGTAACATGAAATTCAATTGACCATATCTCTTATTATATTTTTAATTTTTGAATGTGGTCAAGTCCTAGAGTTAGATCTATGAGTTACCTAACTAATCCAAGTGGAATTACTGGAAAAGGTGTTGTAGATTTTTGTGTGGACTGATTTTAGCAAAGGAGTACAAAGCTGCAAAAATCGAAAAAGCTTCTGCCATGATTTTAGAGAGGCTGTTTCGGCCACTTAAATTATGAGAAAAATTCTGGCCTTTTGGGACATGAAAGTATATGGTATAAAGTACCTCCTGTCCAAAAATGAGCTCATTCTGACTTAAAATGAGCAAGTTATGACTATTTCAATATTTAGGTTTTTCCGATTTAAACGCTATAATCGGAGTTCTATAACTCCGATGACCATGAAAATTTAAACTGGAATCTCACGTTAACATGTGTAAGGTCCTGCCAAGATTTGGGAATTTTGGAGTTAAACTTGAGGTAGCTAATTTCTTAAGGAATTAAGTGGAAATTGATTTTTAAAAAATAGTAAATAAATTTTAAAAATTCCGAGAAAAATATATTTTCATTATGGGACTATATTATGCTAAATCCCAGAAAAGAAATATTTTTGGGGCTGATTTGGTATTTTCATGAAAAATAGTTTAATTACGAACATATATGAGTTAAATATGTTATGTGAAGTAACAAAGTTGAAAATAGGATTTTATGGCTAGAGAATCCTATATAGAGTATATGCATATTTTTTGATGAGGATTTGATAATTGGTGATGATATCTTCCGAGTATGACATTTTGAATGATTAAATGCATTATATGGTAAAGTGTAAACAATTAAGATAAATTGTTTATAAATTTAAGAAGTGATTAAAATATTGTTATAATATTAATGTTATTAGATTATGAGATTATTAAATGATTGATAACATGGGGATATTCTTGAATCCTGGATAAATTATATTATAAATGTTTAATATTTATCCTTTATCTCATTTGATTGATTCTTTATATCATTATCCTCATGTTTATATTTATGTTGAAAGTCATCTGTGGCTTACGTGCATAGATGGACTTGGTATGATTATGACCAGGGATTGTTCGGTATAATCATAACCGTAAATGAATACACAATTATCTTTGGCCGTAGTGCATGGATAATTTGTGGTCGTGATACTAATGAATATCCTTGGCCCCTAGTGCGGGGATGATTCGATGATGTGGATTAATTATTGAAATGAGTCTTTGAAAGTGAATGAAATATTAATTCATGGATGCGTTCAAAGTCATCTCGTGGCTTACGTGCATAGATGGACTTGGTATGATTATGACCGAGGATTGTTCGGTATAATCATAACTTAGTAATTGAAAACACAATTATCTTTGGTAGTAGTGCATGGATAATTTGTGGTCGTAATACTTAATGAATATCCTTGGCTTTGTAGTGCGGGGATGATTCGATGATGTGGATTAATTATTGAAATGAGTCTCGTGAATGAAATATTAATTCATGGATGTGTTCAAAGTCATCATGGCTTACGTTGCATAGATGGACTTGGTATGATTATGACCGAGTTGTTGGTATAATCATAATCAGTAATTGAAAACACAATTATCTTTGGTAGTAGTGCATGGATAATTTGTGGTCGTGATACTAATGAATATCCTTGGCACGTAGTGCGGGGATGATTCGATGATGTGGATTAATTATTGAAATGAGTCTCGGCAATGAAATATTAATTCATGGATGCGTTCAAAGTCATCTCGTGTGGCTTACGTGCATAGATGGACTTGGTATGATTATGACCGAGGGATTGTTCGGTATAATCATAATCAGTAATTGAAAACACGAATATCCTTAGCCCGGTGGTGCATGGATAATTCGTGGTCGTGATACTATTAAGTTGAGTCTCAATATTATTGGTTTTACATCTTTGGCTTTAGTGCAAAGATGAATTGTTAATAAATATCTTTGGCACATAGTGCAAAAGATGAATTGTTAATGAATATCTTTGGTAGGATTGCAAAAATGAATTTAATGTTTTAAGCGATAAAGGTATTCAAGGTATCCTCATCTCTTTATCATATCAGTGCGTACTACTAATTTCGAGGGCGAAATTCCATAAGGAGGGAGATTGTGAGACCCCAGTTTTATCAATAAAGATTTAAATTTTGTTGAAATAATTTTTTAATATTATGGTGTGAATTTAAGATAATATTATAGTTGTGGGTAGTATTTATAAATTTTGCAAAGTATCAAGTGGTTATATTATATTCGATTGGTGGGGAATATTCGGTTTAGCGGGGAATATTAAATACAACTGCTCAATCATTGGTGGACCCTACAAATGTAATTATTGTTTGGATTGAGAAAAAGCGATAAAAATATTTTATTGAAATAACGGCGGAAGTTTTACCGTGGTTCTTTGTTGAACTACTCGGTAGTAAAAATGCGATGAATCGTGTGGGTTGCATAAAGTAAGACACTTGCGGATTGATTATCGATGCTTATGTGAGAAGTCACTCGGTTTGATTCTATTATTGTCGATTAATAATATGAATTATTATAGCGATAATGACGTTTTGTTTTATTCGTATTATTAACGTAATAAAAGCGAAACATCTTTTATATAAAATAGAATACTTTATTAAAGTTATTACATAAATATAATATATTATATTTTATTATGCATAGTGTTGCATAGTGTTTTGCATAGTGTTTTGCATAGTATTGCATAGTGTTTGCATAGTAAAATGTTTTTATATAAATAGAATATATTATATTTTATTTAAAAGATTTTTCTTTAAATATATACCGTCGATTAAAGTAAATCAATCTGACCGTTCATGGATTAATTCTTATGCATTCCATTTTCCTATAAATAGAAGCTCATTCCTTCATTATTTTCTTACGAATTCATTGAAACTCTAGAGAGAAAATTATAGAGAGAAGCTATAGAGAGAAAATTATAGAAAGAAGAAGAGTATTCTGCTACTTCACTACTTCTATATTCGATTCAATACGGTAAGGGTGTTATTCTTTCTTCTTGAAGAGAACTTCATTATTCCATTCATTATTATTACATTGAATAACTTTTGTAAAAGTGGCATACCTATACATAACTTTTGTATCTGTGGCATACCTATACTTGGTGAAATCCTTATGTTATTCCATTCTTTATTATTACATTGGAATAACTTTGTATCTGCGATTTACCCTATACTTGGTGACATTCTTCTATTATTACATTTGGAACATCACATGCATGTGTTTTTACACCTGACACGGTTCCGCTTTTTATTATTCTCATTGGAACATCACATGCATGTGTTTTACAGGACTGGTTCCGTCTTTATCATTACATTGGAATATCTATCTCGTGTTTTACAGGATCCGGTTCCATCTTTATTATTCTGTTGGAACATCCTGTCGGTTGTGAATTTCACGACTTTGGTCCGTTATTATTATTACATTGGAATAACTTTTATACTGTCGCGGCAATACTGCATGCATGGTGATTTCTTTTGTTATTCCATTCTTTATTATACCCATTGGTTAAAACTTTGACTTCTATACTCCATGAAATTAGTAGAATATCCTTGATATTTGCGTTTCATCCAAAGATATCTTTTCATGGAAATATTCTTCCGATCATTCTTGAATTTTACTCTACTGAAAGCGATATCATGTTGACAATTTGGGCGTTAATAATTCATGGATTAAATAATTCTTGAACTTGTTTTATTGAATTATTATGTCATTGTCATCATCCTCATGTTATATTATGTTTTCTTTTGGCTTACGTGCGTAGATGAACTTAGTATGATTATGACCGAGGATCATTCGGTATAATCATGACTTGATATAAATGATGTGACAAAAGTCCTCGATTGGCACTGTAATGCGGTGATGGATAGTTTTTGGTATGATTATGACCGGGGGTGATTCGGTATAGTCATGACCATTGATAATTTGATGAAAATCCTTGACCGTAGTGCGAGGGATGATTAGATGTGGTGGTTTATTTATTAAAATTTGAGTCTCGATAAAAATTGATGAAAACCTTTTAAAACCTAAAAGATAGTAGACTTTATTCTCTACTTGACTCTTTTAATGGATTAACTTTTCCATTGCAGATTAAAGCGGTTTGTCTATTGTATTTTATCGGTTTAACATTTGTTGAAGGCTAATGATAATTTATTACGCATTATCTTAGTCATAATATTTCTTCTTGGGCTAGTTGAGCTCACCTTTTCTTTCACTTTTTCTTCTTGAAATGAGAACATAGGCCGGGACGAGTCGGGGAGCGAGTAATGGTCGAGAGGATAGCATTAGTAGTCCTCACTATTACAGTGAAATAGTGTGATAATAGTCGTAATGAGGACTCCTTTTGAGTTTGTATAATATCTAGTAAACAAAATTTGTATTCAAACTCACGATTTATGTCGTATTATACACCCACAGCAGTTATATTAGTAAGTTGTATTTGAATTTATGTACCATGTAAGTGGCGACCCAAGATGGGTGATGTATACCTAATTTTGGGGCGTCACGGTTGATATCGAGCTTAGGGATATGATCCACAAGCTAAGAAAGGTGAGAATAGTACTAGAAGGGGAGAGACGGGAATTCCTTCGCTAGTATGACCTACCTAAATTTATTTGGTATTTAATTGGTGGGTTAAAGTGTATAGGGATAATATGTGATATGTTAATTAACCCTTATTTTGTGGCGGTGTTTGAAAATGGCATCCGAGAATGTTGAGAATAGCAATGAAGCACGTGAGAGTGTTGATTAAAATTCCAAACAAAAGGTAACGACTAACAACACGATAATAATCATATCTGGTGGCAATATGGTATCGAACAATGATAACCATCGTGGGGGAAATAGCGATTCGAGAATATCCTTGTGAATCTCGATAATAACCAACTAAGCCTAAAAGCTACGTATTTAGATTCTCGACTTAGGTTGCTCTCAATTGTAACTCATATCCCAACCTTGGATAGCGTCACAATGACACTGTCGGTTTTATCGCACGAATATGGCGTCCCTTACAGAGAGTCTCGCTTAGGTGAATTCCACAAAGGAAGTCACAAGATAAAGGCTCATGTACCAAATTCTATAGTTGAATTTTAACTCACGAAGTTCAATAGAGCCATTCGATATGAGATTTTAGAAATGAGTTTTGTCTGGGTTCAAAGTCGATACAAAATTTAATATCGATCTTTGGGAGTAAGCGATAAATTCTTGAAATACGTCGGGAAAAATCAATAACAACAAGAATATTATTCAAATCGGCGTGTCTTTATTCAAATCCATAACATGGACTAAGAAAACTTGACATCCGTAATAAGCGAATGACTTCATGGCTTGATATGAAAATGTTTGATTACAATGGTTTGATTGCTTGAATTGAATAACGGAGTTGCTTAGGAATATGAAAACTAACAACCTTACAAAAGCAATCAATTTGGCATGATGAGTAGTTAACCTTAAAATCACATCAAAACAAATATCTCTATAGAAATAAGGTTAACGGTAATGCGATAGTGCCAACTGAATCAAGCAAGATTTTTAAACAACGGATGTAATGAAAGTTTCTCTAACTGAGTCTCCATAAATAGGTCAAAGTCTAATTTCTCCGTAGTCAAGTTCAAGCGTTGGCGCAAAAAGAGAGATAAAAGAATGGGTAGAAGCCAGGTATCTAGTAAGGTATAAACTTCGCAAATTTATAATTAACTAACCTGCGTCTAACCGTTCGGGTTCCTCGTATTTTTGGAAGTCGCGACAAACGCTCTTCCGAGGAATCGTTGACTTTGACTTTTCTTGGACATCCTTTTGAGTCACCATTCCCGTTTGGATTGGTTTCGATATCGTCTGATCTCGGCGATATGTCCTTCTTTTCCACAATTATAGCATACCTTAAAGCTGTTGTGGGCGGTTTGAATGATATATCCCTCTTTCCGCATTTGTAACATGTCTGACCGAGATGGTCTTTCTCCTCCCCTTGGAACCCGATTACTCTTTGGCAATCGACGTCTTCACATGGTCGTTGTTGAATCTCCTCTTTTAAAATCTCCTCCCACTCGCTTCTTATTTTTCATGGCCACGATTACCACGAGTGGTTCTACGCCTTTGTCCAGTATTCTTCTTTCTCCACCGGTTATCGTTATTACGATGATCGCTATCTTTGGTATGATCCACGGTTATGGTCCCTCGGTTGAGCGTACTTTCGTTATCTCGCTTCTAACAATTGAGCCTGCTTTACAACATCTGAATAGAGAAAATTTATGAGAAATGAGATCTTGGCGTATCTTGGGTTTCAAACCTCTCGAAACATCCGCGTCATCGTTCCTCATTCTCCACCAAATGAGGTGCAAACACGGATAACTCCGCAAACTTACGCCTCGTCTTTGGGACACATCATTGTTATTCTGCTCGATCTAATAAACTCCACTTCCTTCATATAGCGAATACTTTCGGGAAGTACTTGTCATTGAACTATTTCAAACGTCTCCCGCGACATCTTTGAGTGCGGTGAATGGAGTGCGCTTCCACGATTCCCACCGATGTCTGCCTCGCCACGGAACATAAAAGTAGCGAATGGAACTTTCGTTCCTTCGTGCATCCCAAGACATCGAATATCTTGGTAATTTGCTTGACCCATGTTTTCGCCATGATCGGATCGGCTTTCCCAGACTCAGTGGTCCCAACTCTTTGAATGCTTGGTTTTGTGACCACCGTGAATTGCTATCATCTCCTCTGTATTTTGAACACGAGTCTCCTCGTGCGATTTTTTGCATGAGCTGCAAAAAGCTTCTAAACATCCCTCGTTCATCATCTCGCTCGGTGGTGTTATTCACGGGAGGTACATTGCCCGACTGTTGCGTTCTCCTCGTTGTTCAAGATGAGACATCTCCACGGTCTCATTTACACCACTATTAATATTCTCGGTCGACATTCTCAATTCTTCGTCATAAAACAAGGGTTAATTAAGGAAATCAATCACATAATATCCCATATCTTGACCAACTAACAAATAAGCTTAGGTAGGACACACTGGCGAAGGATTTACTGCGTCTCTCCCCTAGTTCTATTCCCCGATCTCTGCCGGAGATCATATCCCTAAGCTCGATACAACCGTGACGACCCCAAAATAGGTCCATTCCATCCAACCCATTCTCGAGTCGCCAAATACATGGTACGTAAACAACTACAACTTTATTATCACAACAATAAAGCGTGAGTTTAAATACAAATATTATCTTCTAGACAATATTTATACTCAAATAAATCCTCATCACATTTATTGATACATTATTTTACAATAATGGTGAGGACTACTAAACAACTCTCTCTAGAACCTTCATTCCATACCCATTACTAGTACTCGCTATATTCTCGCCTCCCGAGAAGAAAAATGGAACAACAAGGAAAAGGGTGAGCTCAACTAGCCCAATAAAGAATATTATGACTAAGATAATATACAACAAATTATCGTTAGTCTTCAACGAGGAGAAAAATCGATAGAATCTGAATGAGGCAACAAGTTTCGGATCAATATTCGCGGAAAAATAATAATTCATAGAAGAGTTACGTAGAGAATGAAATCTACTATAATCTATGAATTTAATGATCCATCATCAATATTTTATCCTGTAACATCAATCAATATTCATCTCAAATCAAATATTCATCTTTGCACTCTGAGCCAAAGATATTCATCAATCGGTCGTATTCATCTCAACACTGTTCATCTTTGCACTAAAGGCCAAAGATATTCATCGATCGATCGTGTTCATTTAAACACCTGCTTCATCTTTTTGCTACAGGGCCAAAGATATTCATCGATCGGTCGTATTCATTTAAACACCTGCTCATCTTTGCACTACTGGCCAAAGATATTCTTCAGAAATCATTCATCTTTGCCTACTGGGCCAAAGATATTCTTGAGAAATCATTCATCTTTGCACTTCTGGGGCCAAAGATATTCAATAATATCATCATTTAAGATAGAGAATGATGAAAAATATTTTAAAGAAACGAATCCATTGAAACAAAATGACAAATATTATGGATTAAATACTTTAAACAATCAGGATTCAAAATACTTCATAAATAATCATAGTGAAGTAAAATTCAAGAATGATCAAAACATGGATACAATCAAAGCTAGTATCCGGAATAGATATTTTAGACGAAAAGAAAAATTTTTATTTTCTAATTGAATAGTCTTAGATGATAAGTGAATAGTCTTGATATCGTGAATAAGTAACTCAGACACACCAAAAGATAGAAATTCCACAAAAAACATCTTCACGCTTCATGAATAGTACTTTCGTGAATAAGAACTCGTGAATAATAACTCATGAATAGTAACTCATGAATAGTAACTCATGAATAAGTAACCCAGACATGAAAAAGTTCCAAATTTGATAAAAAGTTTCAACCAATATTTCAAAGATAATGATATTGAAGAATTAATATCATTTGAGAAGAAAATAACATCCTTACCTCGAAGAATCGAGATTTGGAAAGAAAGGTCGGAAGTGATCTTTGAATGAAACTTATCTTGAGCAAAGAACTCTCAAAGTATCTAAATACTCACAAAATACGCTCAATAATATAGAGAGAGAAAGAAAACTTTGTTTACGGTGTGATTTTCAATTCTAACTTAGCCCTCTATTTATAGGAAAATGTTAGCCCGTAAAAGCAGACTTGACCTTACTGATGGCTTTACACTGCTACTATTGCCACCACCACATTTGAAATAAATTTCAGCACATTTCTTCACCAACCACAAGTGGGGCCCACTCAATTCTAGAATTTTCCACCAAAATCAATTATAAACCTAATTTAGAATCCGACACCTCTTAAAATTCACAACAAATCATTCGTGCATTTTTAACGGTTCAAAATTTGTGGACATATACTCGACTTATGTATGTATAACATACCCAAAAATTACCACAATCCAACGGTCGGATTAAAAATTATAACCCCTTGATATATCTCAAAACCCACGATTTGATTTTTAACACCTCCAATCCGATAAAATCTTGATAAAACACCTCAACATTAATTCCTTCATTAATAACCACATAAATAAATTCATCATTTATATTCATATAAAATAAATATTTCTTATCATATGAATCAATAATTAATTATTCACAAATAATATTCTGAGAATCACATTTATAATGACCAAGTTGTTCCCGAAGAAGAGGGGCTTTCCAATAAGGATCTCTCCTCTTACTGGCGGCAATTAGGTGACCAAACCTCTCCTTAGGCGAACTTTCTAGACATTGCCAATAATGTTATCTAATAATATTATTCAAATAATATGAATTATTGATCGATAATGGGAAATCTTTATGCGATGACAATTATTGAAAGCGATGATAATATAAAATACCAACGCAGCAATTATTGAATCAATAAAATAAACTATTGAGCGAGAACTCATCGTAATAATTATTGAGTAGTGCCATCTTACGTAAGGATCAATAATTCAACAATCTCGCGTAATACTGGTATGCATCTGTGCGACCCACGCGTATTCATCAGATTTTAACCAATTTGATATTCCAACAATCTTAATCTTAACAACTACGCCAGTTATTTTAACCAACTTATATTTGTCGTTTTCTTCATCCAATCGCTTTCAGTTATGGGGCCCACACATGGTATTTCGCCGTGTCGTACGAATATTCCCAGACGATCTGAATATTCCACGACCAAACGAATATTCCCCGACAAAAATGAATATTTTATAACCACTTGCTTATTTTGAAATATTTATGTATTTAACCCTTAACTATCCACATTAATCAAATCAACCCTTATTATTTCAAGATAATAAATAAAGGAAATTCCTTTTTATTTAAAAAAATTTCGAGTCTTACACTTGGTTCCATTTTTATTATTAAAATCTTTATTATTACATGGAATATCACTCGGTGCTACTATCTGTGGGACTGGTTCCATCATTTATTATTCGCATTTATTATTACATTTGGAACATCCTGTGATTGTTGAATTTCACGACTGGTTAGTTATTATTATTACATTGGAATAACTTTTATCATGTCAAGTCTCGCGTGCGTGGTGATTTCCTTTGTTATTTCATTCTTTATTATACCCAGTTGGTTAAAACTTTGACTTCTATACTCCATGAAATTAGTAGAATATTCTTGATATTTGTGTTTCATCCAAAGATCTTTTCATGGAAATATTCTTACGATCTTTCTTGAATTTTACTCTACAGCGATGTCGTGTTGACAATTTGGGCGTTATTAGTTCTGAATAAATTAATTAATTGAACTTGTTTTAGTGAATTATTATGTCATTGTCATCATCCTCATATTATATTATGTTATCTTTGGCTTACGTGCATAGACGAACTTAGTATGATTATGACCCGAGAGATCATTCGGTATAATCATGGCTTGATATAAATGATGTGACAAAAGTCCTCGGTGGCACTGTATGTCATGCGATGATGAATAGTTTTTGGTATGATTATGACCAGGGGTGATTCGGTATAGTCATGACCATTGATAATTTGATGAAAATCCTTGGCGGTAGTGCGGGATGATTAGATATTATGGTTTATTCATTAAACTGAGTCTTAGTGATAAAAATTGATGAAAACCTTTTAAAACCTAAAAGATAGTAGACTTTATTTTCTACTTGACTCTTTTAATGGATTACGTATTCATTGCTGCAGATTAAACGGTTGTCTATTGTATTTTATTAGTTTAACATTATTGAAGACTATTGATAATTTATTACGCATTATCTTAGTTATAATATTTCTTCTTTGGGCTAGTTGAGCTCACCATTTCTTTCCTTTATTCTCTTGAAATGAGAATATAGTTGGGACGAGTCGAGGGAGCGGAATAATGGTCCGGAGGATAGCATTAGTAGTCCTCACTATTACGTGAAATAGTGTGATAATAATTGTAATGAGGACTCCTTTTGAGTTTGTATAATATCTAGTAGACAATATTTGTATTCAAACTCACGATTTATGTCGTATTGTACCTACAGCTTATATTAGTAAGTTGTATTTAAATTACGTACCATGTAAGTGGCGACCCAAGATGGGTGACGTATACCTAATTTTGGGGGCGTCCACGGGACTCACCGCCATTCGATGGCAACCCATTTATTATTACACCCCGGTGGTGAGACAAAGGTCCTTATGATCCTATATTGATTTTACCGAGGATGGTAAGTCAATGGTCACAATTGATCCTTATATCTTGATCCTTATATCTTGGTCCTTATATACTTGTCCTACCCCGAGTGGTAAGCAAGATTTTGATGGTGCAAGGAGGATCAGCCAAATTCACCTCACACATGACCGATCTCACACTTGATGCATCGATGAGTATATATTACTTTATTTTGTTTAAGTGTTGAGTTCATTTCATTCAATTCGATTAAGTTAAATTACATCCAGTAAAATTCAATTCACTTCATTTCATTAATTAAGCGTTATATCTCAGTGTCTCGATTCACTAGTTGGGTTCAGTTTATTGATACTGAATTATTGACAAGAAATTAATCGAAACAGAAGTCATAATCAAGACAGTTGAAGATTCATCAATAAAATAAAATGTTCATTCATTCAAGTCAGTCATAAACTAAACACATGAGCATAAAAAGTTTAAAGTAGTTAAATTTTTACATAGAACAAAAACAGGAGGGACATTTAGGCGCCACCTTCGTCATCGGAGTTAAGTAAGTAAGGATTTGGTAGGCGAAAGCGATAGATAGCTTTTCTTTACCTCGCTCTTGGCAATCTTCGTACCCCTCCGAATATACCTTCATGATTTCGGCATTAAGTTCGTCCAATCCCTCAGAGTCCACACAATCGCCTTGGCAGCTCTTCCGTCGAAGAGGACCCGTCCCTCAAGATCCTTTATTTTGTGGCCGAAGTTTATGGCGTTTGGTCTTATGTCTTGCTTCTTCGTCACGGGCCTTCGTCTAAGCCTCGCCAAGTTGAATCGCCAAGCTTCGGTTGGCTGAAGAAAACTCCTCATTTTTGGCCTTCAGGAGTAGGTTTTCTTCGACTAAGCCGGCGTTCATGTCAGTTAAAGCTTGTTGGCTGGCTTCGGACGCAGCCAACCCATCCCTCGTGGCCCTTAACTCGTAGTCAGACGTCTTCAGGTCCATCTTAGCCCGATCTAATTTTGTTTGAAGGCCGTTGATGGTATGAAAAGCATCTTCACGATCGGCCCTCTCTCGATCCAAGGTTGATTTCAACATATTTATCTCCTGCCTCATGAAATCCTCCTCGGCCTCCCCATTTATGTGTCTCGGATGCAAACGTCCGAAGACAGCGTTAGCCTGTGACACCCCCAAAATTAGGTATACATCACCCATCTTGGGTAGTCAGATACATGGTATAGAATTTAAATACAACTTACTAATATAACTGTCGTGTACAATACGATATAAACTGTGAGTTTAAATACAAATATTGTCTACTAGATATTATACAAACTCAAAAGGAGTCCTTATTACAATTATTATCACACTATTTCACAGAATAGTGAGGACTACTAATGCTATCCTCTGGACCATTACTCCGTTCCTCGACTCGTCCCCAAATATATATATTCTCATTTCACAAGAGAAAAAGTGAAAAAAAGGTGAGCTCAACTAGCTCGATAAGAAATATTATGACTAAGATAATGCGAATAAATTATCATTAGCTTCAACAATGTTAAACCGATAAAATATAATGAACATCAAGTTTAACTACAATGAACCAAAGAATCCATTAAAAGAGTCAAGTAGAAAATAAAATCTACTATCTTTTATGATTTAAAAGGTTTTTCATCACTGTTATAGCTGAGACTCAGCTTTAATAAATATTCCACCACATCTAATCATCACTGTACCACGGTAAAGAATTTTCATTAAATCATCAATGGTCATGACTATACCGAATAAACTCTTGTCATAATCATACCAAAAACTATTCATCAATGCTTTACAGGCCACTGAGGACTTTTATCACATCATTTATAACAGGTCATGATTATACCGAATGATCCCTGGTCATAATCATACTACGTCCATCTATGCACGTAAGCCAAAAGATAACTTTCATCACATCATTTGTAACATTACTATCCATGATTACACCGAATAGTCTCGGTCATAATCATACCAAGTCCATCTATGCACTACAGTGCCATGATGACTTTCCACATAATATAAACATGAGGATGATGACAATGATATAAGAATTCAATAAAACAAGTTCAAGAATTATTTTATCCGAAATTATTAACGTCAAATTGTCAACATGATCTTTGTTTTGTAGAGTAAAATTCAAGAATGATTAGAAGAATATTTCCATGAAAAGATCTTTGGATGAAACGCAAATATCAAGGATATTCTACTAATTTCATGGAGTATAAAGTCAAAGTTTTAACCAAACCGGGTATAATAAAGAATGGAATAACAAAAGAAATCACCATGCATGCGATAGACCGCACAGGCAGGTTATTCCAACAGAATAATAATAACGGAACCAGGTCAGGTGAAATTCACACCGACAGGATGTTCCAACAGAATAATAAAGAATGGAATAACAACAGAAATCACCATGCATGCGGTACTTCGCATAGACAGGTTATTCCAACAGAATAATAAATACAGAATAATAAAGATGGAACCAGGTCCGGTGTAAAACACACAGACAGGATATTCCAACAGAATAATAAAGACAGAATAATAAAGACGGAACCAGGTCCGGCGTAAAGCACAGACAGGATGTTCCAACGGAATAATAAAGACAGAATAATAGAAGAATGTCACCAAGTATAGGGTATTCCGCGTATACAGGTTATTCCAACAGAACAATGAAGAAATGGAATAACAGAAGTTCTCTTTTTGAATACAAAAGAATAATATCCCTTACCGTAAAAGACACTGGATATCAAAGTAGTGAAGTACCAGAATACTCTTCTTCTTTCTCTCTATAGATTTTCTCTCTATAGCTTCTCTCTATAATTTCTCTCTCTAGAGTTTCAAAGAATTAAATGAAAATAATGAAGGAATGAGCTTATTTATAGGAAAATAGAATGCATAGTAATTAATCCATGAATCGGTCCAGATTGATTTACTTTAATCGACGGTCATATTTAAAAGCAAAATCTTTTAAATAAAATATCATATATTTTATTTATATAACAACATTTTACAATGCAAACACTATGCATAATAAAATATAATATATTACATTTATAGAATAACTTTAATAAAGTATTCTATTTTATATAAAAGATGTTTCGTTTTATTACGTTAATAATACTGAATAAAACAAAAGCGTCATTATCGCTTCTAATAATTCATATTATTAATCGACAATAATGGAATCAAACCGAGTGACTTCTCACATAAGCATCGATAATCAATACCGTGTCTACTACGCAACCACCACGTATTCTTGTACTTTTACTACTGAGTAGTTCAACAAGATCAACGGTAAAACTTCCGCCGTTATTTCAATAAAATATTTTTGCCGTTTTCTCAATCCGATAATAATTACATTGTGGGGTCCACCAATGATTGAGTAGTTATGCGAATATTCCCTCGCTAAACCGAATATTCCCAACCAATCGAATATAATATAACCACTTGCATACTTTACAAAATTTATAAATACTACCCACAACTATAATATTATCTCAAATTCACACCATAATATTAAAAAATTATTTCGACAAAATTTAAATTTTTATTGATAAAATCTGGGGTCTCACAATCTCTCCTCCTTATGGAATTTCGCCCTCGAAATTAGGGTACGTACCTGGTATGATAAGAGGTGAGGATACCTTGAATACCTTTATCGTTGAAAACATTAAATTCATCTTTGCAATCTGACCAAAGATATTCATTAACAATTCATCTTTGCACTACAGGCTAAAGATATACAATCAAAACCAATAATCTTTGAGACTCGACTTAATAGTATCACGACCACGAATTATCCATGCACTCTTGGCCGGGATATTCGTGTTTTTAATCTGATACCATGATTATATCGAATAATCCTCAATCATAATCATACCAAGTCCATCTATCTATCGTAAGTTCACGGATGACTTTCAACACAATATAAGCGTGAGGATAATGATATAAAGAATCAATCAAATGAGATAAAGGATAAATATTAAACATTTATAATATAATTTATCCAAGATTCAAGAATATCCCCATGTTATCAATCACTTAATAATCTCATAATCTAATATCATTAATATTATAACAATATTTTAATCACTTCTTAAATTTATAAACAATTTATTTCAATTGTTTACGCTTTTACCATATAATGCATTTAATCATTCAAAATGTCATACTCATAAGATATCATCACCAATGATCAAATCCTCATCAAAAAAAAAATATGCATATACTCTATATAGGATTCTCTAGCCATAAAATCATATTTTCAACTTTGTTACTTCACATAACATATTTAACTCATATGTTTAGAACTAAACTATTTTCATAGAAAATACCAAATCAGTCCCAAATATATTTCTCTTTTAAGGGATTTAGCATAATATAGTCCCATAATGAACATACATTTTCTCGAATTTTTTAAAATTCATTTACTATTTTCAAAAATCAATTTCTAATTAATTCCTTAAGAAATTAGCTACCTCAAGGTTAACTCCAGAAATTCCCAAATCTTGGCAGGACCTTACACATGTTAATGTGAGCCTCCATTTAAATTTCATGGTCATCTGAGTTGTAGAACTCCGGTTATATCGTTTTTAAATCGGAAAAATCTAAATATTGAAATGGTCATAACTTGCTCATTTTAAGTCGAATAAGCTCATTTTTGGACAGGAGTTACCTTATACCATATACTTTCATTTTCCAAAAGGCTAGAATTTTTCTCATAATTTAAGTGGCCAAAATGCCCTTTTAAAAATAAAATCAGTAGCTTTTTGAAATTTCCAGCTTTTTCATTCTTTATTAAAATCACCCACACGTAAATCTACAACACCTTTTCCAAAGGATTCCACTTGGAGATGCTACAAAACTCATAGATCTAACTCTAGAACTTGATCACAATCGAAAAATTCAAAATATATTAGGAGATATGGTCAATTGAATTTTATGTTACGTTTTCACAAAATCGATTTTCAACTCTTTGTGATTTCTAAGAAACTTTCATGTTTTCTCATAATAACCAACATAACTCATTATAACACTTACTAATACCACGTATACCCATGATTTTCATTAGTCCAATGCTTTTATTATGACTTTCATCATAATCCACGTAAATGATCCTTTTAGTTGAAGAAATATTTGAAGGTTTAAGAAATGGGTTTTTGTCTTTGGGGTCAATACAAAATTCGATTTCACGCCTAGGGTAGGTTAGAAAGTCTTCAAGAATACGTCGAAGAAATTTATTAATGATAGAAATATCATTCAAAACTGTGACTCTCATCCAAAACTTGGATAATACGTCACATTGATACCAACCGTGACTTCTATCCTTTAACCTAGATAGCACCTCATAATGATGCCTATCAACTCGCCATCTTCTTTCATGATGCCGCCTAGAGAAAGTCCGCCCTCGGTACATTCCACACAAGAAGTCAACAACGAAAGGTTCAGGATCTTTACTTGTGGCTTGATATGACAATGATTGACTTTAATGGTTTGGTTACTTGAATTCGCATAACAAAGTTGGTTATGAATATAAAAGCTAACAACCTTACGAAAAGCATGATGATTAGTTAACCAATTGATTCCTAAAATCACATCAAAGGCCGTATTTAAAAAAAATAAGATCGACAAGTAACGTGAAAGTGTTTATTTGAATCAAACAAGATTTAAAAATAGTAGAGGTAACAAAGGCTCCTACTAACGGAGTTTCAACCAATAAGTCAAAGTCTAACTTCTCCTGAGTCAAATTTAAACGTTGAACGCATAAGCAAGAGAGATAAAATAATGGGTAGAACCCTATCTTATAAGGTATAGACTTCAGAATTTATAATTAACTAACTTTCGTCTAACCGTTCGGGTTACTTCGCTTTTTGAGAAGTCACGCAAAAAACGCCCCCTTACACTACTGGATTTTGACTTTTCTGGAACGGTCTTTGGTGCCTCCATCTTAGTTGAACTTGTCTTGATTGAGCGACAAAATCGGGCTAAGTGACCTTCTTTCCACAATTATAACATGCTTTAGATGACATCGTGCGGTTTTGGTGATATATGTCCTCCCTCTCGCATTTGAAACATATGATAGGTGGTCGTTTCTCCTTCCTTAACAACAGGTCTTTGGTCTTGCGTCTTTCCATCATTGTTGAATTTCTTCTTCTTGAAATTTCTATTCCTATTATCTTGGCCATGGTTACCACCGAAATGATAATTTCCCCGATGGTTATCGTTGTTAGATGATGGTAGTTGCCACCCGTCTGATTATTATTGTGTTGTTGGTGGCTACCTTTTGGTTGTCTTTGACTCATTATCGCTGCTCCAATAATCGAGCCCTATTCACAATATCTCGAATACAAACAAAGTTTATGAGAAATTAGATATTGGCGTATATCGGGTTTCAAACCTCTTAAAAACATTCGCGTCATTCGCTCCTCATTATCGACCAAATGGGATGCTGACCGAGATAACTTCGGCAAACTTAGCCTCATACTGTGACACGGTCATATTATTTTGCTCCAGATTGATAAACTCCACCTCCTTCATGTGACGAATACTTTCGGGAAAGTACTTGTCGTTGAACAGCTCTTGGAACTTCTCCCAAGACATCTTGAGTATGTCGATGCAGGTACGCTTTTGATTCCCACCAAGTCTCGCTTCTTCACGCAACATAAAGGTGGCAAATGGAACCTTTTGCTCCTCCTGAGCATCCCAAGACATCAAATATCTTGGTGATCTGCTTTAACCACGCCTCGCCTTTTAAGTGGTTACGCTTTCCCAAAAACTCGGTGGTCCCAGCTCCTTGAATCGCTTAGCGGTGACCAAGCCGTGGTAGTTGCCATTATTTTCACCGCTTTATGAACAGGAGCCACCTTCGTCGATGTTGCATAAATTGATTAAAACTCCTAAACGTCTTGTCGTTGCTCATTTTTGATCGATGTTGTTGTTTACGGGAGGATTATCGCCATCCTGTCGCACATTATCCCGATTATTGATCCATGGAGGCTCAACGGTCTCATGTGCTCCATTGCTTATCTCAACATTTTGGGATGCCATTTTCAAATCTCGCCACAAAACAAGGGTTAATTAACATGTCACATATTATCCCTATACAATCGATCGACCAATTAAATACCAAATAAACTTAGGTAGGTCATACTAGCGAAGGAATTTCCGTCTCTCCCTCCTAGTTCTTATCTCACATATTAGCAGTGGATCATATCCTGGCTAAGCTCGATACCAACCGTGATGACTCCAAAATTAGGTATACATCACCCATCTTGGGTAGTCGATACATGGTGCGTAATTTAAATACAACTTACTAATATAATCGTAGGTATATAATACGACATAAACTGTGAGTTTGAATACAAATATTGTCTACTAGATATTATACAAACTCAAAAGGAGTCCTTATTACAATTATTATCACACTATTTCATAGAATAGTGAGGACTACTAATGCTATCCTCTGGACCATTACTCCGCTCCCCGACTCGTCCCAAATTTATATTCTCATTTCAAGAGAACAAAGTGAAAGAAAGGGTGAGCTCAACTAGCTCAAGAAGAAATATTATGACTAAGATAATGCGAATAAATTATCATTAGCTTTCAATGATGTTAAACCGATAAAATATAATGAACATCAAGTTTAACTACAACAGAACCAAAGAATCCATTAAAAGAGTCAAGTAGAAAATAAAATCTACTATCTTTTATGATTTAAAAGGTTTTTCATCATTGTTATAAATTTGACTCACTTTTAATAAATATTCCACCACATCTAATCATCCCTCATACTACGATCCAAGAATTTTCATTAAATCATCAATGGTCATGACTATACCGAATAAACCACAGTCATAATCATACCAAAAACTATTCATCAATGCTTTACGAACCCACCGAGGACTTTTATCACATCATTTATAACAGTCATGATTATACCAAATGATCTTTGGTCATAATCATACTAAGTCCATCTATGCACGTAAGCCAAAGATGACTTTCATCACATCATCTCGTAACATTACTACCATGATTACAATCAAATAGTCTCTGGTCATAATCATACCAAGTCCATCTATGCACTACAGCCACGTATGACTTTCCACATAATATAAACATGAGGATGATGACAATGATATAAGAATTCAATAAAACAAGTTCAAGAATTATTTTATCCGAGAATTATTAACGTCCAAATTGTCAACATGATCTTGTTTTGTAGAGTAAAATTCAAGAATGATTAGAAGAATATTTCCATGAAAAGATCTTCGGATGAAACGCAAATATCAAGGATATTCTACTAATTTCATGGAGTATAGAAGTCAAAGTTTTAACCAACTGGGTATAATAAAGAATGGAATAACAAAAGAAATCACCATGCATGCGATAGGCCTTGCAGGCGAAAAGTTATTCCAACAAAATAATAATAATAACGGAACCAGTCGGTGAAATTCACACAAGCGGATGTTCCAACGTAATAATAAAGAATGGAATAACAACGAAATCACCATGCATGCGGTGCGGTATTGGCATGCATGTGTTATTCCAACAAAATAATAAATACTGAGAATAATAAAGATGGAACCAGTCCTGTGTAAAACACACGACATGTGATATTCCAATGTAATAATAAAGATGTAATAATAAAGATGGAACCGGTCCCATGTAAAAGCACAGATGAGGATGTTCCAACGGAATAATAAAAGAATGTCACCAAGTATAGGGTATTCATGACAGCGTATCTGAGTTATTCCAACAGAAAAATGAAGAAATGGAATAACGAAGTTCTCTTTTTTGAATACAAAAGAATAATATCCCTTACCGTAAAAGACACTGGATATCAAAGTAGTGAAGTACCAGAATACTCTTCTTCTTTCTCTCTATAGATTTTCTCTCTATAACTTCTCTCTATAATTTCTCTCTCTAGAGTTTCAATTGAATTAAATAGAAAATAATGAAGGAATGAGCTTCTATTTATAGGAAAATAGAATGCATAGTAATTAATCCATGAACGGTCCAGATTGATTTACTTTAATCTGACGGTCCATATTTAAAGCAAAATCTTTTAAATAAAATATCATATATTCTATTTATATAACAACATTTTACTATGCAAACACTATGCAACACTATGCAAAACCTCCTCGTCGAGGGATGGATGTGGGGGTTGGCTCTGTTTCTGGAATGGTTTCAGAAGGGGTGATAAGAGGTGTTGACCTGGGCTTTCTAGTGGCCCTCCTCTTCTGACGAGGATGGAGGGTCTCTTCCGGTACAGGAACCTCTTCAGCCTCTGGTTCTTCTGTTCGAATTAAATCAAGATATGTATTTTGAGGCCTGGGCTCGGCTTGAGGAGTAACTTCATTGGCAGACTCTCAACAACTTTCGAAGACTTCCCGGACAAGAAATCTTCGAACTCCTTTATTTCTAAGGAGCTCGGTCTGATCAGAGATACTGCATGAAACAAACTGTCCTATGTTAGATTCCACATCATAAAAGCATTTTCAGAAATTTATATATATTAAATAGACTAGTGCTTACATTTATGGTCATATAACTATGCCTGCTTCGAGAGGAGTCCATATTTCCATTCCTCCTTAGGGAAATTGTCAAAAAGTTCCATCATTTCAACTTCCCGTTCTTCAGAAATGTCTCCAAAGTCAGCAGAGATCTTCTCGTCAGTTGCCCAGTTCGGTAAAGAAGAAATTTCGGGACCTTTGACGTAGAACCACTTCTCGTGCCATCCCTATATTGCTCAAGGAGTGTTCACCAAATGAAGCGCCTCTCGAATTTTTCTCCCGACTTGGAGAATGTTTCTTTGGGCCTGAAACCCTTCTCTAGATTGGACTATTTTGTATACGGTGAAGAAGAAGTCGAGGAGGGCTCAACGTCCAACTCATGGCGTATGGCCACAAGGCCAAAATGTGAATGTAAGAGTTTGGTACCAACTGGGCGAACCCCACGCCCAGGAATCCCAGTATAGTCATTATAAAAATGTGTAGAGGGAAATGAACCCCCTTCTCGAGCAAAGTCACAGGGACGGCCGTCCAACCTTCTGGCCGTTGGTACATCTTCTCGCCGGATGTGGGAACCCTAACCGCGTGGGTATCCGGAATGTGGTACCGAGATCTAATCTTTTTTAATTCAGCCTCAGTCATAATAGAGGGGGTATTGGCATGCGAGAAGCGATCCGTGCTCTTGTAGTATTCGAAGGGGGTTTTGGGAGTTTTTGGCTTGGGATTCACGGTCGAAGTTCCTTCACGAGGGTTAGGGTTTGGTGGAACGACGGTGATCGGTGTTACCATTATGGGTGAGCCTTGTTCAGAGTTTTGGGAAGCCATTTTTGACGGTTTGCAGAGGAAGAAAGAAAGTTCAGAGTAACAGAAAGTTCAAAAGGCGCTCGAATTTCAAATGGGCAGGTAAAACTATCAAATTTGGTAAAATTATCTTTTATCTTGTGATTTACCACGGTGTTCAAGGCCGGCACATTAAATGTTAGTAATGATTTAGAATTTGAATGGGAAGCGTCCGGTTCCGGGTCCAGATATTTAATAGACAGGGCCTTTTTGATTTGGGCCTTTGTTCTCCTCTCATTTCATCTCGTGAATGAGCGATGGCATACGGGTACTTCCAATATTTCTTACTATGGGCCTTTAGTAAAATATCATGGACCATTTATAGTTTTCTATTAAACATTACATTGACAACAAAAAACTAGGGGGCAATGTTGGGTCATGATATTTTCTCTCTTTGGGCCGGGTAAATTGGGCTTACTCATTTAATTAATCCATTGGGCCTTTATTATTGAACTGTGAAAGTCATTGAGCCCAGTCCCCATATTATTTCCATTTTAACCTATAAGACCGGGTCGGTTCAGTGGATCGACCCCTTAGACATTTTAATATCTATTACTTTGACTTGTAATGATGAAAAAGCATGACGGTTGACTAGAACACCTGCCATGCATTAATGTGGATGGGATCATAACCATAAATGACGCAGAAAACAATGACAGCGGCAAATGATAGACTACATGCGTTAAAGCGAACCCATTAGATCAAGGGGGTGTGTCAGGTAGTAGTGGGTGGCACAGTAATCCAGGCAAAGAGAGTATAACTTAGCAAGGAAGTCTTCACAAAAAGGTACGTTCTCATACACCATCTAATTCATAATCACATACACATAATCAAGAATTATTATCTCTCTCAATACACTAGACATTACATCCTCCATTGTTAACCGTGTGAACACGATATCTTGACTCTCTCGCTTTGAGCTATCCCAACGGAACAGTCGTCGAAAGCTTCATGGTGTTTATCGTGTTTATCTTGTCTGCGGGATCGATGCGTCTTACGTGATTGGGACGTGGCAGAAAATCTTGGCGTTAACACACATATAGAAAATTAATTTAAATTTATTCTTAATAACAATTTTAAGTGAATTATAAATAAACATTTAAAATTGATTAACTATAATTAAACTAATTAAAATATGAAACTAATAATAATGAAAGAATATAGAATATGAATTCATTAAACAATAAATATAATAAATAATTCAATCACTTATATTTTCATAACTTAATTACTATGTTGATATTCCTTCCTTTTAATTTAATAATTTTATATTTAATGTGTACAAATATATATTATAAAAATTTAAGAATTAACCATAACCCATCAAAACTTTTTTGAGCAAATGCGAATTATGAAAAACTTATATTTGAACAATAACTTATCAAAACCTCTTAATTAATTTAAAATCATATAAAAACTATAAAGGCGAAAACATTTCAATAAAAAAAAACATGAAAGCGAAATCAATTAAACATAAAAACATAAATAATAAAAGAGATAAAACATATTAATTATCATGAATAATTATTTAACTTAATCTTTAACTTAAATTAAAGAGATTAACTAGACATGAAAATAAATAAACTAACTAAAATAAAGAAGAAGATAAAATAAATAAAAAACTCTAATTCATCTTCTCTTTCTCTCTGAAACAAGAGACATGTACAAATGAATTGTAACCTAATACTAATACATTGAACTTGGTCTCTTTTATTTAATTTTATCCTCTTTTTTCTTTTTTGACTTCAATCTATAATTTTTCAATAGTCATTTTCTATCTTTAAAAACTGTGAAAAATTATCTTTTACTTATTCCCTCTAATTTAGCCGTCCTTCTCATTTAATTCGAGTTTTGAACTCTATTATATAAGGTATTTCTTTATTAAAAGACCAAAGAATATTTGCCTCAAAAATGATTTATTTGCTCCAATAAAAAGTCTAGCTAACTTGTCATTTTTGTATTACATAAAAGAGTTGTCTTTTTATTAATAATATTAAAAAATGACAAATAATTCCCAAATTTATAATTATAATTCAATTATCACGTATAGCTAGTAAATTAACAATTATATTATTTAAATATAAATAGAATAAAAATTACATTATTAATATTTACTAGTATAAATTTTGCAATGATACGTGTTTTTCTTATGAAGCCGTGGGATTATAAAAGACAAAATGAAATTCAGTGAAAAGAAGCCCGCCAAGACTGTTCTTCAAAACAGAAGCGCATCTGGCGCACTATATCCCGGACCCACAAAATCCATTTGCCCACCAAAACTCAAAACCGTCTCTTTCTATCTAAAGTCAAATATATATATATATATATATATATATATATTAAAAAAAACAATTAAAAAAATGAAATTCCCAAACTCTATTCTTCTCCTGAATTTCTCTCTCTATATCTGTACATTGCTATATATCATCACTCCTATTTGCTCTACTTCGATTATCACAGTCCCTTCATCGCTTAGGGCTAGGGTTTTTACAATGGAGAGTGTGATCGGCCTCGTAAACCGCATTCAAAAGGCTTGTACTGTCCTTGGCGATGATGGCGATGATGGCTCCTTGCCTACGCTTTGGGATTCTCTTCCCACTATCGTTGTCGTTGGCGGCCAGGTTTCTCACTCTAAATTTATACATTTTGTGTTTCTCTCTCTACTGTTTTCGTGCTCGTCAAGCTTTTTCTTTTTATTTTATAAGTAGCTTATCATTGTTCTGTTTGGCTCAATAGAGTTCCGGAAAGTCCTCGGTGTTGGAGAGCATTGTTGGCCGTGATTTTCTGCCCAGGGGATCAGGTATAAGGATTTTGTTGTTAATGATTCTGTGATTTTTGATCTGATTAGGATGTTTTGTTAGCCTGATGAGATAATGTAGCAAATTGAAATGAATGGAAGTTTCAGACCTATGTTTCTGTTTGTTTACTTAATTTGAATGGCTAAATTTAAGTAGGAATATGTAATTGATAAGAAACTGTAGGAAAAAAAATGAAAGCTTTTGGTTTATCAGGAAAAAAACATTGCACCTTTTTTTCTAATTTAAATTTTGTGATGATGTTGTTGTTCAGTTAAATTGTTTTAAATCGACTCACTTAATTTATAAGAAATTTAAGTATTTTTGGTCATATATATGTTTAGTTATCTAAATTTTGCATGTTGATTGAACTATGGGTGCAAAAGTGGAGGTTTGATGATTTTATGAATTGGTAATATTTTCAGGAATTGTGACAAGGAGGCCTTTGGTTTTACAACTTTATAGGACAGAGCAGGGAGAAGAGGAGTACGCTCAGTTTCTTCACACTAAAGACAGAAGATTTACAGACTTCTGTATGTAGTTTGTATTTGGTACTTTAAGTTAGGGAACTGATATTTCCACATGTATGTTCCTGAGCATACAGTGAGTCCCACTTTCACGTGAGAAGGAACTATGTGGAAATATCAAAAACACATGTGGAAATAGTGCTCCCCTTAAGTTGTATCATTTATCTTTTTCATGGTAACAGAGTCCATTGCGAATCAATTGATGAAATCTGTGTACTACATTCATTGATTCATTCAGTTTTAATTTTGTTACTTTAGATTGTTATTGTATCTTTAGACTATGTTAACTTTTACAAAATAAGGAATGTGATTCTCCATCAGATCAGTTTGAAGTTGCAGGCTTAACAAAAGAAAGGGTTTGGGTTCTAGTTGAGTTTCTGGCCCTGAAAAACAAGTTCAATACTCACGTGACCTATTTCTTCTTGTTTCTATTGTTTAGTTGATAAGATAAAGTTGCTCATTTAAATTTGTAGGAAGTATCTACTAGTGATTTGAGGGAATTACATTTTTGATTGGAATGGATTTTAGCTTGGCAAGTTATATCAGCACAAGTGTATGCGACTTATGGATGATCATTAGTTTTCCAAGTATTATATGAAGCAATTATTTTCAAGGTCCGAAACTTTAGTTGGTTAGGATGTGTGTGCGCTTGTAACTAGAGATGCTACTTGAACCAGTAGTTACTTTACAATTTACCTGTTTACTTGTTTTAATTTGGAAAAGAAAGATGGTTGACTTTTGTTACTTTCTATATGAATTTTCTATGCAGCTTTGGTACGATCAGAAATTGAGGAAGAAACTGACAGAGTGACCGGAAAGACGAAACAGATTTCTCCGCTACCAATAAATCTCAATATCTATTCCCCAAATGGTAGTTCCTTCTCTTTTCTCAAGAATCATTTACTGAGGAGATGGTACATTAACTTTAAAAAAAGCACCCGTTAACTTTCTTTGCAAATGTAGTGTTTGAAAGACAGCCCCTACCCCTGCAGAATCTTGAAGGGAAAAGTGGCATTCTATTCTCCCCTAGTCCCCAGTGAATGTTTCCCTTCTCTCGGTGCATTCAGTGAAAACACAATTTTATGGCTCCTACATGCTCACTATAGATCAGTGACCCAGATTGGGTAACCTGTTCATTCTACTGTATCGCAAGTAGACACACAATCTCCAATTTTTTTTCACAATTAATTTTTATTTGTATGCAATAACATATTTGATTTGAGGGACCTTCTGCAGGGTTCTATTGTATACCTGTTTTTTATGCAATTCGATATCTTATAAAATGTGGTGTTAGTATCATTAGTTGACATGGTAATTCTGCTCATCTTTCTTTGTTTATTGTATTTGGCAGTTGTGAACTTGACGTTGATTGATCTACCTGGTCTAACTAAGGTTGCTGTAGGTATGAATGACCCTCCACTTCCCATTTGTTTTGCATGCATCTGTGTTGTAAGTTCCTCCCTCAAATTTCTGAATGAAAGAAACTGATTGATGACAGAGGGGCAGCCAGAGGATATTGTTCAAGAAATTGAAAAATTGGTTCGCTCATATGTGGAGAAGGTAACAATAGTTCAGCAACCCTTTCTTTATAAGCATATAACTGAGTAATCAGTTAATGAACTTTTGGTTATTGGATTGAAGCCAAATTGCATAATTCTAGCCATAACCCCAGCTAATCAAGATATTGCAACATCTGATGCTATCAAAATTGCTAGAGAAGTTGATCCAAAAGGTACTTTCTGCACGCTGTTTGCATCTTCACCCAGCTGGTACCTTAAATATTCATACGCATCACTGTTATTACTATTTCTGTGATTGTTTTCATCATTTTGATTACATGTTTTAGGTGAAAGGACATTTGGTGTGTTAACAAAGCTTGACTTGATGGATAGAGGAACAAATGCATTAGATGTAAGTTCGCATTTTTTTTACATGTTCAGAAGTTTCTCTCTGTAACAAAGGAGTAGTGTCTGTGTGGCACACAAATGTTAGGCACTGACACTTCAGTGACATGACCAACATGCGTAGAAATATATTATGAGTTGGGGATCTTCAAATATAATTTTGTTAATATTGTATCCTTCATCTCCATGCATTTTGCAAAGTCTATGTAGGCATCGACTCTTCAGACACATGACCAAAATGTGTAGACATTATATTAAGCAAAGAAATTTGTTTCAGTATTTTAATACTGAAGCCTTTTATTCTATATAATGAGTTGGTAATCATCAAATTTATCATTCTTACTTTTCCTTCATTCCTCTCCATGCACTTTGCTAAATCTACTCATCCAAACTGTTAACGAGAAATAAATGTATTTAGCTTATCGTTCTTTAATTGTTCTATCTTATATTGAAGGTTCTTGAAGGAAGGTCCTACCGCCTACAACACCCTTGGGTTGGAGTTGTGAACCGCTCACAGGCTGATATTAACAGAAATGTGGATGTGATTGCCGCCAGGCGTAGAGAGCGTGAATTTTTTGCCACTAGTCTGGATTATGGACGCATATCCGGCAGATTGGGTTCGGAATATCTTGCAAAACTTCTCTCGAAGGTAATGTGTGCCATGTATATATACGTAAATACCCTGAAATGTTTGCCATGTATATATACGTATATTATGATGAAATCTCTCTTTATTTCAATAATTACAATAGAATTGTTAGTTAGTTATGTGTGGATTTGGTTTCAGCAATTAGAGGCCGTAATTAAGGCTCGCGTACCAGGTATTATGTCTTTGATAAACAAAAGAATTGACTATCTCGAAGAGGAGTTGGACCGCATTGGTAAACCTACTTCTATAGATACTGGGGTGAGACTGCTATTAGCTGTATGGTAGTTATATACCACTTTAAGTTCAGTCTCTTACCATCTTGGTCAAATGTATAGGCCCAGTTATACAATATCTTGGAGCTCTGCCGTGCATTTGACAGGATATTGCATGAACACCTTGATGGAGGGTAAATGTTTTCCTCTCACTCTCCCCCCCTTTCTCTCCGCTCTCTCCATAGATGCTCCTTCCTGCATCTGTTTCCTTCATTAATTCAAACCTTACAAGTAAAAGTAATTTTATTGTTTGTATACTTATTGCTAACATGTCATCAGGCGACCTGGAGGAGACCGGATCTATGGAATTTTTGACTACCAGCTTCCCGCTGCTCTCAGACAGCTTCCACTAGACCGTCATCTTTCACTGCAGAATGTAAAGAGAGTGGTGTCTGAGGCAGATGGGTACCAACCCCATTTGATTGCGCCTGAGCAAGGATACAAACGCCTTATTGACGGTGCTATTAATTTTTTCAGAGGCCCAGCTGAAGCTTCGGTAGATGCAGTGAGTGCTCGTTAACTATCATTTAATTCCTTGTTCTAACGTGATGCTTTGCTTTAGTATATAAACTTTGCTTCTTGGCTTGTTATGTGCTGAAGTTTATTTTATATCTGGAAGGTCTGAGATAAATCTATCTCAATGCAATGGATATTAGTAATAGTTGTGCTGCTTGGATGAGAAATGAAGTTAAGCGTCAGAGAGTGAATACTTGCAGTTTTTTTCCTTTCCTTTTCCTTTCATCATTTATCTTCTTTCCTTGTTCAATATCTGAAGTACAAATTCTTTGTTGAATTAGACTAATGAAGTTGCAGAAGAAATTGGGATCATCCCTAATTTGAAATCAGGAATTAGAAATTACATATTATTTTTTTTATACATAAAACATAGTACAACTCTAGTCTCTAAAGCAGCTACTGGCCTTTATATCTATTTTTAAATGCTGTGAGATGGCAGACTACCACGTTGTTAATCATGATAATTTAATTGAAACCATTTATTGAAACTATAGGTTCACTTCATTTTGAAGGAGCTTGTGAGAAAGTCTATTGGAGAAACTCAGGTTCCTCTCACAACTTTACCTCATAATGCATTAATGATCTAGTTGCATAGGGTGTATTGACGTGTTCTCACTGCAGGAGTTGAAGCGTTTCCCCACTCTTCAAGCAGACATAGCAGCAGCTGCTAATAAAGCATTGGACAGGTTCCGTGATGAAAGTAGGAAGACTGTGTTGCGAATGGTGGACATGGAATCTTCTTATCTGACTGTGGATTTCTTCAGGCAACTTTCTCAGGAAGTGGGAAATGGAGATAACCCAACTGCTTCTGCTGTAGATCGATACACAGATGAGCACTTTAGGAGAATAAGTTCAAATGTTTCCTCTTACATCAAGATGGTGTCTGTGACTCTTAGGCGTATCATCCCAAAGGTTATCGTTCATTGTCAAGTTCGGGAGGCCAAGCGATCTTTGCTTGATCACTTCTATACACAAGTGGGAAGAAACGAGGTATTCTGTATTCATCTCCCTTATTCTCTCTATCAGTAACCCCCATTCCTTCCTCTTCCCCAAAAAAGAAAATGAAGCAGACATTGCATAAACACACACACACACACACACACACACACAGAGTAAGAGGTTGAGTATGTTACCAGAATTTAGTGTGAAATTGGCAATTTGTCACATCTTTTAGTACACTTGTGGTCCTAGGTGCTTCAAACAAAGCTTCAAGGGTTCTTCTATTAGTTTCAATTAATAATGCCATAATGACGATGATGATAAATAGTTTGCTTAATTAGTTGATTTTTATATACTCCTTAGGTCTTGGAATTTGGTCGATTACTCGATGAAGATCCAGTATTGATGGAGAGAAGACAGCGGTGTGCGAGGAGGCTTGATTTATACAAGTCTGCAAGGAATGAAGTTGATTCAGTACTGTGGGCAAGATGAGATGGGTTTTGTGTAAAATTTGCTTTGTGTTAGTTGAAGAACTATAGACTACTAAGGTCATCAACTTACCATGCAATTCTATTTCGAAACTAACCTTCAGTGATGCATATGTTGAAACTATCCAATGCACTCGGGTCAATTGAAATCGTAATTACATGTAAATTTTGAAATGGTGAGCTCAAATATCTCTAAACCGCAATATTGGTTGGTTAATTGATGTTATGGCTATTTGAGTGACACAGTAATCCAGAATTTCAATTTCCACAAAATGGCTGGCTAAAATAAGAAGACGAAGACTGAAAGACCAACAATTACTGGTTCACAGTTTTGCACAGAACACTGCTGAAAACCATTACGATTGGCCATATGATGTAAATGATTGATTTCTAGTATCCTTTCTCAGATAAGGTCCTCAAAAATATTTACAATTATTCAAGATTTAATGCTGCAGAAGCCTGTCAGATGATCCCATTGATTCAAAATGGAGATTTGTCTAACTAAAATAATACAGATCTAAGACGCGCATTATATTGTGATCATTTATCCATGTTGGTGTATATAGTTTAAATTATTTCAACTATCTAAATATTTCAAATACATCCATTGTAAGCATCTGCTCATTCTACGACCATTTTACAGTTAGTTACATAACAGATACTAAATCCCTTCATCTCAACTCCTCGACTCCAAACACTACCCAAGTCTTAATTTTAAATATAGGCATTGATTGATGTAATTAATTACAAAAGAAATAGCAGAGCATATTGCTAATCAATTAGAAGAATGAAACAATAAATAAAGAATATGAGCAATCAGTTATATAAATAAAAGAAACTGATGATATTGCTACTACAAGTCAATAATCTCAAAACTCAATCTTTCATGCAAAATGGCATGAAAGACGTAGAAGACTAGAAGTCAAATAGTAATCAAACCATAGCTTACTGTACACTATAATACTTGTCAGGAAAGTAGAAGGCCAGCTTACTCTATTAATGTTTTGAGCATATATGTGCCCGTATAGAACACATAAATAAATCAGTCTATTATTATTATTTTGATTAACAGTACTAAATTGCTGAGGATATTCAATTTTTTCCCAGTAAGGTGGGAATACATGCAAAAAAGTAAAGATTCAATATAGCAACGTGGCCAAAGCTCAATCAGGTGTCATTGACCAAATGAATGCAATTTTTTTTCATCAAGCTACTAAGCATATGATTATTCAAGTAATATTCTTATTTAACTAGCTTCTTCAATTTAATTTCCCCCCACTTAATTAGGAACTGTTTTGAATGTTTCAGGCCGAACCTTTCGCTGCACCTGCCATTCTGTCAAGCTCCTCTAGAGCTGCCCATAGTTTTGGATCTTCATAATCCTTTATAAGAAAGGTGGGGCTTGCTGTCCTTAATAATTCTTCAGGATTTCTGGTCGTTAAACCAACAACAGGCATCCCAGCAGCCACCCCAGCTGTTATTCCTGAAACAGAATCCTAGAAAAACAAACAGAGTATAATTATTTGAGAAAAAATCAGTAAACAAACTTTGAAACAAGGAGCTTCAAAAAGAAGTCCAACCTCACAGATAAAAGTGTGATCTTTTGACACCTTTAGTACTTCAAGAGCCTTTAAGTAGGGATCTGGGAATGGTTTGGCACGCTCACAATCATCCCCAAGAATAACACACTCAAAGAAGTCTGAAAGGCCGAGAATTGAGATCATCAGTTCAGCATTTAACCTAGGAGCATTAGTAACAGCAGCCCTTTTCAAACCACGATCTTCAATCCATTTCCTTAATTTGTCGAGGCCCTTTATAGGCTTAACTTGTTCCTTGGCAAATCTGTAATATTCAGATACTAAATTATATGGTGATAACTCCAATAATTTTCACAAGAGAGTAAGGATATCCACCTCCTAAACATTGCTTCTTTATCATCCAAAAATTTTACACCCCTTTGGTGATCATCAGGGAAAAGGAGAGAAGCAATATCTTCATTATGCTTCCCAGCAATATTCTTACTAAAGTACTCCTCAGTGATGGGTTCCCCGCCATTGAAACCTATCTGTTAATATCCCAGCAGTGTTAGTCCCCCAAAAATATCTTATTCAAGATCAAATAACACATGATGTTCATTTTTCATTTTAGCAAAAATGTGAACCACGCACATTTCAATAAAATTTGCCTTTTCATTGTATGTTGCATCCATGCGAAGCATGTTAACTTGTAATTTGAATGTGATGGGAAAGAAATGCATCAAGATATTGGAACATAATCTTTAACCAAGATAATAAAAAACACAAAAGACCTACTTCTTGAAGCATTTCACGGAAGGCATAGTAGTGAAGGGGATCTGAATCACACAGGGTTCCATCAACATCAAATAATACTGCTTCAAGAGGAGCAAATTTCGATAGAGAAGTTGCCCTGCTTACCAAAAAATAACAAACAGATCAGTTTAATTCCTACACTGTACAGAACCAACAAAAAAAAGAGGATGAGTTATTTTATTAAATTATGGTATGATTTTTTATCAATGATGTAATTTTACATTTCAAAAAAAAAAAGTAAATCAACTCTCTGCAACCAAACCATGTGTGCTCCTTTAGCAAACTAAATTAGATACCATTGACGTAATGATTCCTGCATCTTGTCAATTCAGTTTAGATATGCTTTGACAAAGAAGTAATGAATTTAATGGTTACGCTTAAAAAAGATCATCTGCATCCTACTATTGAAGTATTGAATAGTAGTTTCCCAGTCATACACTGAAATACATAATCATCTCAACAAACAGCAAAGCCTCACCCCATTAATTGGGGACTAACAATTTAACGGGAACATATATATCAACATAAATTAAACATTGACCATAAACTTCACCACACTCATTATTCAGCAACCAGAAAACTTCAATAAGAATCAAAATTACGAAAGGACCTTGCATAGGATATGCATGCATTGAGTTGCTTAAGACATCAAGTTTGCCATTGCAATCTGCTCTGATGAGACCTGTGATATATTCTACCTACTTCTAGTAATTAACCCTTGAGGTTAAACTAAGATCCAAAACACAAGTTCATATATTAAATTTGGTGAAGTTGAACCTTTAAGAAGGTGGATCAAGATGCTCAAAAAAGGAAAAAGTGCTCCTAAACACATAGGAGAGCATACTTAAGAAAATTAAACCCACAGGAATGAGGATCAGGGGATCATGAAAAATAAAAAATGGTAATTATGAATCCTATGTCTAAATCTATATTATATATATACACACACCATATTCTTATATGTATTCAAACATACTTAGCATAATAATTCAACATGTTATACCTTCCACTAGCAATAGTTGGATCATATACCAATTAATAAACCAATTGGAAGGTAATCAATGGTCAGATATAGACCAGGAATATGTTAAGCAGCCCTAACAGTTCTAAACTTGATTGTTAGTCACACAAACAGTAAAATTGGTCAAAATTTCACAATGCAGTTATAACGAAATTCGGTGGAAACAAAGAAAATATATGATAATCAACACCAACACCAACTTTTGATGAAATCTCCGATCAATCTTCAAATAAATATCAAACTAAAGCATTCTATTCCATTCCATGATATAAATATATGTATATGAATTGATTTTTGAATATATATGTTGATAAATGATCACCTGTCTATCGAGTTTTCAGCAGAAGAAACTGTCATAATGTAAATGGGTAGTGGACAATCTTCACAAGCGCTACGTATAAAAGATTTGGATGATACGAAATGAAATGGGTAATTTGTGGGGAGATGAAAAAACACAATAAACAGGAGTAGCGGAGAATATGAAGAGAGAGGAGAGAGAGGAGGGACTATTCGGGGAATAAATAAATAAGATGCGCGAGAGATGCGTAAACCGGTGTCTCAATGTTGGTCACGTGTTCTTCAACGTGTTTTTACCGGTACTACTATTTTATTAGTATCCTCTCCCCAGATTTTATGGAAATATTGATAGTTAATACATAAATATTATTTTTAGCCAGAAAATAAAGTGATATAATAATTTATAATGAATTTATTATATCCTTACGAATTTTATTATACTACGAGTGTATATTAAGAGAAAATAAAAGGATCCTAATCTTTTCATTTTATCTTGATTTAGTTCAAAATTTCATATAACATTTTTATTGTGTTTAAATTCAGGTAATACTAGTCAAGTGTTTGATCTAGTTACAACCATTTTATTGAGTTTAAATTCTCCATGGAATAACCTATTTTTATAGGGTTGGTTACGTCTTATAATTTTATTTTTAAATTATAAAATAATTTAACATTTATAATTGATCACATGGTCACTATTAAAATTTTAATTAATATTAAGCTAATATTAAAAGTACATCTAAAAATATACATTATTTATAAAGATGGATATATTTTAAGAATATAGTTTGGTTGAGTTGTAGACATAATAATAATAATAATAATAATAATAATAATAATTCAGCTCCAGAGTTGGAAGAGGTTTTGATTCTTCTTCTCTCTACCAACCACACAATTGTCGACTCTGTGATAGTAGGCTATTCTTATATGCATATTAAAAATTAGTCGAAATATATTTAAACATTAATTTTTTAAAAAAGAAACTATTACTATATAATTTTTAAAAATAAAATATGTGAAAGATATTGTATTTACATGTTGGTAATGTAAATAAATAAACATGACATTTTTGAGTGGTGTTATAAACTAGTTGATTTTATCATAAATTTGGGAATATATAAGTGATTAACAGTAGATATCCTGTCCAGATTGTGTTATGGATTTCCAGTAGTTTGAGAAGAAAGGAAAGTAAGTATCTGTATAATTTTGTATGTTTAGATCAGAAGTCGATTCGGTCAGAAAATCTACGGGCACCTGCATGGGTTAGCTTTAAATCACCAAAACCATTTCCATCATCACTCACACTCCATCTTGCCCGGCAAAGCATAGTAGTTGTCACAAGTACTGTACGTAGATATTAATACAACCATTAGTCACCCTGCTGAATTTTGTCTTGCTACCTGCATGTTTCCATGCATAATTCAGAAATGTTGTTAATTCAAACTTTAAATAAGTCTAGGGGACATTTTTTTAGTGACATTTTTTTTAATTTTTTTTTTTTGTAATACCTCCCAAAAAATATATAGTATTTATTTCAACTTAAATTTTTGTAAAAAACGGTGTTTTAGGTGTAATTTGGATACATACAAGAAACAGAGTTGTACAAACTGTACAGATCCTATTTCTTGTATGTATTCAAATCTATTATATATACTAAATCACAGTACATAGCACAATATATTGACATATGTCTTTCTATAAATTCAACACATGTCCATCCAATTTAATGCTCCTAAGTCAATTAGTTTAATTATGACCCAATTATCCTATCCTTTTTTTAAATTATGGGTAAATAATAACAAATCAAGTAGAATTTAATCTCTTCAACAACCAATCAAACAAAATTTTATATGGATAAAACTTCCTAACTGAATTAGAGTTTGAAATAATGTTAATGATCACCTGACCTAATCCTCTATGCATATATATATATATATGTATATATATATGTATGTATGTATATTAATCAGGCTAATTGTTTATTCTCATAAGTGAAGAGCAACCATAGCTTTTTCTTCTTCACTTGGAATTTCATTTTTAGCTCCGTGGATAATTTTTTTTTTAACATTAATACCCGACTCTATTACATTGAGATGGGATATTGGGAATAGGGTGTGACAGATTCGAAACCTGCTTTTGGCGTAATGGGTGGTGCTCAGCCGCCAAGAATTTCCGTCTACATGGAGACATCGCCGTATGGGCCAAGTCAATTATTGTTTTCTTCTTCTGGTTGTTTGGATCTGCATTATTGTTTGTATAAATGTATAGTTGTAAAGAAAGTTGATTAGTGTTATTGATTGTATGATTATGAATTTTGACTGTAGAAATAGTTTTTCTTGTCCCCATTTTTCCCACTATAAATTTTCTTTTGCAAACTCTAAATTGGAGTGGAGTGGAGGGGAAAAGTTTTATAGTGAGAGAGCAGCAGCAGCAGCAACAACTAAATTCAGTTGAAATACTTGCTTGCATGTCACCGAAGATCAGATCGAAGCCATGAGGAGGAAAGCTATACCGACTGTTAGGCCAAATAAATACTCTATTACATAGATGACTTGCGGATGTGCTATTGTGGGGGTTGTATGCCTTTGTCAATTTTTCATCTCCAAGAAAAGGAGGTTTTTTATGGTTGCATGTTGGTTAATATCTTGAAATGCAGATCCATAGGCCAACAACAATCGAAATGAACTGGCATTATAAATGCTACAATTGACTGCAAAAACTCTTGTCGTCACCAACTTGAAAAGCTATACCACATTGTATTATTATAAATACTAACAAATCAATACAGAACAATATTATATAAGGAATTGATATTTTGACATAAAAAAATTAATATTTTCACATAATCTCTCTCACATAAATAATAAGTGGGTCTTATCTTCATGTGAATGTGAAAATATTATTTTAACATGTGGAATTATCAATTTCATATTATATATCCTATCAATTATTATGTAAAGATTGCTTTTATAACAGTGATTAGAACTTTCTACAACTTGAGCTAGATAGCTAGCTGCACTTCACTCTAAATTATACTCCTACTAAACGTGGTGCACAAAGTTTTTGGGAAAGGTATGAACAATTGAACACTATCTATTAATCTTCAATCATCTTCTATTTTTAATCAAAATATGCTACTTAAATTTTCATTTCATTTAAATAGGTCTTTGAGTTTTGTAATTAATTTCTTTTTAATTATTTATTTCATTAAATATTTATAAGAAAATCAATTTTATTATTGTAAGGAATTATTTGTCTTTCTATTAGGAGAGAAAATAGTTTTGTTCTGGAATTTATTTTTTATTATTTACAAGCCTTTTTGATTGATTGTAACTTTTTTAAATAGTAACTTGACAATTAAAAATTATTGTTTGTTTGTTATAACAACTCTTTTTTTTTTCGCATGTAGATGGATATACAGTTTCACAGAACCGTAATTTGATACAAAAAACTTGATATAGAAATTTACGTAATTGATAATAAAAAATTAAATAATTAACTTAAACATTCATAATATTTATTATTTTTCTTAAGCGAAGATCCAACACACAAATAGTTAAATGAAATGTAACATGTTTTTTTTTTTTTTTTGATTCTATAAGGTCATTCAAAATTAATACATGTTATAGGTGTATGCATTAATTTTTTTTTTTTGGTATATTATAGTTTTGTTTTAGATTCGAACATATTTATTCTTCTTATATTTTTAATAAAGAAAATAAAAAGTAAATTATAGTAAATAAAATATAATTTAGTTACTTTATTAGAATTGTTCATTTTAAAACAGTTTTATAATAATTGATTAAATTTGTGTCATATTTGTTGTTGAAATATAAAACACAAATATATATTACAAGTTTGAAAAAGTAGGATAATTCAGTTGCCATTTATTCAGTTACAAATTTGCAGAGGGGATATTGTCGTGATTATTTCAAAAGACCTGCGTCCAGCTTAAGCTAGAAGCATAAATTAAGAGTCGGTTAGTTAGTGTTAATACGCATGCAACTATATAATATATTTTTGAGAGATAAATTTTTGGGCGTCGGATGTTGAAGCCCTAAATGATTTTAGATCATTGGATGTTGAAGTCTAAATTTAGGGGATTATCTAATAATTCCCTAAATCACTATTATAAATCTAAATAGTTTTTTGATTTATATCAACTATTTTGATATTATCCTTTGTAATTTAATTGTTATCTCATAATTTATTGATTATCTCATAATTCATATATCTCACTATTGTCCAGATTCCTGTCACAAATATTTATAAGATTGCAACGACTGTTAAAAAGATCATTTAAGTGCTAATTTTTGTTTGTGTGAATATATTGCACATTCAATAAATATAACTAGATTGAAGACCTAAACTGGAAGAAGCTTAAATGTGATAATCCTGGTACTTATGATTCAATGGTAATGTGACAATGAATTTGGTGTATGCAGTTCTTGGCAGAGTTAAATTTTTGTTGTCATGCTTCTTGCATTATTTCAGGTGCATCATGGATTTTATTCTGCTTAGCACAACAAAATTTTGCACCCTACAATTTCAAATACTATTGAAAGTGCAAAGGAGTTATATGAAGACCTTCAGATTATGGGACAGTGCATTCAATGGGAGGGGCTATGGCTTCATTTTGTGGACTATATCCCACAATGTTTATATTTATGGCTTCTTCATTTATTGCATTCTATTATATGGATTGTGGCTTTGCATGATTTGTTAAGTACTAACATTCGGTAAATCATTTTCATCATCATTAATATTTTTTTTGGCATTATGGTAATACTGTGAGTGCCTATACAATTGTCAAAAATTGATAAAAAAAAACTAATGAGGCAATGTATTCGCTATTTAACTATAATATTATGTTATGTATGACACGGTGCTATACTGCTATGTTTTTGGACATGGTGTTTGTTTGACATGAAGATCCAACATAATTATTAATTCTCGTGCTTCTCAGTTTTCACATGTAACATGTGCTTTCCCTTCATGTCTGAGGACCGAAACTGAGACATTCTTTCGCTGTTTTCCCTTTCGTTTGGATGTTAGAATTCTGGTGCAAATAAGCGTATACGAGACATGGACTCTTCAAAATGCATTAAGTACATGTGTCAGATATTTGAGGCTTGGTGAGGTTTGTGTAATGTGTAATAGACTTCAAATATACCACTAGCAATCATATCAATATAATAATTCGATGGCATTGTGCATGACACTTTCTAAATATTTGTTAGTGCTTTAGAATGAAAGAAATACTCATTTTTAACCCTATTGGTTACATTATAAACATTTTTATCAAGACATTAATATATATATATATATATATACACACACACACACACACAACTGTTATGTAATGTTCTGAGGTTTAGTGATCAGATTAATTATATACTTGGATATGTATTTGCGCACAAAATTTTTATGCAACACTATATAACATATGCTATTAAAATTTGATAATCATCACAACTATCTACCATTTTCTTATTATATTTTAATTTATTAATAGTATGTATAAATTTATTATTAACAAAATGAATAATCCCGCCGCAAAGCGCGGGTTTGTATCTAGTTACACCTAAAACACTGTTTTTTATAAAAATTCCAGTTGGAATAAATACTATATATTTTTTGGGAGGTACTTCAAAAAAAAAATCAAAAAAAATGTCACTAAAAAAATGTCCCCCTAGAAGGACTCTACAACTTTAAAATGTTGTTGAGTTAATTTATGGAACTAATATTAAATTATAGTTTCACACAATTCTCTCAAAATTCACTCAAATGATCATGTGAAAATATTATTATTTTTTTTCATGTGAAAATTCACTTCTCTCAATCTATTTATCTTCAACTTGTTTGAGTTGATTTTACATTCATGATTTATTTAAATTATTGATGAAATTTTGCTTTACTCATAATTAACATTCAAAATCAAACTTAGAATGTGATAATACTGAAGATATTTATCTTATACATTAAATGTGAGCATAAATTTTGAAAATATTCAACTCTCAATTTAGAATGGAGGGAGTATTTATACAGAATCTTCTACATTTTTCAACTCACATTCACGTCTCCAACTATTTGTCACCCAAATGCCCAACTGAAAAGAGACTCTTGAGTTGAGAGAGACTAGAGAAAAGAATTTGATACAACTTCTTCTTCTTGGTAATGCTACGGCTACAAGAGATGAACACCAAATATTTTCAACTACATATATTCCAAAGTTGGTTATGGTCTCATAATTTTCATCCATATGCCGTTAGGATTAAGAAACTCATATAGGCCATTTTTCTGGGTGAAGGAAAGATATTCCTTTTCACATATCAGCCACCGACCATAGATACGCTTCCTTTTCCGTAGCTTGTTTCTCGTTCATTCTCTTGAACATTGCCTTCTCAAATCCTACAAGATGCAAATAACAGAAACTCATCAAATGTGACCACGAAGACATTGATTAATAATAATCATTCTTCAATTTTATTTGATAAGGCTCTTTCCAACTGTCTGTCTGTAATCCCTTAGAACTGGCTAGTTGGAAATCCCTTAGAACTGGCTAATGAATATGAACAACCCCAAGTTATAGTGAGATATTTGCCATTTGAGCTCATTTCCAAATTTAACTTGCAACAAAAAATATTATTAGAACCATTTTCTTTTCATTTTTATCATAATGGATGGCAGTCTTCTTGCCCAATGAAATGCAGGTGTAAGCACCTAATGATATAGAGTGAAAGTACACTAACCAGTACTGCGATCAACACCATCCCAATGTCTCCCTGGTTTAATACCATAACGATTTGATGCAGCATCTAATCCTCTTTTTAGCCAGCTGTGATTGGGAACCTCCTGAGGAACAATAAAACCTGATGCTTTCATCTTCTCATCATCCCCTATGTCTGGCAAAACTAGTTCAGATTGCTTTCTCTGAATCAGTGAAAAAAAGAGTCAAGAATAGTCATTTTTAAATTTCAGGACCTAAAGAAAGAAAATCAGTTCAATACCTTTACTAAATGCGCCATTGGATCACCCCATCTTACTCTATCCTTCATCATCCTATCAAGATCCGGATCATCTCTACAAAAGTAGGTGATGGAGCAAATAAGAATAATATGTAAAGTGAAAAAGTAGTTTTCTTGATGGAGAACGCATAGAATTGGGAAGCTGTTGTTTAGTACTATATCTATTAGTGCCTCCAGTGCCACAATTATACATCTAAACCAACTAAGAAATATTACTTTCTTTGCTCTTGTTTTTACCTGGTACGAGCAAATGGTTTTGCCTTCTCAAGTTCTAGTTCCTGCTTCCTTGCTTCAGCTTCCCTCTTTTGAGCCAAGCCCTTGCCCCACTCCAGCTTTATCTCCTGGAGAGACATGGTTAAAATACAAGGCAAGCTCAAAACAATACTATAGATAGTAGCTGATGCAGAATAGTTCTTAACTTGGATTTAAAGCCATCATACAATCAAAGGAGAGAGGCCAGAGGTTTAGGTTTTGGTGATGAAATTGGAGAGGGTTTGATTTCAGAATAAGGACAAGGTTATTATGGATTTAAAGAAAACTGATCATGGCTGATTATAGAACATATGAGAAAATATATAAAAAGAAGAGACTTGTATTATGTCTCCATATGAGAAGAGACATTAAAAAATAATTTTTTTAAAAAACACGACAGCTATAGAGTAATTCATTTTGGTATCGCAAGTTACGGTATATTGTATCGTAAGACGTGCTACAAAATTGCTCCTGCATCAGATCATATCGTACAAACTAACAGCTATCGAGTTGCTGAAGTTTTCAATGTCTAAACATGGGAGTTCCTCCTCGGTGCCCTTTTAGAAGGCTTATGTCGATTCTTTTAAATCAAAACTTGCAGGATAATTCCACTATAAGCTCCACATCATAAAAACAAAGTTACAGTTCTTCCAAAAATGTGGTGCCTATCATGTACCAAAATATCACCAAAGAAAGGCAAAAAAGAGACAACAAACAACTCAGCTACTCTTTTTCATGCCACCAATGCCACATGCCAAATTTATGTACATTGGTCTTAGGGAATTTTTTTGCTTCCTAAATCTCTCACATGAATTACTTCAAATTGCCACAACAAATATCAATCCAGTAGCACGATCCATCATGCATAATCTTAAATCCGGAGAAACAACTTTCTTAACTGTATTTAAATAGTTCTTTTGACTTGGTTCAACCATTCCTGTCTTGTACTCTTTAGGATTCTACAATTATGGAAAGGCTACAAATAGAAGACTGCTGGAGAAAAATTAGACATACTGAACATCAAGTGTGACCATAAATGGTTCTTGTACCTTTGGCTTCTCTTCCTTCTTTTGTGATTTCAGAACCTGATCCTTTGAAAGGCGTTTTCCTGTAACAGTCGGCACAAACCAACCCACAATGAGAATCGGATAAATATGTACAGAATGGTGAATACAACGAATTGCCCAAGTGACCCTGACATACCTGTTATTTTATCACGATAAATAGGTTCAGCACCTCGTCCAGTAACAGAAGGATCCATCGCTTTAAACCTATGATAACAAATAACATTGGCTTATTAGACCAGCTTATAATGTTCTCCAAGAAGCGTGTAAGAAAATTCATTCGCACATATTCATGTCAAGGCATCTATGAGATGCACATATTTGATATAAGAGAGGGGGGAAACGGGGGGCAGAGAGAAGACCAATAATAAACAATTCCTTACCAAATAAACATATAAGATGGCCAACATATATGTATCAGTAAGATATTTCCCATTTCCTGTCCTCTTTTTTTTTTTGGAGGGGAGGAGGGGAGGAGGGGAGGGGGGAAGACAGAGAATACCAATAATAAACAATTCCTTTCCAAATAAACATATAAGATGGCCAATGTATCAGTAAGATATTTCCCATTTCATGTTCCCGCCCATCCAGGGAAATGAAGAAAACAGAAATAAAACTACATCCTTCAACAGATGAAAAACTAAAAAAAGAAAAAGAAAATGGAGGGGACTTTCACTACTCCCCCCCTAAAAGAAAAAAAAAACAATCAACCCCCCTATCCCCTTCCATCCAGGGAAAAGAAGAAAACAGAAATAAAACTACATCCTTCAACAGATAATTTTTTTTTTAAAAAAAAGGGCACCCACCCACAAAAAAATGTACAAAGGATGAACTACTGAGGATAAAACAGAAGACTCATTTAAAGGAAATATAGTATTTAACTTTTCTGATTACTACAGCTGATTAAGTGACCACTTTCCACATCAATCAAAGGATACGTATAAATCATTTTTACCATGACAAATGAATCAAGGGCAGTGAATGATTTCATAATAATTCTTCACACAAAATTTAGAAAATCAAAGATTTTTTTTCCATCATTGCTCCCCTTCCCCGGAAAGTAGTCACTTGGTTTGTGATTCCCTAGGAAAAAAATTCACAAAGACGGCAAACAAAAGAAGTCATGCACCATAAAGAACCTACACCAAACTGGTGTTTGGTTTTACTAAGTGAATAGGAATCTATGTACAATATATGACACTTCTTTCAAAATGTTAAAGAAGAATCCCACCTCATCGTGGCTCATAGTCTACAAATGGAAAGAAATAATTGAGAAAAAAACAAACAAACAAACAAATTCTTTCACTGAAACAGGACAACAGAATCATTTTACCCCTCTTGAGTGTTTATTAAAGTTAGACCTATTCATATTCACATATTTCATATCATAAAAATCCCAACTCTCTGGACGAGTGTCAGTTTTGATTCTTTATAACCTTACTTTACATATCACAAACAAAAGTATGTGATTGTTTACATCTTCGCGTAAATACAAATATATTTAAATTATAGTTCAGAAGATGAAACCATCTCAAATATAGTTATGTATACTAAAAAAATGCAATAGCTACTGCTGTGAGTTTATTAAAGACAAGATACAAATGACGCTCCCTGGCTTACCATACCAATACCACTACTTGAATAACCAACATGTCGGACGGAATCAACAAGTGAACATAAGTTGAAAGATGGGACATAAACAGAAACGTATAAATCTAGCATAAAATGATAAATACTTCATTACCTTAACCATTCTTCCTTCTTTGTTTTCAAAACCTCTTCTTTGACATCTTTGCCAGTGACCAAACCAGTTTTTGGACGGTTTGTCAAGGAGGTTGATTCCTTCAGATTTTTTCTTGGTGGAGAAAGATCCCTTCGACTCTTCTTTGGGGGGGAAAGATCTTGAGCAGGAGATGCCAGAAAGTCCCTCCTACTTTTCCTTGGGGGTGAAAGATCTGCCTCTGCGGATCCTGGAATGTCCCTCCTACTTTTCATTGGGGGTGAAAGATCTGGCCCAGGAGAGGAATGTGAATACCCTTGATTTGAGGAGCCACGAGGAACTCGTCGAGGAGGGGAAAGATCAGGATCTGGGACATGACTTCGCTGTTGTGGTGGTGACAAATCCGAAACTTCTCTCCCCAACTTCGAATATTTTGAGTTTCGTTCTGGTGAAGGCATGTCGTTACGAGCCCACTTTTGGGGAGGAGATATATCAGCCTTCTGGTCATCAGAATTTGTATTGCGATGGTCGAAGCTAGAAGAATCCAATGGCTTTGTTTCAGATTCTGGTGATGGAGTATGATAATGCTTCCTCCGCTGCCGTGGTGGTGATAAATCAGTAATTTCTGTGCTAGAAGACTTCAATTTAGGTTTTGGTGAAGGTGTGTCATTCCTAGACCTCCGTTTTCGAGGTGGAGAAATATCAGGATAATGGTCATTCAAATTTATTTTTTGGGAAGTATCAGAGACCGAAACCCAGCCACTTCCGTCCTCAGAAATGACACCAAAAGGACGTCTGGATTTCAGTTGCTCCAGTCTCTTCATACGCTTGACTTCAATGTCTTCTTCAACCTGGGGCTTCTCTTCATCTGTATAAGAGTGCATATTTTTATTAACACGGGAAAACTCAAATTCAAAAATAAAAAAGTATACAACACAGCAAAGTTAGTCCTTAAACAACCTGCTGAATCGTCATTTTCTTCTTCAAGTATTAATGGTTTTTGCCATACAGGATCTTCATCAACCACAAGAACACCCGTCACATCAGATTTCTTTTGCTTCTTCTTCTTCTTCTTCTTTTTCTCAGCATCTTCATTACTTTCGTATTTTTTAAGATATTCCTTGAGTGAAGAAGATGCAGCAGCCATTTCTTTGTTATTGATTACACACTGTTTCAGAGATGGCATAACATCGTAACAACAGCTAGAAGATAGATAATTATGAATTGTACTTTTTTTTACCTCTGTTTTCAGGTACATACAGAATTCAAATGCAATAAGGCAACATTTAGCTTTTCCTAACAATAATTTTAAAACTCGAGTTAAACCATATATTACACATTTTTTTCAACTTTTTATTATCATAGATGGTGCGACCAATGGCGAATCTACTTGGTCTCTCCTGACCTTGGTAAATAAATTTGTTTCACCAATGTCACAAATTAACAAAAAAAATTGAAAACCCACATGTTAATAAATTTAATAAAGGATGATAGTACTTGAAATTTGCTTTTACAGTATATATTGAATTTTGCCCCCTCCTTTAATGAGATGTTCTCACAAGATCATGATAATCAAATCGATTATAAACCAAATTGTTCAAAATAGATGTTTTATTGTGTATGTAGTGTGTATGAAGCACAAGCAAAGGAAAAACATATAAAGGCATAAATTTTATTATTTTTATTATCAAAATATAAATATTTGTGTAGAATGCGTGCCTATGTAAGCATATATTCCAGAGATAGACTGCGATGAGCAAACGCAAATAGAATTGGGGGATATTAGGGAAAGAGTCTTACCAGTATTTGAGAAGATGCGACCGGAAGGATGCCGTCGAATAGGCAGGGAAGATTAGGTCGCCGGATCTCCGGCGGGAGATATAGAGAGATGAATTAACTCAGGTACAACTATGGTCCAGCTCAAGAAGAGGGAACTAATATGGCCAATACAGAATACGCCTTTTTCTGAGTTGGTCGTCGAGGTCTCGAGAGCTGATATTTACTCCCTCCGTTTCAAAAAAAAGAAGAAAAAAAGAGTGGAGGTTTTTGAAAACTGTTGGTGGAAAGAGTTTCGGCTAGTGGTGGGGGATTTGGGCAGCTGGTTGAGGAGATTTCGGCCGGTGTTTATCTTCAGAGGGAACGGGGACGGGAGGATAGAGATGGGTCCGAGTCTTTTACGATCTGATTCTGAGTTTTAAGATGAACAGGAAAAAAAAAAAAAAAAAAAATTTATGTTTTTTTTTTAATTCTTATGTTTCTGAATTTTTTAATAAACGAAAATGAAAAAAAATTGATAAAAAACTTGACTATTTTTTCTGTCAAAGTTTTTAGTTTAAAATTGGTATGATTTGGACCGAAAAAAAATTAAAATAAGTAATATTTTTATAATTCTCATATTATCCTTAATTTTTAATATAATAAATTTTGAATTACAACTCATGTCCTTATTTTTTTAATTTTCTATCCTTTACTATTAAAAACTCAGACAAAACACAAAAAAAAATTTTAAATTTTTTATTCTTTTATTTTTTGTTCTAATTTAATTTTTTTTTTCTTCTTCTTTTCTTTTTCTGTTCAAAACTTAGAAACAGAATGTTAATCTTTTTTCTTTTTTTCTTTTTTTTTTTTTTAGGTGCTCTTATTTAAACAAAATCCAAATTGCAGTTCACTCCATTCCGAAGCTGTTGTTCTCTCCAAAACAAAACATCTGTTCTCTCCAAATCAAAAACAAAACCCAACCTCCTCTCTCCAAAACAAAATCTCTGTTCTCTCCAAATCAAAAACAAAACCCAACCTCTGTTCGATCTCTCTAAAACATTTCGAAGTTGTTCGCTCAAAAAAAAAACCAATCTCTGAATCTAGCAACCTAGCGGACGGAAAAATCGAATCAAGCAAAACGAAGACCAAGAATCAACATATCTCGACTTCGATTCGGTAAACCCTTAACTATTATCCATCAACTCGTTCTGGGTTTTGACCTTGGACGATTTCTAGGTTTTATGTGGTCCATTTAAGTCTCTTTGCAATTTGGGTTTTTTTAGAGGGTTTGTTCCTTATGTTATTTCATCTTTCTCTCCCGCACGAACATTGAAATCTCTTTGTCTGCTCGATAGCCATTGCCAGTGTATAAAAGGTACAATTTTCTTAATTAATCATTACACTTTTTTCCCCTCTCACTCTCTAGTTTCATTAGTTATTTGCAGAATTTTTTTATTTTTATTTTATTAATAATCTTTCTCAAAAATTCAGTTTACCTTTTTTTATTCTTTCGAACTCATGTTTTAATAATTTATTTACTGCTGTAAAATTAAGTCTGGTTCTACTTTTTTCCAATTGATTTCTTATTCGTGTGTTATAGTAAAGCTCCAATCTTGTTTTAGTGATTTTTCTTGTCATTAGTATGATTACAAGGGAAAATGCTAAAGGGAAAATCCAATAATTCACTTTTTATTTATGGTTGTCAAATTCAATGGTCACTAGGAATTCAACTAATTCACAAGTTACTAGCTTGAGTATGTTTCAATTGTCATTATAATAAGTAGTCATTTTTGCAATTAACAAATGGTATAAAAATGGTGGCTTTGTGGCATCTCAAAACCTTTTGGTGGTAGAAAAATGTGGAAGGGGAAACCCCCCACTTGTGCCTTTTGTTTTTTTTTCCTTATAAATTTCCTTCCCCCATAAAAAGAAACACCATATAGCTTGTAATTAATTTATTACTGATAATATGGTGTCTCAACATGTGCATAGACCAGACTATTACTGTCTCTTGCAAAAAGGTTGGGAGAAATGTTGTTTGGTCACTTTTTATTGCTTTGGTAAACAACTAAACATTCATGGCTTCTTGTATTTTTGGAATTGTGTTGTGCTGCATTTTTGCTGATGAAGAAGCTATTTTTAATTTTTATTTTATTAATAATCTTTCTCAAAATTTCAGTTTACCTTTTTTTATTCTTTCAAACTCATGTTTTATTAATTTATTTACTGCTATAAAATTGTGTCCGGTTCTACTTTTTTCCAATTGATTTCTTATTCGTGTGTTATAGAAAAGCTCCAATCTTTGTTGTTTTAGTTATTTTTCTTGTCATTAGTATGATTATAAAGGAAACCGGTAAAGGTGCAAAAATACCCCAAAGTTTGATTCTTACCTCCTTTCCAAAAATGTCCTTACAAGTGTCACCGAAAATCTTGAACCACTTTCATAAGTAAGAAGCTTTCTCTCACATCCACACCAGTAGATCGTTGAAGAGATCAGAAGATGAACAAACAATACCAATCCATCCTCCTCGATTCCTCTGCTCGTTTCACTCCTCCCCAAGGTCGGTTCTATTCCCAATCAATAAATTTCTATTTCAGGTTTTAACACTGTATTATAATCCTTCGGAATTCTGACTTGCAATTTTGTGGTTGATGATTTTGGAATGAATTAGGGGTGAGATTATCGTATGGAACTTCTGGGTTTAGAGCAGATGCATCGATTTTGGAATCGACGGTGTATAGGGTTGGGATATTGGCTGCGCTGAGGTCGCTCAAGACTCAAGCTGTGATCGGATTGATGATCACTGCTTCCCATAACCAAGTCTCCGACAATGGAGTCAAAATTGCTGACCCAACGGGTGAAATGCTCACTCAGGATTGGGAGCCTTTTGCTGATTCGCTGGCTAATGCCCCTGATCCTCAACACCTGCTCCAGGTTCAAGTTATTTTGTTTGATTTGAAATGAGTTAACTCAAATGTGGGTGATTTATATTATTTACTATGATGCGTTGAAACTAACAGAAGTTATTAAAAGTAGGATGTGAGGAGCAAAGGCATTGGGTTTACGTAATTATTCATGGATAAATTATGTTTACGAATTAGGTGCATGTTTAATTTAGCTAAAAGAAAATTCAAGTATATGCACTTACAAAAAATAGATGCAATTGCAGTTTGAGGCCGACTTTGAACTTGGTCAAAATACCATATATTATGCATCCATATTGTATGTAAGAGTGTTTTTGTTTTGTTTTGTCTTTTGTCAAGGTTTACTGTTTGGTGGCTGATAAGTACTTTTTTGGTATGTGAGGTATTATAGTGTACATTTTGAAAGTTATTTATGTTTAGTTGTATCTTTTTAGTTATCCGTTGTGTAATTCGTCTCTAAATTTTTGAAACAGGTGATAGCTGAATTTGTGAAGAAGGAAAACATTCCACTCGAAGGAGGAGCACGGACAGCTGAGATATTATTGGGGAGAGACACTAGGCCTAGTGGGGAGTCTCTTCTTAAGGCTGCAAAACAAGTATGGCTTGCTTCTCCTTTTGTTGCCATGAAATTGGAATTTTCACTAATTAGTTTGTATCTATTTGCGCATACATTTTTTTTAATGATGCTGGAACCCTCAACTACTACTTATGCATGTACAAATTTTTTGAGAAGCTATGATCTCTTTGAAATAAAAGTATAAAATTATTGTTTAACTATAAATGAAAGTCATATAATGCAACTTATATTTGTTTAATTCAAGGGAATCAGTTCAATAGTTGGAGCTACTGCCACTGACATGGGAATTGTCACAACTCCGCAACTCCATTGGATGGTTCGTGCGATGAATAATGGTGCAAAGCCATCTGAACTTGATTACTTCGATCAGCTTTCAAGTTCGTTCAGGTTAGTTTGAGCTTAAGGTCTACATCTGTTTGTCTGAATTGAAAAATATTTGCTTTATGTGCTTCTATATCTGGTCAGATGCTTGATAGATTTGATCCCCCAAAGTGTTCTAAGAAATAAGAATGACAAATTGATCGTGGATGGTGCAAATGGTGTTGGCGGAGAAAAGCTTGAAGTCCTGAAGAAAAGGTTAGATGGTTTTGATATCGATATCCGTAACTCTGGTAAAGAAGGTGTGCTCAATGATGGAGTTGGTGCCGATTATGTGCAGAAGGAGAAGGTTACTCCGTGTGGGTTCGGTCCTACTGATGTTGGGATACGGTGAGCCATCCTCATATTAGTTCATCTTTGTTGATATGTCACTTGAATTATACAAATAATTTGAATTCTTATTTGAGCTTTGATAAAAGTTTTACACAAAATTAAGTTCATTGGGACTTCATTCCTTTCCATTCTTTTTCCATTTAAAGTTCTTTTAATCCTTGTGAACAGAGTGGGGATGATGAATTTTGAGCCAAAACCAGCACAAATTTACCATGCTGACCCACTTAACCTTGCTGAAGCAACTAATTACTTGGATGGTGTTAGTGTTTCAGGTGTGCAAGTTTGGATGGAGATGCTGACCGTCTAGTATATTTTGCAGTGTTACCAAATAGTAGTGGCAAAATTGACCTAGTTGATGGGGACAAGATACTGTCTTTGTTTGCTTTATTTATCAAGGAACAATTAAGTATTCTCAGTGAGGCTAGTGGTGAAAAGGTAAATAATAATTATCAACCACATCTTGGTGTTGTACAGACAGCTTATGCAAATGGTGCGTCCACTGATTACCTGAAACAAATGGGTCTAGAAGTTGTATTTACCCCCACCGGAGTAAAATACTTGCATGAGAAAGCTGCTACCTATGATGTTGGAATCTATTTTGAAGCAAATGGTCATGGAACCATCTTGTTCTCTAATCATTTCTTAAGCTGGTTGGAGGGTAGAATTCATGAGCTTACTTCAATAGCCAAAGGTTGTTTACTTTTTTTCACATATACATAGAAGTTTTGGAACTGCTGTTAATTTTAAATATATAAATAAATCGATGTTGCAGATTCGGACCAGCTAAAGGCTGCTTCGAGACTATTGGCAGTCAGCAAGTTGATCAATCAGGCAGTGGGAGATGCTCTGAGTGGGTTGCTTCTAGTGGAGGCTATCTTACAATATATGGGATGGTCAATCCACCGATGGAATAAGCTTTATCATGACTTGCCCAGTAGACAGCTTAAGGTCAGTCTTTTATAAATTTTAAAAAATTCTGATGCATTTCTTGTTTCAGCCTTTCAGGATATAATTCAGTAGGACACTTCCTTCTGGGTGAAAGTTAGACTAAACTAGCATCCTTGCTGGAGATGCTTCTTTTTGATTGGTGTCTTCAATTTCTTTGTTTTATTTATTCAAAGTCTCTAAAGCCCATAAAAGAACTTTTTTTATAATTTCAGTGAATGCTATCTAATTGGTTTTTTTCTGTTTCATGATATAATTGCTAATGCATGCCTTATATGAATGTTCGTTCTTTTTGTGGTCATTTATATGAATGTTCTATGAACGATGTTTTGAATACCTTAGTCATTATATCATTATTGACTATGAAACTTAATAAACTTAAATCTGTTATGAACTATGTCAAATTAATTTAGTTAGTAATTAAGTTGAAAGCTTGGAAACTAAATTTCTACTGCTATTTGTTACATGGTTACTTCAACAATCTGGTGCCATTTATATGAAATAATTAAATATGCGCTGATTTTGTGAACTTGGAGTTTTCAATTATTTAAAAAAAAAAACTAAATATGATTTTATATAACGTCTTGCCACTATATTGTACGAGTCTGATACAACTTCTCACTTGGCTTAGGTGAAGGTTGTTAACAGAACTGCTGTTATCACAGCAAATGCGGAGACTGTGGTTGTCAGTCCTGTTGGTATTCAAGAAGCCATTAATGCCGTAACTGGTAAAGCATTTCACTGTCTCTTTGAGTTCTTAATATGGAATTGAGATCTTTTTCCCCAGGCAAGATTTAGGTTATTTAACACAGTTTTTATCTACTTTGTCATGTGTGTCGTGAGGTCCTACATGTGTAGATGATATACAACAAGTATTGATCATATGAGATTAGAAGAATTAAAGTTCTGAATCCATGTTGATATTCATTTAGAGTGTTGTGTCATTATGTTGTTAAAAAGAGGAAAGAATCTCTTTATACTTTTTTCATCTTTTTCTATTTTTTGATTACTTTTGTCCTTTCTTCTTTTTTTCCGATTTTTCCATTTCCTGGAGAACTGTCAAGAACTTGATTCAGATGATCCTAACTCAAATGATCTTTGTGAGAGTGCTCATAGCCTTGTTCTAAAATAAAACCATGTCTACAGTGGTTTGAAGACTTGGTGGTCACTGATTGTATAAGATTTTTCATCTGTGATATCTTCAATTTCTAAAACGTGTGCTAAATATGCTTCTTGCGTTGTACTAAAACTTTTATGCAGCAAACTACCCTCAAGGCAGATGTTTTATACGACCATCAGGAACAGAAGATGTTGTAAGAGTATATGCAGAGGCAAGTACGCAAGAAGCAGCAAACAACCTAGCCAGTTCGGTGGCAAAACTTGCTCACCAATTTCTTGGATTACGTTGACTCTTGATGAGTTTCTTTCCCGGCGTCTATTTTAGAAGGTTTGAAAACATGAATCGGCCTTTCACATAGGAGAAAAACCTACTTTCTATAGTTTCTAAGATGTGCCGTCCAGAAAGGAGAAACTTAGCCAAGCTCATATTTTTCAGCGTTTCTTGGAATTCTTAGTAAGCTATGACCATTGTGTAACTAGATGGAATCACAGGTTGTGAATTTTGTTCATATTTAAATTTTATTATCTGTACTTTTACAAATAGATAATGGAATCACAATTTATATCCGCCTTCAAAGTTGCACAATTTAATCTTGATTCCTATGGTTTTCCAGACTCCATAATTGGATATATTCGTATATTTCTGAGCTAGAAAGTAATGGGCACTGCTCCAAACTTCTAGAGGCTGGCATGTGAACAAAAGTATATCTTCAATTCTTTCAAGACAAATCAGATTTCGCAAATAAGCTATGCTCGGCTGAGAGGGAGAGGAATTTCCTACTTCCACAATTGTTTAGTTACACTAATTGCGTGAGGTTGGATTGTCGAAACAGTTTTGCTGTAGCTTCAGGTTGATGGGAACAGTTCACCTATTTGCAAAAGTAATGAGATGATAATAATATTCAACAAAAAAAAATATCTAATTACTTTGGGAAATCCTCAACCATTTCTTTCATCATTGTAACCATGAGAATTCATGCATCTACACTATCAAAAGGCCAAGATGATAAATGGAATGGCGTAAATCAAGGAGAACATTAGAGTGGACCATGTAAAAATATTAAAAATACATGTAAAAATATCAGCTGTGATCTCTTTTTGTTGGTAGAGAGGATTCCGTTTTAGGGAGAGGATTGGGTTGCCTATTGGCAGAGGATAACCACAATATTTGAGTTAGTCATTTTAACATTAATTGACTACATCGGTACATCACTTTCAGTTGGTAAACTGTGTACTCAATTTCAAGAACAAAGATAAATTAATGGAACAAGAGATACATATCTTGCTGCAATCCATTTGAGGAACCGCTGGACATACTTCAAAGAAAATCAAGAATACATAAACAAAAGTAGGGTATCCATTATAGTGAGTGAATACTCAAGCATCGTGAATTGAAAGAAAAAAGCTCCACAACAGTGACAGTACATGAATTTATATTATTACATAAATCATGGGTTATTTTACTTGAAGCAATAAAAAAAATGTTCCCCAAGTATGAACACATGCATTCTTCCAATAATAGTATTATTTAAATGAGGACCTATAATTTAGCAACCCAAAAACAGGATGAGGACCCATAACCACTACAATTCCTGTGCACCCAAAGAATATCTCATCCTCCAAAACAGAGGATTGGACAAGTAAAACAAATGAAAATATTGGCCTCCCTGTGAACAAAATAATTACTATTCCTTCTCCATACAAATATCAACATCTCAATTCAAGATGAACTTGGAAGCTCACAATTCTTGCATTTCGTAAAATCAGTTGCCGTACCACTACTCAAATAACAGTATACATACTACTGAGAACAAAGATAAATTAATGTTAAGTAGAACAAGATTTTCTTTAAATTTAAAGGAACAGTTATCAAAATAAGACCTTTTTTCTGTTCATCAAGTTCACTTCATTACAATTACAATTCTCATTGTCTAAAATGTATAAGTGAACAAACCATGATGTGTGTGAGAAACCTTCAAGTAAATATATAAGTGAACAAGTAAAACCCAATCACCATAGAAGAATTTACTTTAAATATAAAAAAATAGCCATAAAATACAACTTTTCTTGTTCCTCACAATTACACTAAGAACCCTTTTTCAATTATCACTCAAAATGAATGAACTCACACAAAAGGGCATTCTTTCATAGTCTCTTACAATTTACTTCTCGTCAAAAGACAACACGAAACTGAGGCGCGTCAGAGTCGGTAGCCGGCAATATCTCCCAGCGGCATGGCTCGAGTTCATCGGATACGGGGCAGTACCCGGCAAGAGTGACCTTATCGGCAGAAGCTGCGACTGACCCGAATTCGAATACTGTAATGTCCGGCGACATGGCGGGTCGAGAGACCTCCACGGCACCGTTCATGCCAGGTACTTCAGGCTTTTCTGTAGACGATTGGGTTTTAGGGACGATTTTTTGGCTTGGTTTAGAGCCGGATGGAGCTTCTTTGCTACCTTTCCACCAAGAGATAATCCCCATGGCTGTGAAGATTACGTATAACAGTGTAGTCTAGTTTAGGCTTTTAGCTGCTTTGGAAATACAGATAAATAGAGCTATTCAATAAAATGACAATGATAGCCCTTTTGGATTTCTGGTTATTTTCTCTTTTCAATCACGGGGCCGTTTGGTTTGCTGGAATTAGTGAAGGAATGGAATGCTCATTCCATTATGATGTTTGGTACTTATCCGGTTAGTATGAAGTTTATTTTTTTGATAAGTTGGTCAATTGGTCAATAGAATGTTGATACACATAGAGTTTTGTTACCAATTGACTAACTTACCCAAAAATAAATTTCACTGCATTGAAAAGTCAATTCCTTTAAACACAATTCCTAAGGGGATAGTATAGCACTGAAAATAACCAAGCAAATAGACTGCAGTATTTTTCCCAATCTGGACTTCGAACCCCATCACAAAAGTTCCCTAATTGTTGAATCTTTTAAGTCAAAAGCCAGAGTATATAAGCCATGTGATGTTTCTTGCTTATTTTCTTAATCCACCTGTGGCTTATCTTAGGTACAAGGAAATGAAGCGATGCATAAGCCCCTTCCCTGAGGTTTCTAGTGCCGATGAAGTTGCTGGAGTTGAGCTGAAGAAGTTTCCAGCCAGGCTATTTGCGGTACCTCCTCGAATAGTAAAGGGACTTGTTCCAAAAGATAATCTGTGGGGAAAATTAAAATTCAATAAGTTACTTGGTACTGGAACATAATGGATATGAATGCTGGGGGCTTAGAGAGTTTGCAGCAGCACAAATCAAGAGGTATCATGACTGGGGTCTGGTTCGTTCCCCATATCTTTTCTTTCTAGTGCCTGAGAAGATTCTTGTTGTTTACAAATAACATTGGGTTTGTTACTTGTAGCAGCACCACCAACACATTCAGTGATGAATAAGCCGGTGCATTGTAGGAGAATTTCCCTAGTATTTTTCAAGTATAAACTCATAAACTAAACCTAGGTATTATGATTATGGTTGACTATTATAAGAAGTAAGTAGTAAATATCAACTGGTCTAGGCTCAAACCTACAGAAATATAACTAATGTACATAAAAGCCCAAACTACAATTCTTGAAGCCATATTCAATCCCAATTTTGATGCCCTTATTCGAAATGTCCCCCTTCCAAAACTTGTAACATTTCATCTTTAACTTATGTTTTACCCTTGCTTTTGGAAAATGATAAAAAGAACCCTCCGTTTGACATACTCTTCTTAGGAAGGGAGATAAAGCATTTGTATCACATAGTTTTCTCTTCAAGGGTTAATTCAATTAGTATTAGTAAATAGTAATAATAGCACCTTGAGTTCTAAAGTTATAAGCTTCGGCTTTGATTCGACTCTTTCTTTCTTTTTTGGATAACCGGGAACTCCTTCAAGACAAAGGCCCTTAGAAATACGAAATTTGGGAAGACTGTGGCTGAACTCAACAGCCAAGTTTTATTAAGGACTTGGACTTGCATTCAATTAGTGAAAGTCGAACCCTGATTTTGATAATGACTTGGGAAAACTCCCTCAACCAGCAGTGTTGCACTCTCTATTGACGATCTAACTTTGATGAGTGAGGATAAAGGGTAAAGTCACGTAACAAAAGGTCAAAATAAAAAGGGGTGGGGATAAGGCTGAAGGTCTCGATTCAAGCTCAACTCCAAATATAAATGAGTCAAATATGAGCAAATTTTAAAGTTCGATAAATTACTCGAACATATTCAAATTGTAATTTTCTATTGATACCCGGATTATATTCGATTTGAAATCGTCTTCTAAAATTTCGATAGTAAATGAGCGTCAATTAAAACTTTATTTTATCTTTCGATAAATTTTGTGAGCCAAATCTGAAACAACTCAATCTACGATCATTTCGATCGATTCGTTTCACATGAAGAGAAAGAAATCAATAGTAACGCCCTAACCACCACCCTTTTCGGCCGTAGTAGTAACTTGTAAGCAAGTGGTCGACAATAGCACATACCACCTCATCTGATTAAGACTTCACATTCAATGCATCCATTAATTCATCAACAAATTCGTCAGGTCTCTCATTTTTAGAGTCAATAAATACTTATGATGCTTTTGTATATGCTCTTAATGAAACTTAACTTTAATAATTAATAAAAGTTTATTTGAAATAAACTTATACTTGCACTTTCTAACCAAGAATTTAAACACCACTACTATAACGCAATAATTGACAACTCAATTCTAAGCTTTGAAATTACAGTCGTAAGTCTATAAAATTGTACTGGTTTGATTAAAATTTGGCGCTAAATTACAAACCTAAAACCTGGACTGTACTTATCAAAAAAGAATTAGATGTACATTAACAGTCCAGCTACATGTAGTGGAATTCTATATATTTCCTTATGCTATCATTTACACATATAAGTTCACTTTTTATTGAACCATATATACCAAATTACCAATTACCAAATGAAAATCTATACCGTATATATGAATGATTTCAAGCCATCGCGTGATTGATTTGACCAAAAGATGAGTCATGGCTCGTGTGAATATGTGAACCCAAAAGCACCATGTGGCTCTCAGTGATAAACAACTGGACAAACCACCTTAATGACTCACTGTATACGATTCATTTCTGGCTCTAAATGTTTAGCTCTGAGCTCACTACATATAAACTCATTCTGGTTCAGTCACTTCTTTTGGTGACTTATTTGGACGATTCAGTGCATATACCAACCACCGCTACAAGTACATTTATAGGAAATGACAAATGTGCTTTTAACTTTTTTATTTTTGCTCCACTGCAAAATTAAATCGATATAATTATATATTTTATTTATAGTGGAGTGTAAACAAAAAAAAATGAAAAACAAATATCATTTTCTCTTTTGGTATCAATAACCACCACCTTTTTTTTTTGAAAACCTATTATATTACAACTAGATTCTACGGATGCATTTCAATTTATGTTACGTTTGGATAGAAGGAATGAAATGATTCATTCTATTATAGTTGAAATGAGTTATTTCATACTCTCTCTCCCAAGAATAAAATTCATAAATTTAGAAGAAATAAGAATGATTCAATTTATTCAAATCGCAACCAAACCAATTTTTTTCATTACATAAGAATGAGTCATTCCATTCATACCTTCATTATTTCAATCCAAACGAAACATTAGGGTTTAGGAGAACCCGGGGAAGGGGTCAGGAGGAGTTAGGGAGGTCTAGGGAAAACTTACATTCTTTGTGTAACTTTGATTAATTATAAAATCCTCAAATTTCACTTAGGAATAAACTCAAACTTGTGATATTGCACAGTAAAAAGAGAAATTTTTACCACTAAACTATTAACTTTGATCTTGATATCGACAATGACTCCAGTTTAGCTTATCTTTCGTTTCAAACTAATTGTCTTGAAATTTTGTTACCTTAAACTTTACCTCATGTCCTCAAATAATGTAATTCTAATAGCCAATAGGATAGCTTTTCAACAACTCCAGTAATTGGTTAAAAGTATTATTCATCTTTTCCTTGATATACAAGTGTGTGTATATGTGTGTGTGTTTAATTTAGAGAGTCTAACAATTAATTTATTGAAAAAATCAATAATAATGTATGTATGTATGTACATGTACATATGTGTGTAGAGACAAGTTGAGTGTGGCTTAATTTACATAGATTGTAGGAAAAAGAGTTGTTAACGCCAAGATCTTCTGCCACGTCCCAATCACGTAAGATGCCCTGATCTTGCACAGTAAACACGATAAACACCACAAGTTTGACGGCTGTTTCGTCGGGGGATAGCTCAGGCGTGAGAGTCAGTAAACGTGTTCACAAGGTTAACAATGGAGGATGTAATGTCTAGTGTCTTGAGAGAGATAATAATTCTCGATTGTGTGTATGTGATTATGAATGATAGTGTGTATGAGAACGTACCTCTTTGTGAAGACTTCCTTCCTAAGTTATACTCTCTTTATGCGGATTCTTGTACACCCACTACTACACGACACACCCCTTGATCGATGGGTTCTGCCATTTGCGTATAGTCTATCCACCGCTTTTTGAATGCTGTTCTCTGGCCGTGGGTTATGATCCCATCCACATTAATGCATGGCAGGTGCTCTAGTCAACCGTCATGATTTTTCATCATTACAAGTCAAAGTAATAGATATTAAAATATCTAAGGGGTCGATCCATTGAACCAACCCGGTCTTATAGGTTAAAAGGGAAATAATATGGTAACTGGGCTCAATGACTTTCACAGTTCAATAATAAAGGCCCAATGGATTAATTAAATGAGTAAGCCCAAATTACTCGGCCCAAAGAGAGAAAATATCATGACCCAACATTGCCCCCTAGTTTTTTGTTGAACAGAATGTTTAATGAAAACTATAAATGATCCATGATATTTTGCTAAAAGCCCATAGTGAAAGTAATTGAAATGTACCTTGATTCTTATTCATGAGATGAAATGAGAGGAGAAACAGAGGCCCAAAGCGAAAAGCCCCCATACATTAAATATCTGGACCCGGAACCGGACGCTTCCCATTCAAATTCTAAATCATTACTAACATTTAATGTGCCGGCCTTGAACACTGTGTAACCGTCAGTATAAAAAGATAACTTTACCAAATTTGACAGTTTTACTTGCCCATTTGAAATTCGAGCGCCTTTTGAACTTTCTGCTCCTCTGAACTTTCTTTCTTCCTCTGCAAACCGTCAAAAATGGCTTCCCAAGACTCTGAACAAGGTTCACCCATACTGGTAACACCGATCACCGTCGTTCCACCAAACCCTAACCCTCGTGAAGGAACCTCGACCATGAATCCCAAGGGGTCGAAAACCGACAAGAATCCCCCTCCAAAAACTCCCAAAACCCCCTCCGAATACTACAGGAGCACGGATCGCTTCTCGTATGCCAATACTCCCTCTATCGTGACTGAGGCTGAATTAAAAAGGATTCGATCTCGGTACCACATTCCGGATACCCATGCGATCAGGGTTCCCAGATCCGGCGAGAAGATGTACCAACAACCAGAAGGTTGGGCCGTAGTCTGTGACCTTGCTTTCGAGAAGGGGTTCGTTTCCTCTGCATATTTTTATAGTGACTATATTGGGGTTCTGGGCGTGGGGTTCACTTGATTGGTACCAAACTCTTACATTCACATTTTGGTCTTCGTGGCCTTACGCCATAAGTTGGGCGTTGAGCCCTCCTCGACTTCTTCTTCACCGTATACAAAATAGTCCAATCCGGAGAGAAGGGTTCAGGCCGCTTAGCAAACATTCTCCGAAGTCGGGAGAAAAGTTCGAGAGGCGTTCATTTGGTGAACACTCTTTTGAGAAATAGGGGATGGCACGAGAAGTGGTTCTACGTCAAAGGTCCCAAATTTCTTCTTTCTACCGAATCGGGCAAGCGACGAAGAAGATCTCTGTGACTTTGGAGACATTTCGAAGAACGGAAGTTGAAATGATGGAACTTTTCAATAATTTCCCTAAGGAGGTGGAAATATGGACTCTCTCAGCGCGAGCATGGTTATATGACCATAGATGTAAAGCTTTGGTCTATTTCATATATATAAATTTAAAAATGCTTTGATGATGTGTAATCTAACATAGGACTATTTGTTTCATGCAGTATCTCTGATCAGACCGAGCTCCTTAGAAATAAAGGAGTTTGAAGATTTCTTGTCCGGGAAGTCTTCGGAAGCTGTTGAGAATCTGCCAACAGAGGCTACTCCCGAAGCCGAGCCGACCCCGGAAATACATACTAGCAATTCGAGCGGAAGAACCAGGAGGGCGATGAGGTTCCCATGGGAAGAGACCCTCCATCCTCGTCAGAAGAGGAGGGCCACTAGAAAGCCCAGGTCAACACCTCTTATCACCCCTTCTGAAGCCATTCCAGAAACAGAGCCAACCCCCACATCAATCCCTCGACGAGGAGGTTTGCTCGATCGTCCTGATCGAAGAAGTGTCCTCCGGACCAAAAAATTAAAAACCAAGATAACCCGTTGTCTGCCGAAGAACTTAGGGTGCCTCGGTCTTGATCATCCCCCTTCGTGCCCTGGCAGTAAAATCTGATTCTGCAGAAAGAAGGTGATCGGGGACGAAAGTGGTGCCAACGCTATCCGGAAAAAGGAGCGCGCACCGACAACCATCCGAGTTACGCCGCACACCCCTCGAGAACCCATCCCAAATAAATCCCTTTCTCCTAAAACTGTACATTTGGATCCTACCCATCCCGAACGACCGACTCCTTCTCCCGAAAAGAGCCAGACCCTCCCCCCATTGCCTTGTCCTTACGGTCGGGGTTATCATCTGAAATTATGGGGTCCCAAACCTTGTGGCCTAGATTTAATCTGAATTTCCCTTACGACCTTTTGGAGATTTCGTCCGAAACAAGGCATTGACGACCATCGATTTAGTGATCATCTGAGACGGAAATCGCTCGATGAGGGGATGAGCTATCTGGCTAAGGTAAATAACAATTTCTTTATCTTCTATTTCTCTGTTCTCGTTTGGATATCTGGACATTGACTTGAACACTTTGAAAATATCACGCATATCATTGTCTTGGACTGCTTTGCGTCAAAACCATATCTTATTATTTTAGTATGATTATGACCGGGGTGATTCGGTATAGTCATGACCATTGATAATTTGATGAAAATCCTTGGCCAAGTAGTGCGGGGATGATTTAGTGATAAAATTGATGAAAACCTTTTAAAACCTAAAAGATAGTAGACTTTATTTTCTACTGACTCTTTTAATGGATTACATATTCATTGCAGATTAAACCGGTTGTCTATTGTATTTTATCGGTTTAACATTGTTGAAGACTATTGATAATTTATTACGCATTATCTTAGTTATAATATTTCTTCTTTGGCTAGTTGAGCTCACCCTTTCTTTCAACATTTCTTCTTGAAATGAGAATATAAATTTGGGACGAGTCGGGGAAAAGAGTGATGGTCCCGAAGATAGCATTAGTAGTCCTCACTATTACGTTAAATAGTGCGAAAATAAATGTAATAAGGACTCTTTGAGTATGGATATTGTCTAAATGACAATATTCTATTAGAACTCTCGGTTTATGTATTGTCGTATGTTACGACGGATGTATGTATAATTAAGTTTGTATTTGAATTTATGTACCGTATAAGTAGCGACCCAAGATGGGTGAAGTATACCAAATTTTAGGGGCGTCACGGTTAATATCGAGCTTAGGATATGATCCACAGGCTAAGATCTTGAGATAAGAAATAGGAGGGGAGAGCGGGAATTCCTTCGCTAGTATGACCTACCTAAATTTATTTGGTATTTAATTGGTCGAATCGGAGTATAGGGATAATATGTGATATGTTAATTAACCCTTGTTTTGTGACAATGTTTGAGAATGACATCCGAAAATCTTTGAGATAAGCAATGAAGCACATGAGAGTGTTGATTCAAATTTCGAAACAAAAGGTACGACCAACAATCGATAATAATCATCTTTGGTGGCAATTTATCGAACAAAGATAACCATCGTAGGGGAAATTATCATGCTTAGAATGGTAACCACTTTGGTGGTAATCATGGCAAAGATAATAGAAGTGGAAATTGCAAGAAGAGAAGGTCATTTAGCTCAATTTTGTTATGCACCAAAGTCAAGTCTAGCTGGGAACGGTGGCACCAAAGGTGGATATGGACAAAACAAAGTCGTTGGTTTTAGGAAGTGCATTTTTATGACTTCTCAAAAAAGCGAGTAAGCCGAAACGAAGTTAGTTACGCAGGTTAGTTAATTATAAATTGCGAAGTCTATACCTTATAAGATCTTTGGTTCTACCCATTATTTTATCTCTCTTGCTTTGCGTTCAACGTTTAAAATTGACTCAGGAGAAGTTAGACTTTGACTTATTGGTTGAAACTTCGTTAGTAGGAGCCTTCCGTACTGCTACTATTTTTAAATCTTGTTTGATTCAAATAAACACTTTCACGTTACCTGTCGACCTTATCTTTTTGAAAACACTTGCCTTTGATGTGATTTTAGGAATCAATTGGTTAACTACTCATCATGCTTTTAAATGAGGTTGTTAGCTTTTATATTCATAACCAACTTTGTTGTGCGAAATTCAAGTAACCAAACTACTAAAGTCAATTATTGTCATATCAAGCCATAAGTAAAGAGCCCGAACCTTTCGTTGTTGACTTCCTTGTGTGGAATACACCAAAGCCGGACTTTACATGGCGACATCGTGAATGAAGATGGCAAGTTTATAGGTATCATTGTGAGGTGTTATCTTAGTTAAGGGATAGAAGTCACGGTTGGTATCGATGTGACGTCTTATCCAAGTCTTGGATGAGAGTCACAGTTTTGAATGATATTTCTATTATTAATAAATTTTCGGCATATTCTTGAAGACTTCTTAGCCTACTTAGGCGTGAAATCAATTTAAGTATTGACCCCAAAGATCTGAAACCCATTTCTTAAACCCTCAAATATTTCTTGACTAAAATGAGCAGTTTTACGTGGTTTATGATGAAAGTTATAATAAAAGCATTGGACTAATGAAAATCATGGGTATCGTGGTATTAGTAAGTGTTATGATGAGTTATGTTGGTTAGTATGTGAAAACATGAAAGTTTCTAAAAATCACAAGGAGTTAAAAACTAGATTTTGGTGAAAAAGCGTAACATGAAATTCAATTGACAAAATCTCCTATTATATTTTGAATTTTGAGTGTGGTCAAATCCTAGAGTTAGATCTATGAGTTACCTAACTAATCCAAGTGGAATCAACTTGAAAAAAGGTGTTGTAGATTTTAGGTGTGGTGATTTTAGCAAAGGAGTCAAAACTTGAAAATGTCCAAAAAAGCTGCTGCACGTTTTTGTAAGGGCTGTTTCGGCCACTTAATTAGTGAGAAAAATTCAAGCCTTTTGGGACATAAAAGTATATGGTATAAAGAACATCGTGTCCAAAAATGAGCTCATTCCGACTTAAAATGAGCAAGTTATGACCATTTCAATATTTAGGATTTTCGATGAAAAATGCTATAACCGGAGTTCTACAACTCAGATGACCATGAAATTTAAATCTGAGGCTCACATTAACATGTGTAAAGTCCTGCCAAGATTTGAGAATTTTTGAGTTAAACTTGAGGTAGCAAATTTCTTAAGGAATTAATTAGAAATTGATTTTGAAAATAGTAAATAAATTTAAAAATTTAGAGAAAATATATTTTCATTATGGGACTATATTATGCTAAATCCCAGAAAAGAAATATTTTTGGAACTGATTTGATATTTTCATAAAAATAGTTGATTCTGAACATATGAGTTAAATATGTTATGTGAAGTAACAAAATTGAAAAATAGGATTTTATGGCTAGAAGAATCCTTTATAGAGTATATCGTATTTTTTGATGAGGATTTGATCATTGATGATGATATCTTATGAGTATGACATTTTGAATGATTAAATGCGTTATATGGTAAAAAGCGTAAACAATTGATGTGGCGCCCCCAAAATAGGTATCATCACCCATTCTGAGTTGTCGATACATAGATGCGAAACATTCTGACTTTATTATTACAACGATAAAGCGTGAGTTTGAATACAAATATTATCTTCTAGACAATATCTATACTCAAATAAATACTCATCACATTTATTGATACATTATTTTACAAAAATGGTGAGGACTACTAAACAATTCTTTCTAAAACCTTCATTCCATACCCCAGGCTAAATACTTTCGCTTATATTACCGCCTCACGAAAAGAAAAATGGAACAAAAAGGAAAGGGTGAGCTCAACTAGCCCGATAAAGAATATTATGACTAAGATAATATACAACAAATTACCGTTAGTCTTCAACGGGAAAAATCTAATAGAATACAATAGACAACAAATTTTAAATCAATATTCGCAATGAAAATAATAATTCATTAGAAGAGTTAAGTAGAGAATGCAAACTACTATCTTACATGTATGAATTTAAAAATTCATCGTCTATCTTTTATCCACAACATCAATCGATATACATCTGGAATCAAATATTCATCTTTTTTAAAGCACTCTGGGCGAAAGATATTCATCATTAATTAATATTCATCTAAACACTGTTGTTCATCTTTTGCCACTACTGACGAAGATATTCTTGAAATCATTCATCTTTTGCTACTGGGCCAAAGATATTCAATAATATCATCATTTAAGGCGAGGATGATGAAAAATATTTTTAAAAAAAGAATCCGATTGAAACAAAATGACAAGGATTAAGGATTAAGGATTAAATACTTTGTTTTATCCATGTTCAAAAAATACCTCAAAAATAATCATAGTGGTGTAAAATTCAAGAATGATCAAAACATGGATACAATCAAGCTAGTATCGAGAATAGATATTTTGGACAAAAAGAAGAAATTTTATTTTTTAAATTGAATAGTCTTAAATATCGTGAATAGTCTTAGTACTGCGTGAATAATAACTCCGACACCAAAAGATAGAAATTCCACAAAAACATCTTCACGCTTACATGAATAGTACTTGTGAATAGTAACTCGTGAATAGTAACTCATGAATAGTAACTTCGTGAATAGTAACTCCGACATGAAAAAGTTCAAATTTGATAAAAGTTCCAACCAATATTTGACATAATGATATTGAAGAAATAATATCATTTGGAAGAAAAATAACATCCACTTACCTCGAAGATTAGTACTTACATTTGGAATCTGAAGATTACAGTGCGGAAGGAACTTGCACCTGTCTAACAATACTCAAAGTATACTCACAAGAATACACTCAATATATCGAGAGAGAAATAGAGAGAAACTTGATTTACATTTGTGATTTTCAATTCTAACCTAAGCACCCTATTTATAGAAATTGCTTAGAACACCAAAGCGAAAAATTGAATATAATATTAATATATTTTCACATTTTCTTTAGCCCACCTTGAAACAACTGATCTCAGCCCATTTGAATTACATGTGAGGCCAACTTAGTTTACAAAAAGCGTTTTCTCAAAATAAATAACTAAAACTCCCAAAAATTAATTATTTGAACTTGAAACTTGATAATTCATAATAAATAGCCCTTTTATCGGAAAATTCAAATCTCGCGAGTTTTATAGGAAATTCAATTCTCTACAACTTTGCGAAGTAAGTTTTTTTCAAATTCCAAAGCGAAATTGGCCAAAAATCCACAAGCAGGCGATTTTACGGTATAATCAAATTTGATCGATAATTGTGTCCACCAACACACAAAACATGTGTTAAACATTTAATGCCACAAAATACTCTTCATCCTCATATACTCATATATCCCACATTCATTGTAAAAATATCATCGTTAATATATTATTAAAATAATATATTTAAATGAATTATTTTATCGAGAAAAGATAAAATATTAATTTTCAACAATTGTCACATTAAAATTTTCTCCATCTATATCCTCATAAAATCAATATTTTCCTCATCATATAAATCAATAATTAATTATTCATAAATAATATTACGAATCACATTATTGTGACCCGAGGCGGTTCCCGGATGAGAGGCTTTCCAATAAGGATCTCTCACTTCTTAGCCTTGATTAGATGACCAAACCTCTCCTTGAAGGCGAACTTTCTAGACATTGTCGATAATGTTATCTAATAATATTATTCCGAGATAATATGAATTATTGCTCAGATAATGGAAAATACGGTGTAATGACAATTATTGAAACAACAACGATATAAAATGTCAACGTAGCGATTATTGAATCGATAAAATAAAATCTTGAGCGATAATTCTGTAACCATTATTGAGTAGTGCCTTCGATAATTGGTGCGATACAGTGTCTTCTTGTGCAACAACAGCGTATTACTTTGTTTTTAACCACGGGGTATTCAGCGATGTTAACTTGGTAACAACTACTGTAATTATTTTTAAACAACTTATATTTGTCGTTTTCTTCGTCCAATCGCTTTCAGGTTATGGGGCCCACATGTGTTTAACGCAGTAAATGCGAATATTCCCAAAGCGATGCGAATATTCTCCGACAACAATGAATATTTATAACCACTTGCTTATTTTGAAATATTTGCGTATTTTATCCCTAACTATCCACATTAATCAAATCAACCCTTACTTATTTCAAAATAATTAATAGAAAATTAAATTTCATTAATAATAAGTTGAGGTCTTCTGACCTCCCTCCTTATGAAATTTAAATCCTCCGAAATTGGCGTCACGTTACTGGTGTTTGAAAAGGTGAGGATACCTACGCTTTCATTTCCGTTCCCAATTCCCGGTCATTTCCTCTATAAGCATGATTCCTCCACAAAACTTTAACTTGTGGTATGACCTTTCTTGGCGTGGGACATGCTCCTTCTATCCAAGATCTTGTGAGTACCTCCTCAAATACGTTAAGTCTTGGCTATCTCGTCAGGTTCTAACTCTATAACGTGGTTTGGGTCTTTCACATATTTACAAAGTACGATATGTGAAACACATTATGAACACGAGAGACATACTCGGAGTAACGCGAGTCTATAGGCTACATTTCTACTCGGTTCGAAAATTTGAAATGGACCAATAAATCATGGATTGAGCTTTCCTCTCTTTCCCAAATCTTGTAACTCCTTCCATGGAGCAACTCGCAACAATACATGATCCCCTACACTAAATTCCGTCCTTTCGATGAAGATCCGCATAACTCTTTTTTGTCGATCTTGTCTTGGTTTGTATCGTTGTCGAATCATTTGGATCTTTTTAAATGATCATACGTACCAACTCGGGTCCCAACGGTGTTGCTTCACCCACCTCGTCCCCAACATCTTTGGAAGCGACACTTTTCGCCCATATAATGCTTGAAATGGAGCCACACTATATACTTGCGATAAGCTGTTGTTGTAGGAGAATTCCACCAATGGTAAATACTTATCCCAACGCCCTTGAAGTCTAGGTCATAGAGTCTTAATAAATCTTCAAGAGTTTGAATAGTCCTTCGATTGTCCAATCCGTTTGAGGATGGTATCTTACCAGATCGAATCGTAATCCGTGCCCATAGCTTTTTCAAGCTAACCCAAAATCTTGAAGTGAATCTTGGGTCACGATCCAAAACTATGGATACGGTGTAAGACCAGAAATTTTTTTAAATAAAAAGGAATTTCCTTTATTTATTATTTTGAAATAGTAAGGGTTGATTTGATTAATGTGGATAGTTAGGGGTAAAATCTGCAAATATTTCAAAATAAGCAGTGGTTATAAAATATTCATTTTGTGGGGAATATTAGTTTGGTCGTGGAATATTAAATCTTGTCGGGAATATTAAATGCGACCAGTAGCGACCATGTGTGGGGCCCCATAACTGAAAAGCGATTGGATGAGGAAAGCGACAAATATAAGTTGTTTAAAAATAACAGGCGTAATTATTCTTCAGATTATCTTTGTTGGAATACCCGGTGGTTAAAACACACTAATCTGGCGTTGTTGAGCAAGATGGCACAGCGGGTATTGCATCAATTATTGATCCTTACGTGAAGGCCTTTACTCGATAATTATTACGATAATTACTGATTCGATATTTTATTTTATTGATTCAATAATTCTTTGCGTTGGTATTTTATATTATTCTTTGTTTTGATAATTGTCACGCTGCGATTTCCCATTATCGGATCAATAATTCATATTATTTGAATAATATTATTAGATAACATTATTGGCAATGTCTAGAAAGTTACATCTGAGGAGAGGTTTGGTCACCTAATTGCTTTGGCGCCGATGAGGAGAGATCCTTATTGGAAAGCCCCTCTCTCGGGAGCTGCACGGTTATCATAATTGTGATTACTAATATTATTTGGGAATAATTAATTATTGATTTATATGATAAGAAAATATTTATTTGATATGGATATAAATGATGGATTTATTTATTACATGTGGTTATAATTGAATTGAAGGATTTAATGTTGAGGTGTTTTATCGGTATTTTTTATGCGAATGGAGGTATTAAAAATCAAATCGGTATTTTTACGATATATTAAATGAGTTATAATTTTTAATCGTAGTTGGATCGTTATGATTTTTGGATATATTATACATATATAAGTTGAGTATATGTCTACAAATTTTGAGCGAATTTAAAATGAGCGAATGATTTGTTATAAATTTTAAGAGGTGTTTGATTCGGAAAGTAGGGTTATAATTGATTTTGGTGGAAAATTCTAGAATTGAGTGGGCCCCACTTGTGATTGGTGAAAAAATGTGCTGAATTTTATTTCAAATGTGGTGGGTGGCAATAGTAGCGAGTAAAAAGCCATCGGTGGCAGTCGAAGTGCCTTGGTAATTTAACATTTTCTATAAATAGAGGGCTAAGTTAGAATTGAAAATCACACGAAAAAAAGTTTTCTCTCTTTCTCTCTCTATATTATTGAGCGTATTTTGTGAGTATTTAGATACTTTGAGAGTTCTTTATTGATCTGAAGTTTCATTCGACATTACTTAGATCTTTCCTTAGAAATCTTGATTCTTTGAGGTAAGGGATGTTATTTTCTTCTCGAATGATATTATTTCTTCATATCATTATCTTTGAAATATTGGTTGGAACTTTTATCAAATTTGGAACTTTTTCATGTCGGGTTCTTATTCATAAGTTCTTATTCACGATTCTTATTCATGAGTTACTTATTCACGAGTTCTTATTCACGAGTACTATTAGTGAAAGCGTGAAAATGTTTTTTGTGGGAATTTACATCTTTTGGTGTCAGATTCTTATTCACGTGTCTGACCTTATTCACGTATCTGACACTATTCATCGAAAAATAAAATTTCTTCTTTTTGTCCAAAATATCTATTACGGATACTAGCTTTGATTGTATCCATGTTTTGATCATTCTTGAATTTTACACCACTATGATTATTTTGAGGTATTTTTGAACATGGATAAAACAAAGTACTGAATCCTTAATCCTTAATCCTTGTCATTTTGTTTCATTTGGATTCGTTTCTTTAAAAAATATTTTCATCATCCTCGGTCTTAAATGATGATATTATTGAATATCTTTGGCTGTAGTCTGAGATGAATGATTTCTGAAGAATATCTTTGGCACATGGTGCAAAGATGAACAAGTGTTGAGATGAACATGATGGATGATTAATATCTTTGGCGTAGTGCAAAGATGAGCAGTGTTTAAATGAACATGACCGGTGATGAATATCTTTGGCACATGTAGTGCAAAGATGAATATTTGATTCGGATGTTTATGGATTGTTATTCTGGGGATAAAAGATGAGCGATGAACTTTTAAATTCATACATAGAAGATAGTAGTTTGCATTCTCTACTTAACTCTTCAATGAATTATTATTTCATTGCGAATATTGATTTAAAATTTGTTGTCTATTGTATTCTATTAAATTTTTCCTGTTGAAGACTAACGATAATTTGTTGTATATTATCTTAGTCATAATATTCTTTCTTGGGCTAGTTGAGCTCACCCTTTTCCTTTTTGTTCCATTTTTCTCGGGAGGCGAGAATATAAGCGAAATGCGTGTCGGGAGTATGGAATGAAGGTTTTAGAAAGGATTGTTTAGTAGTCCTCACCATTTTTGTAAAATAATGTATCGATAAATGTGATGAGGATTTATTTGAGTATAGATATTATCAGAAGATAATATTTGTATTTAAACTCACAGTTTCTTGTTGTAATAATAAAGTTGTAGTTGTTTACGTACCATGTATTGACAACTCGAATGGGTGATGTATACCTATTTTGGGGGCGTCACGGTTGGTATCAAAGCTTAGGGATATGATCTACTGGCGGAGATCGGGAATAGAACTAGGAGGGAGAGCGAGTAAATCCTTGTTGAGTGTGTCCTACTAAGCTTATTTGTTAGTTGAATGGTCGATATATAGGGATATTATGTGATATATTGATTTCCTTAATTAACCCTTGTTTTATGGCGATGTTTGAGAATGTCGTTGAGAATATTAACAATGGAAATGAGATCGTGGAGGCCTTTGTACTCACCAACGAGGAGAAGCGTCTGCACAAATTTGGCAATGTTCCTCCCATGAACAACACCATTGAAGCGAGATGATGAGCGAGGGATGTTTAGAAGCTTTTTGCGATTCATGCAAAATCGAGACGAGGGAGACTCGTGTTCAAAATCTGAGGAGAAATGATAGCAATTCACGGGTTGTCACAACGAAAGCAGTTGAAAGAGTTGGGACCACGAAATTTAAGGAAAGCGGATCCGATCTTGGCGGAAACATGGGTCAAACAAATTACTAAGATATTCGATGTCTTGGGATGCGGAGGAACGAAGGTTCCATTCGCCACCTTTATGTTAGTGGCGAAGCGGACTCTCTTGGTGGGAGTCATGAAGCGTACCCATCCAATACTTTCTCGGCATGTCTTGGGAGAGCGTTTGAGAGACTATTTAATGACAAATACTTTCACGAAAGTGTTAAATCGTATGAAGGAAGTGGAGTTCATCAGTTAGAGCAAAACAACGTGGCGGTGTCTCGATGCGAGGCAAAGTTTGCGAGTTATCCAGTTTGCACCTCATTTGGTGGAGAATGAGGAGCGTATGATGGATGTTTCTTAGAGGTTTGAAACGGCATCGTCGATATCTCATTTCTCATAAACTTTCTCTTTATTCGAGATGTTGTAAGTGAGGGCTCAATTATTAGGCGAGATAACGAAATCGGATCATTGAGGACCACAACCGAGGATCGTACCGAGATAGCGATCAGCGAATAATGATAACCGGCGGAGAAAAGAAATATGCGGACAAAAATGGTTACCACTCTGGTGGTAATCATGAGTCGTGAAAACGGAGAAGAAGCGAGTCGGGAGAGATTTTAAAAAGGAGATTTAACAACGACTATGTGAAGACGGCAGCGGTCTTGGCGACAAGCGGTTCTAAGGGAGGAGAAACGACCACCGGTCATATCTTCTAATCTGGGAAAGAGGATATATCGGTCAAGCGCCCTAACAGTTCAAGGTATGCTATAGTTGTGGAAAGGAAGGACATATCGCTTTCGAGATTATCTGATAGCGAAACCTAGTTCAATGAGGGGCGGTGACTCAAAGATCGTCCCGAAAAAGTCAAAGTCAGCGATTAGGGAAGAAGCGTTTGTTGTATTTGGTCATAATCGAGAGAACCCAAGCGAGGTGATCACGGGTAAAATTATTTATAAATTCTTGCGAAGTTTATACCTTACTTGATCTGGGTCTTTACCCATTCATTTATCTCTCTGCTGCATGTGCTCAGCGTTTAAACTTGACTCAGGAGAAATTAGACTTTGACTGTCTCTGTGGAAACTCAGTTTAGGAGAAACTTTCATCACATCCAACGTTTATAAATCTTGTTTGATTCAAGTTGGCACCATCACCTTACACATTGACCTTATCTCTTTAAAGATACTTGCTTTTGATGTGATTTTAGGAATTGATTGGTTAACTACTTATCGTGCCAAAATTGATTGTTTTCATAAGGTTGTTAATTTTCATATTCTAACCAACTTTGTTATGCAATTCAACAACTAAACCATTAAAATCAATCACTATCATATCTAATCATAAAGCTATTCGTTTATTGAAAAAGCGGATGTCAAGCTTTCTTAGCCCATGTTATGGATTTGAATAAAGACACGTCAAATTTGAATAATATTCTGTTGTTATTGACTTTCTGACGTATTTCTAGAAGAACTTCCGATCTACCCCGAGCGTGAAGTTGAATTCTTTATTGATCTTGAACTGAGGTACAAAGCCCATTTCTAAAACCCCATATCGAATGGCTCTATTGAACTTGAGGAGTTAAAGGTCCAACTACGAGGAATTGTTGGACATCGATTTCATTAAATCTAGTACATCTCCTTGGGTGCTCTGTTTTTTATTTGTAAAGAAGAAAAGAAGCGGGAGTATCGCGACTTTGTATTGACTATCGGAATTGAACCATGTCACCATCGAGAATAGGTATCCTCTACCTCGTATTGATGACTTGTTTGACCGATTCTGAGGGCACAATTCTTTTCAAAATCGATCTTAGTTACGGATATCATTAGTTGAAGATTAAAAGCGAGGATATTCAAAGGCGCCTTGAAACTTCGGTATGTGTAAGACCCTAGCTTTTATAAATAAAGATGAATTTTTCTATAAATATTATTTTGAATATTATGGAATAAATTTGATATAATGTTATAGTTGTGGGTAATATTTATAAATTTTGCAAAGTATGCAAGTTGTTATAAAATATTAGTTTGGTGGGAATATTCTTTTGTTAGGGAATATTAAATACTGATAGCTCAATCATTGGTGGACCCCACAACATTATTATCGGATTGAGAAAAGCGACAAAAAATATTTTATAAAAATAACGGCGGGAGGTGTTTCTGAATTAAAAGCTGTTGAACTACCGGTGGTAAAGAAATGCGATGTCTGGCGTGGTTGCGTAGTAGCACACTGCGGTATTGATTATTGATCTTTACGTGAGAAGTCACTTTCGGTATGCTCAATTATTACTACGATAATTCTTTGCATCATATCTCTTATATTATTGATTCAATTATTGTCACGATATCATCGTATAATATGTTATAGTATTAAATCAATAATTGAGGCGACAAGTTATAAATGATTAATAATTATTGAAAGATTAAATATGTGTTATGATTTGTGGTAAGTTTGATTATTTTATGGGGGCTCATATGTCATCATCTAAGAGTCTCTTCATCGATAGTATTTACCTTCGTCGATAGTAATTACCCTTGTGAATAGTATTTACCTTCGTCGATAGTAATTATCCTTGTGAATAGTATTTACCTTCCGTCGATAGTAATTACCCTTGTGAATAGTATTTACCTTACGTCGATAGTATTTACCTTCCGTTAATAGTAATTACCTTTACCGACGTCGAACCACTTGTCGTTTCACATTCTGATGATCGAACCACCACTATCGTTTCACATTACGAGCGTCGAACCGATTAAATCGAGCCACTTGCCTTTTCACCTGACGGTGCTAAGCTAGAAATCTTCTATAAATAGAGGCCTGAGGCTTCATTATTTTTCACGAATTCATTCAAGCTATAGAGAGAAAGTATAGAGAGAATAAGAGAGAAAGAAGAAGAGTATTTTTATTCTTACTGCTCTTTGCGATATTCAATCTCCTACCAAATGTAAGGGGTGTTATTCTTTCTTATTCATGAAGAAGCTGTTGTTATTCCATTGCTTATTATTACATTTGGAATAACTTTGTATAAGTGGTTTACCTATACTTGGTGACATTCTTCTATTATTACATTGGAACATCACATGCATGTGTTTTTACCTGGGACTGGTTTCCGTCTTTATCATTATACATTGGAACATCACATGCATGTGTTTTACAGGACTGGTTTAAAATCTTTATTATTACATTGGAACATCACATGCGTGTGTTTTACAGGACTGGTTAAAATCTTTATTATTACATTGGAATATCCTATCATGTGTTTTACAGGATGCAGTTCCATCTTTATTATTACATTTGAACATCACATGGTGTGAATTTCACGACACAGTTCCGTTATTTATTATTACATTGGAATAACTTTTTATGCATCATGCGATCTATCGCGTGCATGGTGATTTCTTTTGTTATTCCATTCTTTATTATACCCGGTTGGTTAAAACTTTGACTTCATACTCCATGAAATTAGTAGAATATCCTTGATATTTGCGTTTCATCGATATCTTTTCATGGAAATATTCTTACGATCATTCTTGAATTTTACTCTCTACAAAACGATGTCATGTTGACAATTTGGGCGTTAATAATTCTGGATAAAATAATTCTTGAAATTGTTTTATTGAATTCTTATATCATTGTCATCATCCTCATGTTTATATTTTTTGAAAGTCATCTACATGGCTGTAGTGCATAGATGGACTTGGTATGATTATGACCGAGAGACTATTCGGTGTAATCATGGCCGTAATGTTACAAATGATGTGATAAAAAAAATCCTCGATGGTAAGTAGTGCATTGATGGGCGAGTTGTTGGCATGATCATGACCATTAATGAATACACAAATATTCTTGGCATGAGTGCGTGAATAGTTGTGGTCGTGATCTTAAAGAATATCCTTGGCAGTAGTGCGAGGGTGATTCGATGATGTGGAATATTTATTAAAAGTGAGTCTCAATTTATACTTGATGATGAAAAACCTTTTAAAACCTAAAAGATAGTAGACTTTATTTTCTACTTGACTCTTTTAATGGATTGTATATTCATTGCGATTAAAGCTGGTTATCATTGTATTTTATCGGTTTAACATTATTGAAGACTATTGATAATTTATTACGCATTATCTTAGTCATAATATTTCTTCTTGGGCTAGTTGAGCTCACCCTTTCTTTCCTTTGTTCTCTTGAAATGATAATATAAATTTGGACGAGTCGGGAAGCAGTGATGGTCTGAAGATAGCATTAGTAGTCCTCATTTATTACGTAAAATAGTGTGATAATAAGCTGTAATGAGGACTTTTGTTTTGAGTTTGTATAATATCTAGTAGAGCGATATTTGTATTTAAACTCACGGTTTATGTCGTATTATTACCACCTACAGTTATGTTAATAAGTTGTATTTAAATTACATACCATGTAAGTGGCGACTCAAGATGGGTGATGTATACCTAATTTTGGGGGCGTCACGGTATGGGCATTATGAATTCTTAGTCATGTCTTTCGGATTGACTAATGCTCCTGCCGCTTTCATGGATATGATGAGCCAAGTATTCGAGGAATATTTGGATCGGTTTGTTGTTGTCTTTATTGATGACATCCTTATATATTCAAAAAGTCGTGAAGATCATGAGCACCATTTGAAAATTTGGTACTCGAAGGCTTCGTGAAAACAAACTATATGCCAAATTGAAGAAATCGAGTTACGGCGAGGAAGTAGCATTCTTTGGGCGCGTGGTGTCGAAACATGGAGTATCTGTTGATCCGTGAAGATTGAAGCAATCTGAAAGTTAGGAACAACCAAAGTCGGTGGTTGAAATCGTAGCTTTTTGGGCTTAGTTGGTTATTATCGGAGATTAGTGGAAGGTTTTCTCGAATCGCTACTCCATTAACTTCGGCTAACTTCGGAAGGATACAAAATTCGTTTGGAATGAAGAATCGCGAGAAGAGAGTTTCGAGAGCTTAAGAGACTTTATTTGGCACTGTTCTATGAATACCATCTGGTTGGATGGATTTGTTATCTCTGGCGATCTTGAGGCAAAGGGTTAGGATGTGTTCTCATGCAGCGTGGGAAAAAGTCATAGCCTATGCCTCGCGACAACTTAAAGAGTATGAGAGGAATTATCCTACTCATGATCTAGAGTTAGCGGCCGATCGTTTCACGCTAAAAGATATGGAGGCACTTATCTATATGGGGAGAAAGTGGAGATATATTCGGACCATAAAAAGCCTTAAATATTTCTTCACTCAAAAAAAACTCGACATCTGGCGGCGACGTTGGCTCGAACTATTGAAGACTACGACCACATTATTGATACCATCACGGGTAAAAGCGAGCGTGGTAGGTGGCGCATTGAGTAGAAGATCATATCACGAGGAGCGAGTGCGATGATGTCAAGTATCGCGTAGAGCCAACTTTAATAGAAAAAGTTAAGGTTGCTCGAGCCAGGCCGGGTGATCGCGTATGAAGAAGAAATCTGAAGGAGCTATTAGGGCGAGAATTGATGAAGAAGGAATACTTGAGTCCACTCTGAACTTTGTGTTCTAACGACTACGATTTGAAGAACAAGATTATGATGGAGGCACCTGATACACCATTTGCAATCCATCTGGAAGTACTAAAATGTATCGTGATCTTGACATACATTTTGGTGGAACAATATGAAGAGAGAGATTGCAAAGTTTATCTCGATGTGTTTAACTTATCAGCGTGTAAAGGCGGAACATCTAGTACCTAAGGGTCGTTGCAACCACTTGAGATTAGGAATGGAAGTGGGAACACATTACCATGGATTTAATTCTACGGGTCTTCCTACGGTTTCTCGAGGCATCAATCTTATTTGGGTTATTGTTGATAGATTAACCAAATCTGCTCATTTCTTCTTGAATCACGGGAGACTTATTCCCTTGAGCGTCTTGCTAGTATATGCGTAAATGAGATTGTGAGGTTGCATGGCATGCACGTATCCATAGTTTAGGATCGTGACCCAAGATTCACTTCAAGATTTTGGGTTAGCTTGCAAAAAGCTATGAGCGCAGTTTGCGATTTAGTTGACATACCATCCCCAAGCGGACGGACAATCGAGAGAGGACTATTCAAACTCTTGAAGATTTATTAAGAATCGTGTGTCCTGAGACTTCAAGGCGGTTGGGATAAGTATTTACCATTGGTGGAATTCTCCTACAACAACGATTTATCGAGCAAGTATAGGTGTGGCTCCATTGAAGCATTATATGGGCGAAAATGTCGTTCTCCGATATGTTGGGATGAGGTGGGTGAAGCAACATTGTTGGGACCCGAGTTAAAATGCGATATGACTCTGAAAAGATCCAAATGATTAAACAACGTATACAAAGCGGCACAAGATCGACAAAAGAGTTATGCGGATCTTCATCGAAAGGGCGTGGAATTTAGTGTGAGGGGATCATGTATTATTGCGAGTTGCTCCATGGAAGGGAGTTACAAGATTTGGGAAGAGAGGAAAGCTCGATCCACGATTTATTGGTCCATTTCAAATTCTTGACCGAGTAGGAAATGTAGCTATATAGACTTGCGTTACCTCAAAGTATGTCTCGTGTTCGTAATGTGTTTCACATATCCTGCATACTTAAATAAATATGTGAAAGACCGAACCACGTTATAGAGTTAGAACCGGACGAGATAATAGAAGACTTAACGTATGAGGAGGTACTGTCAAGATTTTGGATAGGAAGGAAGCATGTCCTACTGCGCAAAGTCATACCACAAGTTGGAGGAATCATCTTTATAGAGGAAATGACACAGGAATTGGAAAGCGGAAATGAAAGCGAGGTATCCTCACCTTTTGAAACACCAGTGCGTCGTCGATTTCGAGGGACGAAATTTCATAAGGAGGGAGGTTGTAAGACCCCAAAATTTTTTAAATAAAAAGGAATTTCCTTTATTTATTATTTTGAAATAGTAAGGGTTGATTTGATTAATGTGGATAGTTAGGGGTAAAATCATGAAATATTTCAAAATAAGCAAGTGGTTATAAAATATTCATTTTTGTCGGGAATATTAGTTTGGTGCGTGGAATATTAAATCTTTGTCGGGAATATTAAATGCGACCAGTAGCGACCATGTATGGGCCCCATATGTGAAAGCGATTGGATGAGGAAAGCGACAAATATAAGTTGTTTAAAAATAACGGCGTAATTATTCACAGATTATCTTTGTTGGAATACCCGTGGTTAAAACACACTAATCTGGCGTTGTTGAGCGATGGCACTGCGCGGTATTGCATCAATTATTGATCCTTACGTGAAGGCCTTACTCGATAATTATTCTGATAAATTCTTGTTCGATATTTTATTTTATTGATTCAATAATTCTTTGCGTTGGTATTTTATATTATTCTTGTTTGATAATTGTCAACTTACGATATTTCCATTATCGGATCGATAATTCATATTATTTGAATAATATTATTAGATAACATTATTGGCAATGTCTAGAAAGTTACATCTAAGGAGAGGTTTGGTCACATAATTGCGGCGTCGATGAGGAGAGATCCTTATTGAAAGCCCCTCTTTCTTGGGAGCTGCTGGTTGTCGTAATTGTGATTACGTAATATTATTTGGGAATAATTAATTATTGATTTATATGATAAGAAAATATTTATTTGATATGGATATAAATGATGGATTTATTTATTATATGTGGTTATAATTGAAGGATTTAATGTTGAGGTGTTTTATCGGTATTTTTGTGGAATGGAGGTATTAAAAATCAAATTAGTAGTTTTACGATATATTGCGTGAGTTATAATTTTTAATCGTAGTTGGATCGTTGCGATTTTTGGATATATTATACATATATAAGTTGAGTATATGTCTACAAATTTTGAGCCGTTAAAAATGAGCGAATGATTTGTTATAAATTTTAAGAGGTGTTTGATTAGGAAAGTAGGGTTATAATTGATTTTGGTGGAAAATTCTAGAATTGAGTGGGCCCCACTTGTGGTTGGTGAAAAAATGTGCTGAATTTTATTTCAAATGTGGTGGGTGGCAATAGTAGCGAGTAAAAGCCATCGGTGGCAGTCGAAATCTGCTTGGTAGACTAACATTTTCTATAAATAGAAATTTAAGTTAGAATTGAAAATCACACGAAAATAAAGTTTTCTCTCTTTCTCTCTATATTATTGAGCGTATTTTGTGAGTATTTAGATACTTTGAGAGTTCTTTGTTGATCTGAAGTTTCATTCGACATCACTTAGATCTTTCCTTAGAAATCTTGATTCTTTGAGGTAAGGGATGTTATTTTCTTCTCGAATGATATTATTTCTTGATATCATTATCTTTGAAATATTGGTTGGAACTTTTTATCAAATTTGGAACTTTTTCATATCGGGTTACTATTTATGAGTTCTTATTCACGAGTTACTATTCATGAGTTCTTATTCACGATTCTTATTCACGAGTACTATTAAGCGAAAGCGTGAAAATGTTTTTTTGTGGAATTTCATCTTTTGGTGTCGGAGATTCTTATTCACGTATTCACGTATCTGACCTATTCACGTATCTGACCTTATTCATCGAAAATAAAATTTCTTCTTTTTGTCCAAAATATCTATTACGGATACTAGCTTTGATTGTATCCATGTTTTGATCATTCTTGAATTTTACACCACTATGATTATTTTGAGGTATTTTTGAACATGGATAAAACAAAATCTGAATCCTTAATCCTTAATCCTTGTCATTTTGTTTCCTTTGGATTCGTTTCTTTAAAAATATTTTCATCATCCTCGATTCTTAAATGATGATATTATTGAATATCTTTGGCACGTAGTGCAAGATGAATGATTTCTGAAGAATATCTTTGGCACATAGTGCAAAGATGAACAAGTGTTGAAATGAACATGACCAATCGATTAATATCTTTGGCGTAGTAGTGCAAAGATGAGCAGTGTTTAAATGAACATGACCAATGATGAATATCTTTGGCTGTAGTGCAAAGATGAATATTTGATTCGGATGTTTATGGATTGTTATTACGAGGGATAAAAGATAGGCGATGAACTTTTAAATTCATACATAGAAGATAGTAGTTTGCATTCTCTACTTAACTCTTCTAATGAATTATTATTTCCATTGCGAATATTGATTTAAAATTTGTTGTCTATTGTATTACTATTAAATTTTTCCTATTGAAGACTAACGATAATTTGTTGTATATTATCTTAGTCATAATATTCTTTCTTGAGCTAGTTGAGCTCACCCTTTTCCTTTTTTCCATTCTTCTCGGGAAGGCGAGAATATAGCGATGAGTCTGAGTGGGTATGGAATGAAGGTTTTAGAAAGGATTGTTTAGTAGTCCTCACCATTTTGTAAAATAATGTATCGATAAATGTGATGAGGATTTATTTGAGTAAAGATATTGTACAGAAGATAATATTTGTATTTAAACTCACAGTTTTCTTGTTGTAATAATAAAGTTGTAGTTGTTTACATACCATATATTGACAACTCGAATGGGTGATGTATACCTATTTTGGGGCGTCACAACAGCATGCCATGCAACCTCACAATCTCATTCACGTCGTACATCTTAAGAGCGTTCAAGTGAATAAGTCTCCGTGTCGGCAAGAAATGAGCGGACTTGGTTAATCTATCAACAATAACCCAAATAACATTGATGCCTGAAAACCGTAGGAAGACCCGTGCGAAATCCATGGTAATGTGTTCCCTTCCATTTCGAATCTCAAGTGCTGACGGACCCTTAGGTACCGGATGCTCCGCCTTTACGTTGACAAGTTAAACACATTGAGATAAACTTTGCAATCTCTCTCTCTTATTTGTTCCACCAAAATGTATGTCGAGATCACGATACATTTTAGTACTTCCGAGGATGGATTGCAAATGGTGTATTGTGTGCCTCCATCATAATCTTGTACTTCAAATCGAGTCGTTAGGAACCTGAAGTCTAGAGTGGACTCAAAGTATTCCTTCTTCATCAATTCTACGCTTAGGAATAGCTCCTTCTTGTACTTTCTTCTTCATACGCATCATTTCCTGGGTGGGTGGCAAGCAACCTTAACTTTTCTATTAAAGTTGGCTCTGTCGTTATACTTGACATCATCGCTTTTCGTTCCTTCGCATATGATCTTCTAATCAACGCGTCGCCTCACCACGTTAAACTTTTCGGGATGGTATTGAATAGTATGGTCGTAGTCTTTTCAATAGCTCGAGCCAGCGTCATTTTGCCGCGTGTTGAGTTCTTTTTGAGTGAAGAAATATTTAAGGCTTTTATGGTGCGAATATATCTCCACTTTCTCCCCGTATAGATAGTGCCTCCATATCTTTAAGCAATTATTGCTTGCCAACTCTAGATCATGGTAGGATAATTCCTCTCATACTCTTTAAGTTGTCATGAGGCATAAAGCTATGACTTTCCCGTTGCATGAGAACACATCCCTAACCCTTTGCACGAAGCATCGGCGTAGATAACAAATCCATCCGAACCGGATGGTATTGTTAGACAGTCTTAAAATAAGTCTCCTCTTAAGCTTTTGGAAACTCTTCTCGCATTCTTCGCTCCAATGAATTTTGTATCCTTCCGAGTTAGGCGAGTTAATGGAGTAGCGATTCGAGAAAACCCTTCCACGAATCTCCGATAATAACCAATTTAAGCCCAAAAAGCTACGTCTTTCATCCACCGACTTGGTTGCTCCCAACTTTGTATTGCTTCAATCTTGGCGGATCAATGAGATACTCCATGTTTTCGACACCACATGCCCCGAGGAATGCTACTTCCTCTCGCCGAACTCGCATTTCTTCAATTTGGCATATAGTTTGTTTTCACGAAGCCTTTGGAGTACCGACTTCAAATGGTGCTCATGATCTTCACGACTTTTGGAATATATAAGGATGTCATCAATAAAGACAACAACGAACCGGGTCAAATATTCCTTGAATACTCGGTTCATCATATCCATGAAAGCGGCGGGGGAGCATTAGTCGATCCGAAAGACATGACTAAAAATTCATAATGCCCATACCGAGTTACGAAGGCGGTCTTTGGAATATCCTCGATTCTAATCTTGGTGATGATATCCATAACGAAGATCGATTTTTGAAAAGAATTGTGCCCTTCTATTGTGGTCAAACAAGTCATCAATATGAGGTAGAGGATACCTATTCTTGATGGTGACATGGTTCAATTCCGATAGTCGATACAAGGTCGCATACTCCGTCTTTCTTCTTTACAAATAAAAGCAGGAGCACCCCGAGGAGATGTACTTGGGGCCAGATGAAGCGATGTCCAACAATTCACAGTAGTTGGACCTTTAACTCCACGAAGTTCGATAGAGCCATTCGATATGGGGTTTTAGAAATGGGCTTTGTACGCGGGTTCAAGATCAATAAAGAATTCAACTTCACGTTACGGGGTGATGGAAGTTCTTCTTGAAATCGTCGGGAAAGTCGATAACAACAGGAATATTATTCAAATTTGGCGCGTCTTTATTCAAATCCATAACATGGGCTAAGAAAGCTTGACATCCGTTTTTCAATAAGCGAATAGCTTTATGATTAGATATGATGATGATTGATTTTAATTCTTTAGTTGCTTGAATTAAATACAACAACGGTTGGTTAGGAATATGAAAACTAACAACCTTACGAAAATAATCAATTTTGGCATGATGAGTAGTTAACCAATCAATCCCTAAAATCACATCAAAAGCAAGTATCTTTAAAGAGATAAGGTCAACGGGTAAGGTAATGGTGCCAACTTGAATCAAACAAGATTTATAAGCGATGGATGTGATGAAAGTTTCTCTAACGGAGTTTCCACGAGATAGGTCAAAGTCTAATTTCTCTGAGTCGAGTTTAAGCGTTGAGCACAAAGCGGCGGAGAGATAAATGAATGGGTATTACCGGTATCAAGTAAGGTATAAACTTAGCGAAAATTTATAAATAAACTTACCGTGATCACCTCGTTTGGGTTCTCGCATTATGACCGATCACAACAAACGCTCTTCCGGAATCGTTGACTTTGACTTTTACGGGACGATCTTTTAGTCACCGTCCCTCATTGAACTAGGTTTCGCTCTCGTCTGATCTCGGCGATATGTCCTTCCTTTCCACAATTATAGCATACCTTGAATCTGTTGTGGGCGGTTGGTGATATGTCCCTCTTTCCGCATTTATAGCATATAATGGGTGGTCGTTTCTCCTCCCTTAGAACCGATTCTTTCTGCCGTGTTTTGTCGTCTTCACATGGTCATTGTTAAATCTCCTCTTTTAAAATCTCCTCATTTTCGCTTTTTATTTTCATGGCCATGATTACCACCGAATGGTTACCATTTTTGTCCGTCTGTTTTCTTTCTCATTGGTTATCATTATTACATTGATTCTTATCTCGAGTGCGATCCGGTTGTGGTCCTCGGTTGGCCGTATTTCGTTATCTCGCTTCTAATAATTGAGCCCTCATTTACAACACATCCTGAATAGAGAGAAAGTTTATGAGAAATGAGATCTTGGCGTATGTCGGTGTCAAACCTCTAAGAAACATCAGGTTATTATAAATGAACTTATTATTAATGAAATTAATTTTCTATTTATTATTTTGAAATAGTAAGGGTTGATGTGATTAATGTGGATAGTTAGGGGTAAAATCATGAAATATTTCAAAATAAGCAAGTGGTTATAAAATATTCATTGTTGTCGGGGAATATTAGTTTGGTGCGTGGAATATTAAATCTTTGTCGGGAATATTAAATGCGACGGTAGCCTTGACCGTGTGTGGGCCCCATGCTTGAAGCGATTGGATGAAGAAAACGACAAATATAAGTGGTTTAAAAATAACGGCGTAGTTATTCTGCAGTTAATATTGTTAAAATACCGGTGGTTAAAACACGATGCTTTGCGGTATTGCACCAATTGTTGATTCTTACGTGAAGGCACTTTACTCAATAATGGTTACGATAATTCTTGTTCGATATTTTATTGAGTTAATAATTCTTTGCGTTGATATTTTATATTATTTGTTGTTTGATAATTGTCATTATACACGATATTTTTCATTATCGAAGCGATAATTCATATTATCTCGAATAATATTATTAGATAACATTATTGGCAATGTCTAGAAAGTTACATCTAAGGAGAGGTTTGGTCACCTAATTGCTTGGCGATGAAGAAGAAATTCTTATTGGAAAGCCCCTCTTTCTGAGGCTGCACAGTTTGTCGATATTGTGATTACGTAATATTATTTGTGAATAATTAATTATTGATTCATATGATGAGGAAAATATTGATTTTATGTGGATATAGATGGAGAAAAATTTTAATGTGACAATTGTTGAAAATTGAAATTTTATCTTTTTCTGATAAAATAATTCTTTTAAATATATTATTATATTTTAATAATATAATAATGGTGATATTTTTACAACGAATGTGGGATATATGAGTATACGAGGAGGAAGAGTATTTTTGTTGCAATAAATGTTTAAAACATGTTAAACATGTCGGTGGACCCCATTTATTGACTGAAATTTGATTATAGCTTGTAAAATCCCCCGTTTGTGGATTTCGGTCAATTTTTGTTTGGAATTTGGAAAAACTTTCTTCTGCAAAGTTGTAGAGAATTGAATTTCCTATAAAAACTTGCGAGATTCGAATTTTCTGATAGAAGGGCTATTTATTATGAATTATTGAAGTTCCGAAACTCCGAAATAATTGATTTTTGGAAGTTTAAAATATTTTAAATAATAAAAACGTTTTTTGTTTGTTTTGTGGGCTACAACATGTGCATAATGAGCTGAGATCAGATCTAGGAAGGTGGGCGTAGAAATCTTAATATATATATTAATATTATATTAAATTTTTCTGCTTTGGTGTTTTAAGCATTTTCTATAAATAGGGTGCTTAGGTTAGAATTGAAAATCACACCAGAAACTGAAGTTTTCTCTCTATATATTATCGAGCGTATTCTTGTGAGTATTTTGAGTATACTTTGAGTATTGTTAGACGGTGCAAGTTCCTTGACCTTATACCCGGTATTCCAATTAAATCTTAATCTTTCGAGGTAAGGGATGTTATTTTCTTCTCAAATGATATTATTTCTTCAATATCATTATCTTTGAAATATTGGTTAGAACTTTTTATCAAATTTAGAACTTTTTTCATGTCGGGTTACTATTCATGAGTTCTTATTCACGAGTTACTTATTCATGAGTTCTTATTCACGAGATTCTTATTACTAGTCTTATTAAGTAAGCGTGAAGATGTTTTTGTGGAATTTCATCTTTTGGTGTCGAAGTTACTATTCACGTATCGGCACTATTATTCACGTATCTGACACTATTCATAGAAAAATGAAATTTCTTCTTTTTATCCAAAATATCTATTTTGGATACTAGCTTTGATTGTATCCATGTTTTGATCATTCTTGAATTTTACACCACTTGTGATTATTTTTGAGGTATTTTTGGACATGGATAAAACAAAGTACTGAATCCTTAATCCTTAATCCTTGTCATTTTGTTTCCTTTGGATTCGTTTCTTTAAAAATATTTTCATCATCCTCGATCTTAAATGATGATATTATTGAATATCTTTGGCACGTAGTGCGAAGATGAATGATTCTGAAGAATATCTTTGGTAGTAGTGCAAAGATGAACATAACCAACATGACCAATGATGAATATCTTTGGCTGTAGTGCAAAGATGAATATTTGATTCGAGATGTATATTGATTGATGTTACGGGGATAAAAGATGAGCGATGAACTTTTAAATTCATACATAGAAGATAGTAGTTTGCATTCTCTACTTAACTCTTACAATGAATTATTATTTCATTGCGAATATTGATTTAAAATTTGTTGTCTATTGTATTATATTAGATTTTTCCTGTTGAAGACTAACGATAATTTGTTGTATATTATCTTAGTCGTAATATTCTTTCTTGGGCTAGTTGAGCTCACCCTTTTCCTTTTTGTTCCATTTTTCTCTCGGGAGGCGAGAATATAGCGAGTGCGAGTCGGGGTATGGAATGAAGGTTTTAGAGAGAGTTGTTTAGTAGTCCTCACCATTTTGTAAAATAATGTATCGATAAATGTGATAAGGATTTATTTGAGTATAGATATTATGCAGAAGATAATATTTGTATTTAAACTCACGTTTTCTTGTTGTAATAATAAAGTTGTAGTTGTTTACGTACCATGTATATGACAACTTCGAGAATGGGTGATGTATACCTATTTTGGGGCGTCGCGGTTGGTATCGAGCTTAGGATATGATCTCTGGCGGAGATCGGGGAATAGAACTAGGAGGGAGAGCAGGTAAATCCTTATTTAGTGTGTCCTACTAAGCTTATTTTTTAGTTGGTCGGGTATATATAAGGATATTATGTGATATATTGATTTCCTTAATTAACCCTTGTTTTATGGCGGTATTTGAGAATGTCGTTGAGAATATTAACAATGGAAATGAGGCCGTGGAGAGCTTTGTACTCACCAACGAGGAGAGCGTCTGCAGCAGTTTGCAATGTTCCTCCTGTGAACAACACCACCGAAGCGAGATGATGAGCGAGGATGTTTAGAAGTTTTTGCGATTCATGCAAAATCGAATGAGGAGACTTCGTGTTCAAAATCGAGAGGAGAAATGATAGCAATTCACGGGTTGTCACGACCCAAGCAGTTCAAAGAGTTGGGACCACGAATTTAAGGAAAGCGAGATCCGATCATGGCGGAAACATGGGTCAAAACAAATTACCAAGATATTCGATGTCTTGGGATGCGGAGAAACGAAGGTTCCATTCGCCACCTTTATGTTAAAATGGCGAGGCGGACTCTTGGTGGGAGTGCGTGAAGCGTACCCATCCAGCCGCTTTTCGGCGTGTCTTGGGAGACGTTTGAAGCTATTTAATGACAAATACTTTCACGAAAGTGTTAAATCGTATGAAGGAAGTGGAGTTCATCGATTGGAACAAAAACAACATGGCGGTGTCTCGATGCGAGGCAAAGTTTGCGAGTTATCGGTTTGCACCTCATTTGGTGGAGAATGAGGAGCGTATGCCTGGATGTTTCGAGAGGTTTGAAACCGGCGTCGACAATATCTCATTCTCATAAATTTTTCTCTATTCGGATGTTGTTAACGGGCTCGATTGTTAGAAGCGAGATAACGAGTATATTGACGAGGACCATAACGGGATCGTACCGAGATAGCGATCAGCGAGAATAATGATAACCGCGGAGAAAAGCGAATGACGACAAAAATGGTAACCACTCTGGTGGTAATCATAGCCATGAAAATAGAAGAAGCGAGTCGGGAGGAGATTTTAAAGAGGAGATTTAACAACGACCGTATGAAGGCAGCGGTCTTGCGTGACAAGCGGTTTACAAGGGAGGAGAAACGACCACCGTCGTATCTTCTGAAATCGCGAAAGAGGGACATATCGATCAAACCGTCCTAACAGTTCAAGGTATGTTATAATTGTGGAAAGGAAGGACATATCGCTCGAGATTATGCGATGGCGAAACCTAGTTCGGAGGGGACGGTGACTCGAAAAGATATCCCGAAAAAGTCAAAGTCAGCGATTCCGGAAGAAGGTTTGTTGTGGTTGGTCAAAATCGCGAGGAACCCAAACGAGGTGATCACGGGTAAGCTATTTATAAATTCTTGCGAAGTTTATACCTTACTTGATCTGGGTCTTTACCCATTCATTTATCTCTCTGCTTGTGATCAACGTTTAAACTTGAATCAGGAGAAATTAGACTTTGACCTATATGTGGAAACTCCGTTAGGAGAAACTTTCATCACATCCACTGTTTATAAATCTTGTTTGATTCAGTTGGCACCATCACCTTACACAGTGACCTTATCTCTTTAAAGATACTTGCTTTTGATGTGATTTTAGGGATTGATTGGTTAACTACTCATCATGCCAAAATTGATTGTTTTAAATAAGGTTGTTAGTTTTCATATTCCTAACCAACTGTTATGCAATTCAAGCAACTAAACCATTAAAATCAATCATTGTCATATCTAATCATAAAGCTATTCGTTTATTGAAAAGCGGATGTCGAAGCTTTCTTAGCCCATGTTATGGATTTGAATAAAGACACGTCAAATTTGAATAATATTCTGTTGTTATTGACTTTCTGGCGTATTTCAGAAGAACTTCGGTCTACCCCTAGAGCGTGAAGTTGAATTCTTTATTGATCTTGAACTTTGGTACAAAGCCCATTTCTAAAACCCCATATCGAATGGCTCTATTGAACTTGAGGAGTTAAAGGTCCAACTACGAGGAATTGTTGGACATCGATTTCGATAAATCTAGTACATCTCCTTGGGGTGCTCTGTTTTATTTGTAAGAGAAGAAGATGGGGAGTATGCGACTTTGTATTGACTATCGGGAATTGAACCATGTCACCATCAAGAATAGGTATCATCTACCTCGTATTGATGACTTGTTTGACCGATTCTGAGGGCATAATTCTTTTCAAAAATCGATCTTAGATTACGGATATCATCGGTGAAGATTAGGCGAGGATATTCAAAGCGCCTTGAGAACTTCGGTATGGGCATTATGAATTCTTAGTCGTGTCTTTCGGATTGACTAATGCTCCTGCCGCTTTCATGGATATGATGAGCCAAGTATTCAAGGAATATTTGGATCGGTTCGTTGTTGTCTTTATTGATGACATCCTTATATATTTCAAAAGTCGTGAAGATCATGAGCACCGTTTGAAAATTTGGTACTCGAAGGCTTCGTGAAAACAAACTATATGCCAAATTGAAGAAATGCGAGTTACGGCGAGGAAGTAGCATTCCTTGGGCACGCGCGTGGTGTCGAAACATGGAGTATCTGTTGATCCGTGAAGATTGAAGCAATCTGAAGTTAGAACAATACGAAAAGTCGGTGGTTGAAATCACGTAGCTTTTTGGGCTTAATTTGGTTATTATCGGAGATTCGTGGAAGGGTTTTCTCGAATCGCTACTCCATTAACTTCGGCTAACTTCGGAAGGATACAAAATTCGTTTGGAATGAAGAATGCGAGAAAGAGTTTCGAAGAGCTTAAGGAGACTTATTTCGGCACTGTTCTAACAATACCATCTGGTTCGGATGGATTTGTTATCTACTGATGATGCTTGAGCAAAAGGGTTAGGATGTGTTCTCATGCAACGTGGGAAAAGTCATAGCCTTATGCCTCGCGACAACTTAAAAAAGAGTATGAGAGGAATTATCCTACTATGATCTGTAGAGTTAGCGGCCGATCGTTTTTGCGCTAAAGATATGGAGCCACTATCTATATGGGGAGAAAGTGGAGATATATTCGGACCATAAAAGCCTTAAATATTTCTTCACTCAAAAAAAGAACTCAACATGCGGCGCGACGTTGGCTCGAACTATTGAAAGACTACGACCACACTATTCATACCATCCCGGTAAAGCGAACGTGGTAGTGACGCGTTGAGTAGAAGATCATATGCGAGGAAAGGTGCGATGATGTCAAGTATACGCATAGAGAGCCAACTTTAATAGAAAAAGTTAAGGTTCTTCGAGCCAATGGCAGGCGTGATGCGTATATGAAGAAAGTAATGAAGAAGGAGCTATTAGGAGGCGAGAATTGATGAAGAAGGAATACTTGAGTCCACTCTAGACTTTGTGTTCTAACGACTCGATTTGAAGTACAAGATTATGATGGAGGCTACAATACACCATTTGCAATCCATCACAGGAAGTCTTAAAATGTATCGTGATCTTGACATACATTTTGGTGGAACAATATGAATAGAGATTGCAAAGTTTATCTCAACGTGTTTAACGTGCAATGTCGTGTGAAATATAGTGAAAGGCGGAGCATCTAGTACCTAAGGGTTATTCGTTTGGTGGTGGAATATTAAATCTTTGTTGGAGAATATTAAATGCGGCCAGCAGCGACCATGTGTGGGCCCATGCTGAAAGCGATTGGATGAAGAAAAGCAGCGAAATATAAGTTGTTTAAAAATAGCAGGCGTAGTTATTCACAGATTAACACCGTTGGAATACCCGGTGGTTAAAACACGATGTCTGGCGTTGTTGCGACATGACAGCGCACGGTATTGCACCAATTATTGAAGGCCTTACTCAATAATGGTTACGATGTAATTCTTTGCTCGATATTTTATTTTATTGATTGATAATTGCTACGTTGACATTTTATATTCTTTGTTGTTTGATAATTGTCATTACAATCGTATTTTCCATTATCGAGACAATAATTCATATTATCTGAATAATATTATTAGATAACATTATTGACAATGTCTAGAAAGTTCTATCTAAGGAGAGGTTTGGTCATCTAATTGCTTGCGATGAAGAGAGAGATCCTTATTGGAAAGCCCCTCTATCCTGGAGGCGCTGCAGGTTGTCGATAATGTGATTACTCGTAATATTATTTATGAATAATTAATTATTGATTTATATGATGAGGAAAATATTGATTTTATGAGGATATAGATGGAGAAAATTTTTAATGTGACAATTGTTGAAAATTAATATTTTATCTTTTACTTATAAATAATTCATTTAAATATATTATTTTAATAATATATTAACGATGATATTTTACAATGAATGTGGGATATATGAGTATATGAGGAGGAAGAGTATTTTTGTGGCATTAAATGTTTAACACATGTTTTGTGTGTTGGTGGACCCAATTATTGGTAGAAATTTGATTATAGCACAATAAAATCGCTTGGTTTGTGGATTTTGGTCAATTTACATTTGGAATTTGAAAAAACTTTCTTACGCAAAGTTGTAGAGAATTGAATTTCCTATAAAAACTCATGAGATTTGAATTTTCGATAAAATGGCTATTTATTATGAATTATTGAAGTTTGAAGTTCAAATAATTAATTTTTGGGAGTTTTAGTTATTTATTTTGAGAAAAAAGCGTTTTTTGCAACTAAGTTGGCCTCACATGTGATTCAAATGGGCTGAGATCAGTTGTCTAAGGTGGGCTAAAGAAAATGTGAAAAATATATTAATATTATATTCAATTTTTACTTTTGGTGTTCTAGCGATTTCTATAAATAGGGTCTTGGGTTAGAATTGAAAATCACAATGTAAACTGAAGTTTCTTCTATTCTCTCTCGATATATTGAGTGTATTCTTGTGAGTATACTTTGAGTATTGTTAGGCGGTCTGAGTTCCTTCCGCAACTTATACATTCGGTATTCCAAATTAAGTCTTAATCTTTCGAGGTAAGGGATGTTATTTTCTTACGAAATGATATTATTTCTTCAATATCATTATCTTTGAAATATTGGTTGGAACTTTTTATCAAATTTGGAACTTTTTATGTCGAGTTACTTATTCACGATTCTTATTCATGATTCTTATTCATGAGTTACTATTCACGAGTTCTTATTCACAAGTCTTATTCATGAAGCGTGAAGATGTTTTTGTGGAATTTCTATCTTTTGGTGTCGAGTTACTATTCACGTATGCGGCCTATTCACGTATCTGGAACTATTCATAGAAAAATAAAATTTCTTCTTTTTGTCCAAAATATCTATTACGGATACTAGCTTTGATTGTATCCATGTTTTGATCATTCTTGAATTTTACACCACTATGATTATTTTTGAGGTATTTTTGAACATGGATAAAACAAAATACGAATCCTTAATCCTTAATCCTTGTCATTTTGTTTCACCGGATTGGATTCGTTTCTTTAAAAATATTTTCATCATCCTCGGTCTTAAATGATGATATTATTGAATATCTTTGGCATGTAGTCACAAGATGAATGATTTCTGAAGAATATCTTTGGTAGTAGTGCAAAGATGAGCAGTGTTTAGATGAACATGACCAAAGTGATGAATATCTTTGGCTGTAGTAGTAAAGATGAATATTTGATTCGGATGTATATTGATTGATGTTACGAGGGATAAAAGATGAGCGATGAACTTTTAAATTCATACATAGAAGATAGTAGTTTGCATTCTCTACTTAACTCTTCTAATGAATTATTATTTCATTGCGAATATTGATTTAAAATTTGTTGTCTATTGTATTCTATTAGATTTTTCCTGTTGAAGACTAACGATAATTTGTTGTATATTATCTTAGTCATAATATTCTTTCTTGGGCTAGTTGAGATCACCCTTTTCCTTTTTGTTCCATTTTTTCTTCTCGGGAGGCGAGAATATAGCGATGCAGTCGGGGGTATGGAATGAAGGTTTTAGAAAGATTGTTTAGTAGTCCTCACCATTTTTGTAAAATAATGTATCAATAAATGTGATGATTTATTTATTTGAGTATAGATATTATCTAGAAGATAATATTTGTATTCAAACTCACAGATTTCTTGTTGTAATAATAAAGTTGTAGTTGTTTACATGCCATGTATTAACAACTTCGAATGGGTGATGTATACCTATTTTGGGGGCGTCCACAATAGTTGTGGGTAATATTTATAAATTTTGCAAAGTAAGCGAGTTATTATAAAATATTAGTGTGGTGGGGAATATTTTTTTGTCGGGAATATTAAATGACGGCTACTCGATCATTGGTGGACCCCATTAACGGAAGTATTGTCGTAGTTAAAAAGCGACAAAATTATCTTTCTATAAAAATAACTTGGCCGGAGGTGTTACTGTTTAAAAGCTGTTAAACTACCCGGTGGTAAAAGTACGATGTCTGGCGTGGTTGCGTAGTAGCGCACGGTATTGATTATTGATCTTTACGTGAGAAATCACTTAGCTATGCTTTCAATTATTGCTACGATAATTGCTACATCATATCTCTTATATTATTGATTTAATTATTGTCACAAAGATTATCATACATATAATATGTTATAGTATTAAATTATTAATTGAGGCGACAAGTTATAAATGATTAATAATTGTTGAAAGATTAAATATGTGTTGATAAAAATAAAATGATTTGTGGTAATATTTATTAAATCCTTGATGTATATAAAAAGTCTGTTATGAGACGTTTGTGGTAAGTTTAATTATTTTATGGGGGGGCCATATGTCATCATCTAAGAGTCTCTTCAATCGATAGTAATTACCTTTGTGAATAGTAATTACCTTTGTGAATAATACTTTACCTTTGTGAATAGTAATTACCTTTGTGAATAGTAATTACCTTCGTCGATAGTATTTACCTTCGTCGATAGTATTTACCTTCGTCGATAGTGTGAATAGTAATTACCTTTGTGAATAGTAATTACCTTCGTCGATAAGTAATTACACCTTCATGAAATAGTAGTTGTCCCTTCATATTACGAGAGTTAACTCGCCTCTTGATTGTTCCAGGGTTAATTACCCTTCGCAAATAGTAGTTGTCTCTTCAATATTACCAAGAGTCATTTTGACCCTTCGTTAAGACCAAGAGCCACCTACGTTTTTCTATAAATAGAAAGCTCATTCCTTCATTATTTCTTACGAATTCATTGAAACTCTGAGAGAAAAACTATAGAGAGAAAGAAGAAAAGTATACTCGCTACTTCATTTTTCCAATATTCAGTTCTTCTAAGGTAGGGAATATTATTTGTTGTACTAAATAAGGGGTGTTATTCTTTCTTATTCATGAAGAGAACTTTTGTTATTCCATTCTTTATTATTACATTGGAATAACTTTTGTAAAAGTGGCATACCCTATACATGACTTTGTATGTATGCGAATACCTATACTTGGTGAAATCCTTATATTATTCCATTCTTATTTATTACATTGGAATAACTTTGTATCTGTGAATCCCTATACTTGGTGACATTCTTACATTATTACATTGGAACATCCTCATGCATGTGTTTTATCGGACTGGTTAAAATCTTTATTATTATTATTCATTGGAACATCCTCATTACATGTGTTTACACGGACCTAGTTCCGCCTTTAATATTATTACATTGTAACATCACATGCATGCGTTTCTGGCGGGACTGGTTCGATTATTTATTATTACATTGGAATAACACACTTTTGTCTTGATTCTATCGCATGCGTAGTGATTTCTTTTGTTATTCCATTCTTTATTATACCCAGATTGGTTAAAACTTTGACTTCATACTCCATGAAATTAGTAGAATATCCTTGATATTTGCGTTTCATCGATATCTTTTCATGGAAATATTCTGCGATCATTCTTGAATTTTACTCTCTAAAAAAGGTATTATGTTGACAATTTGGGCGTTAATAATTCACTGAATAAATAAATTCGTGAACTTGTTTTATTGAATTATTATGTCATTGTCATCATCCTCATGTTATATTATGTTATCTTTGGCTTACGTGCATAGATGAACTTAGTATGATTATGACCAGGGATCATTCGGTATAATCATGGCTTGTTATAAATGATGTGATAAAAGTCCTCGATTGGCTGTAATGTCTTGTGATGGATAGTTTTTGGTATGATTATGACTAGGGGTGATTCGGTATAGTCATGACCATTGATAATTTGATGAAAATCCTTGACCGTGGTATAGGGATGATTTAGTGATAAAAATTGATGAAAACCTTTAAAACCTAAAAGATAGTAGACTTTATTTTCTACTTGACTCTTTTAATGGATTACGTATTCATTGCAGATTAAACCGGTTGTCTATTGTATTTTATCGGTTTAACATTGTTGAAGACTATTGATAATTTATTACGCATTATCTTAGTTATAATATTTCTTCTTGGGCTAGTTGAGCTCACCTTTCTTTCACCGTTCTCTTGGAAATGAGAATATAAATTTGGGACGAGTCGGGGAAAAGAGTGATGGTCCCAAAGATAGCATTAGTAGTCCTCACTTATTACATTAAATATAGTGTGAAAATAAATGTAATAAGGACTCTTTGAGTAAGGATATTGTCTAAATGACAATATTCCTATTAGAACTCTCAGTTTATATATTGTCGTATGTTACACGACAGATGTATAATTAAGTTTGTATTTGAATTTATGTACCATGTAAGTGACGACCCAAGATGGGTGAAGTATACCAAATTTTGGGGGCGTCACAACACAGACAGGATGTTCCAACAAAATAATAATAAAGATTTTAAACCGGTCCTTGTAAAACACACACGCAGGATGTTCCAATAGAATAATAATAAAAATTTTAAACCAGTCCGGTGTAAAACACACGCACAAGATGTTCCAATAGAATAATAATAAAGACGGAACCAGGTCCGGTGTAAAACACACAGACAAGATGTTCCAACAGAATAATAGGACGACTCAATCATTGGTGGACCCCACAACGGAAGTATTGTCGTAGTTAGAAAACGGATGTCAAGCTTTCTTAGCTCCTGTCACAGATTTAAACAAAAATACATCAGTTTTGAACAATATTTCTATTGTTAATAAATTTCTGACGTATTCCAGAAGAACTTCACAGCCTACCCACGAGCGTGAAATTGAATTTTGTATCGACCTTGAACCCAAAGACAAAACCCATTTCCAAAGCCCCATATCGAATGACTCTATTGAACTTGAGGAGTTAAAGACCCAACTGTAGGAATTGTTAGACATCGGCTTTATTCGTCCCCTAAGTACTTCTCCTTGGGGTGCTCGCATTATTCGTGAAGAAGAAAGATGGGAGTATCGCGACTTTGTATTAATTATCGGGAGTTGAATCATGTCACCATCAAAAATAGGTATCCATTGCCACATATTGATGACTGTTTAACTTGGTTGTAATGTGACACCCCAAAATTAGGTATACATCACCCATCTTGGGTAGTCGATACGTAGTGCGAAATTTAAATATAACTTACTTATATAAGCGTAAATTGTACAATCTGACGACATAAAGCGTGAGTTTGAATACAAATATTGTCTACTAGAGAGATTATACAAACTCAAAAAGAGTCCTCATTACAATTATTATCACACTATTTCACGAATAATGAGGACTACTAATCTTATCCTCTGGACCATTAATCCGTTCCCAGACTCGTCCCGGTATATTCTCATTTTCAAGAAGACGGTGAAAGAAAGGGTGAGCTCAACTAGCTCGATAAAAAATATTATGACTAAGATAATGCGAGAATAAATTATCATTAGCTTACAACGATGTTAAAGCGATAAAATATAATGAACATCAAGTTTAACTACGGTGAACCAAAGAATCCATTAAAAGAGTCAAGTAGAAAATAAAATCTACTATCTTTTATGATTTAAAGGTTTTTCATCAACTTTATAAATTTGAGACTAAACTTTAATAAATATTCCACATCATCGAATCACCCTTACACTTTTCGGCGAGGATATTCTTTAGTATCACGACCACAATTATTCATACACTACTGGACAGAATATTTGTGTATTTATTAATAGTCATGATCATGTCAACAACTATCCATCGATGCACTACGGGCCAATGAGGATTTTACCACATCATTTGTAACATTACGGTTAAATGATTACACCGAATAGTCTGCAGTCGTAATCATACCAAGTTCATCATACTATAGGCTACATGGATGACTTTCAACATAATATAAACATGAGGATGATGACAATGATATAAGAATTCAATAAAACAAGTTCAAGAATTAATTTATCTAGGAACCAATAACATCAAAACTATCGACATGATCTTTGCTTTGTAGAGTAAAATTCAAGAATCTTGAGAAGAATATTTCCATGAAAGGATCTTTGGATGAAGCGTAAATATCGAGGATATTCCACTAATTTCATGGAGTATAGAAGTCAAAGTTTTAACCATTTGGGTATAATAAAGAATGGAATAACAAAAAAAATCACCATGCATTCGATGAGGCCTTGCAGGCGCGAGTTATTCAACGAGAATAATAAATAACGGAACCCGGTCCGGCGTAAAAGCGCCGCAGACGAGGATATTCAACAAAATAATAAAGAATGGAACCCGGTCCGCGTAAAACACACGAGCGAGGATGTTCCAACGAATAATAATAAAAGACGGAACCGAGTCGATGTGTAAAACACGAGACATGATGTTCCAATGAGAATAATAATAAAAGGCGGAACCGGTCGGGTGTAAAACACACTACGAGCGGGATGTTCAACAAAATAATAATAAAAAGCGGAACCAGTCCGGTGTAAAACACAGAGCAGGGATGTTCAAGCGAATAATAGAAGAATGTCACCAAGTATAGGGTAAACCACGTATACGAGTTATTCAACGAGAATAATAAGTAATGGAATAACAACGATTCTCTTCGTGAATAAGAAAGAATAACACCCTTACTTTTGGTAGGAGATTGAATCTTTACGCGGTAGTGTAGTAACAAAATACTCTTCTTCTTTCTCTTATTCTCTCTATACTTTCTCTCTCTATAAGCTTGAATGAATTAAGTGAAAAAATAATGAAGCACTAGGCCTCTATTTATAGAAGATTTCTAGCTTAAGCTTTTGCCGTGTGAAAAGGCAAGTGGCTTGACGGTTTGGTGATGTGAAAAGAAAAGTGGTTTGGCGCGTGTAATGTGAAACGACAAGTGGTTCGGCCTTTGTAATGTGAAATGACAAGTGGTTCGGCCTTTGTAATGTGAAACGACAAGTGGTTCGATGCGCTTTGTAATATAAAAGCGGCAAGTGGTTTGGCGTCTGGTAAAGGTAATTACTATTGACGAAGGTAATTACTATTCACAAAGGTAATTACTATTGTGAAGGTAATTCTTATTGACGAAGAGACTCTTAGATGATGACATATGGGCCCCCATAAAATAATCAAACTTACCACAAACGTCTCATAACAGGACTCTTTATATACATCGATGATTGAATAAATATTACCACAAATCATTTTATTTTTAAACAACACATATTTAATCTTTCAACAATTATTAATCATTTATAACTTGTCGTCTCAATTATTGATTTAATCTTATAACATATTATCTGAGATGATCTTGTGACAATAATTGAATCGATAATATAAGAGATATGATCGTGATTCTTGTAGCGATAATTGAGCGTAAATAGAGTGACTTCTCACGTAAGCATCGATAATCAATATCGTGTCTTCTTATCTCTGACTACGGCGTATTCTTTGTACTTTTACTCTTAGGGTAGTTCAGCGGTTTTAACGGTAACACCTCTGTAGTTATTTTTATAGAAAGATAATTTTTGTGGTTTTTCTAACTACGACAATACTTAGTTTATGGGGGTCCACTGATGATTGAGTAGTCGTCACGAATATTCCCCGACAAAAAGAATATTCCCAGAATAAACGAATATTTTATAACAACTTGCTTACTTTTGCAAAATTTATAAATATTACCCATAACTATAACATTATATCAAATTTATTCCATAATATTCAAAAATAATATTTATAGAAAATTCATCTTTATTTATAAAGTTGGGGTCTTCTGACCCTCCCTTCTTATGAAATTTAAGCCCTCGAAATTAGAGTGCGTACTGGGTATGTCGAAGAGGTAAGGATACCTTGATTTCATTTGATTCTAACTCCCAGTCATTTCCTCGACATCTTGGTTCCTCCACAAAACTTTGACTTGAAGTATAACCTTGGAGGCGTAGAATATATTCCTTCTTATCCAAGATTTGAGCAGGGAACCTCTTCATACGTCAAATCTTCCGCTATTTCGTCCGGTTCTAACTTTCGATAATGTGGTTGGGGTCTTTCACATATTTACGTAACATGGATATGTGAAAAGCGTTATGAACACGAGGACATACTTGGCGGTAAAAGCGAGTCTATAGGCCCACGATTCCTACTCGATCGAGGATTAAAATGGACCAGATGAATCGAGGATTGAGTTTTCCTCTCTTTCAAATCTTGTAACTCCTTTCCATGGAAGCGACTCTTAACAACACATGATCTCCTATATCGAATTCCACGTCCTTTCGATGAAGATCGGCATAACTCTTTTATCGATTTTGTGAGGTTTTTATCGTTGTCGGATCGTTTAAATCTTTTTAGTAGTCATACGTACCAACTCGGTCCCAACAACGTTGCTTTACCCACCTCATCCCGGCATCTTTGGAGAATCGACACTTTCTTCCGTACTGGCGCTTGAATGGAGCCATGCGATACTTGCTTGATAAGCTGTTGTTGTAGGAAAACTCCACGATGGTAAGAACTTGTCCCAACTTCCCTTGAAATCAAGGACCTGAGTCTTAATAGATCTTGAAGAGTTTGAATAGTCCTCTCCATTGTCCGTCCGTCGAGGATGATATCTTAGAGCTAAATCGTGAAATCTGTGCCCATAGCTTTTTGCAAACTAACCCAAAATCGTGAAGTGAATCTTGGGTCTCGATAAGAAACTATGGATCTTAGGTATACCATGCGATCTTACAATCTCGTTTATGTACATCTGAGCAAGGCGTTCAAGTGTATAAGTTTCTCGTGTCGGTAAGAAATGAAAGCGGACTTGGTCAATCTATCAACAATGACCCAAATCGCATCTATGCCTTGAGAACCTTAGGAAGGCCGTGTAATGAAATCCATGGTAATGTGCTCCCACTTCCATTCGGAATTTCAAGTGGTTGCTGATGGACCTTTTGGTACTTGATGCTCATTTAACTTCGTTGACAAGTTAGACACCTTGAGATAAACAACGCTATCTCTCTCTTCATATTGCTCCACCAAAATGTATGGCGAATATCATGATACATTTGGTACTCCCAAGATGGATTGCAAATGGTGTGTTGTGCGCCTCCATCATGATATTATACTTTAAATCGAGTCGTTAGGAACCAAAAATGCAGGAGTTGACTCAAAGTATTCCTTCTTCATCGATTCTTGCTTCCGCGTAGCACCTTCTTGCACTTTCTTCCTCATCGCGCATCGAACTCCAGTGCAGTAGCTTGAAAGCGACTTTAACTTTATCGATTAAAGTCGGTTCTACTTTCGTATACTTTCGTTATCATCACATGCGTCCACAGGTCTCTTTAACTCTATCTCCATCCTTTTCAAGTCACACAAAATGGGCCTTTGCGTTGACAATATCGCTTTCGTGCTTGCATATGATCTTACTCTTTCGATCGTCGGCTACCACGTTAAACTTTTTCGGGATGGTATTGGATGGTATGATCATAATCTTTCAATGATTCAAGCCAGCGTCGTTGTCGCGTGTTGAGTTCTTTTTGAGTGAAGAAATATTTGAGGCTTTTATGATCGTAAAGATCTCCACTTTCTCCCCATCTGAGTAATGCCTCCAAATTTTAAGTCAAAAGACAACGGTTGCCAACTCTAGATCATCATGAGTAGGATAATTCCTCTCATATTCTTTGAGTTGTCATGAGGCATAAACTATAACTTTTCCATGTTGCATAAGAACACATCCCAACCCTTTGCACGAAGCATCACTTGTAGATGACAAATCCTCAAGGCGGATGGTATTGTCGAGCAGTCTTGAAATAAGTCTCCTCTTGAGTTCTTGAAAACTCTTCTCACATTCTTCGCTCAATAGAACTTTGTATCTTTAAAAGTCAATTTGAGTCGATGGAGTAGCGATTAGAGAAAATCCTTCCACGAATCTCAGATAATAACCCAATTTAAGCGAGAAAGCTACGTCTTGGTCCATTGATTTAGGTTGTTCCCGACTTTGAATAGCTTCAATCTTTGTTGGGTCAATAGATATTCCATGACTTGATACCACGTGCCCAAGGAATGCTACTTCTTGAAGCGAACTCGCATTTCTTGACTTGGCATAAAGCTTATATTCACGAAGCTTTTGGAGTGTCGACCTCAAGTGTTGCTTTCATGATCTTCACGGCTTTTGGAATAAATAAGGATGTCATCAATAAAGACAACCACAAAGTGATCTAAATATTCATTGAATACTCGGTTCATCATATCCATGAAGGCGGCGGGGAGCATTAGTCGATCGAAAGGACATGACTAGGAATTCATAATGCCGTCTGGGAGTTACGGCGAGTCTTTGGAATGTCGTGATTTCTAATCTTCAATTGGTGATATCCGGAACGAAGATCGATCTTTGAAAAGAATTTGGCTCCTTACAATGGGTCAAACGGTCATCAATACGTGGCAATGGATACCTATTTTTGATGGTGACATGATTCAACTCCAGATAATCAATCTGAAAGTCGCATACTCCCATCTTTTCTTCTTCACGAATAGAACAGGGCACCCCGAGGAGAAGTACTTAGGGCGAATAAAGCCAATGTCTAACAATTCTGCGGTTGGGTCTTTAACTCACGAAGTTCAATAGGAGTCATTCGATATGGGGCTTTGAAAATAGGTTTTGTCTGGGGTTCAAGTCGATACAAAATTCAATTTCACGCTCTGGGGTAGGCGAGGGGAAGTTCTTGAGAATCGTCGGAAATTTATTAACAATAGAAATATCGTTCAAAAGCGGCGTATTTTTATTTAAATCGTGATGAGCTAAGAAAGCTTGACATCCGTTTTTCAATAAGCGAATAGCTTTATGGCTTGAGATGGCCGTGATTGATTTTAATGGTTTGGTCGCTTGAATTAGCATAATAGGTTGGTTAGGAATATAAAAGCTAACAACCTTACGAAAACAATCAATTTTGCATGATAAGTAGTTAACCAATCAATCCACAGAATCACGTCAAATGCAAGTATTTTTAATGAAATAAGATCGACGGGTAATGTGAAGTGTACCGATTTTGAACCAAACAAGACTTATAAGCGATGGATGTAATGAAGGTTTCTCCCAATGAGTTTCCACAGATAAGTCGAAAGTCTAATTTCTCCCGGTCAAATTTAATCGATGAATGCAAGTAGGAGAAATAAAAGAATGGGTAGAACCCAGGTATCAAATAAAGTATAGACTTCATTAGAGTTTATGATAAGCTTACCCGTGATGACCTCATTCGGGTTCCTTGCTCTCTGGAGAGTCACAACAAACGCCTCCCCTTGCACTACTAGGTTTGACTTTTCTGGGACGACCTTTGGTGCCTCCATCCTAGTTGAATTTGTCTTGATGAAGGCAATAAAAATCGAGCTAAGTGACCTTCTCTTCCACAATTATAACATGCTTTGACGGCGTAGCGCGGTTTTGGCCGATGTGTCCCTCTCCTCGCATTTGAAGCATATGATAGGTGGTCTTTCTCCTTCCTTACCAACGGGTCTTTGGTCTTTGACGTCTTTCCATCATTGTTGAATCTCCTTTTCTTGAAATGTCCATTCTTATTGTTTTGGCCACGATTACCACCAAAGTGGTTACCATATCTCGGCTTTGTTGATTCCCTCCACGCTTGTTGTCACCGCTTGATGACTACTCTACATTTGGTATTATAATTTTGTCAATTTGCTCTCTTTTAGTTGCGTTGACTCGTTATCACGCTCCACTAATCGAGCCCTATTTACAACATCTGAATACAAACCACGGTTTATGAGAAATAAGATGTTGGCGTATCTCCGACTTCAAACCTCTTAAAACATTCGCGCCATTTTCTCTTCATTATCCACCAGTGGGACACAAAACAAGTGATAACTCATGAAATTTTGTCTCGTATTGCGACACGGTCATATTGTTTTGTTCGACTTGATAAACTCCACCTCCTTACGTGTGGCGAATACTTTCGGGAAAAGTATTTGTCGTTGAAACGACTCTGGAACTTCTCCCAAGATATCTTGATCAAAGAGGTTGAGTCGTTTCTGGAATTCCCACCATGTCTGCCTCTCTCGCGCAACATAAAAGCGACAAAGGAACCTTTGCTTCTCGGAGCATCCCAAGACATCAAATATCTTGGTAATCTGCTTTATCCATGCTTCAGCGAAAGTGGTTTTTTGCTTTCTCCTTAAAACTCCGTGGTCCCACTCCTTGAATCATTTAGCGGTGACCGCCAGAGAATTTTTCGTGTTTCCACCTACGTTTTGGGCGAGAGTCGCTCTGCTTTCTTTTTGCATGAATTGCATAAAGCCTCTGAACATTTGATCATTCATCATTTGGTCGGTGTTGTTGTTTGCGTGAGGATTATCGCCTTCTGATGCACATTATCACGATTATTGATATGTGGTGAATCAACGATCGCTTTGTGCTCCATTCTTATTCTCAACATTCTCGGATGTCATTTTCATATCTTGCCACAAAACAAAAGGTTAATTAACATGTAACATATTATCCTATATATTACGTGAGCCATAAAATAGCACATAAACTTACGTAGGTCAAATACTAGCGAAGGTATTCCCGTCTCTCCCCTCCTAGTACTATTCTCACATCTTAGCGGGGATCGTATCCTAAGCTCGATACTGTTGTGGCGCCCCAAAATTAGGTATACATCACCCATCTTGGGTAGTCGGATCGTGGTGCGAAATTTAAATACAACTTACTAATATAAGCGTAGGTATGCAATCGATATAAGCTGTGAGTTTGAATACAAATATTGTCTACTTAGAGATTATACAAACTCAAAAGAGTCCTCATTACAATTATTATCACCTTTATTTCACGAATAATGAGGACTACTAATCTTATCCTCTGGACCATTACTCGTTCCCCGACTGCGTCCAGCTATATTCTCATTTCACGAAGAGAAACGGTGAAAAGAAAGGGTGAGCTCAACTAGCTCAAGAAGAAATATTATGACTAAGATAATGCGAGAATAAATTATCATTAGCCTCTGACAATGTTAAGCGATAAAATATAATGAACATCAAGTTTAACTACAATGAAACCAAAGATCCATTAAAAGAGTCAAGTAGAAAATAAAATCTACTATCTTTTATGATTTAAAAGGTTTTTCATCAACGTGGCGACCCCAAAATAGGTCCATTCCATCCAACCCATTCTGAGTCGCCAAATACATGGTGCGAAACAACTACAACTTTATTATCACAACAATAAAAGCGTGAGTTTAAATACAAATATTATCTTACAGACAATATTTATACTCAAATAAATCCTCATCACATTTATTGATACATTATTTTACAATAATGGTGAGGACTACTAAACAACTCTCTCTAGAACCTTCATTCCATACCCAGAGTAAGTACTCTTCATTACATTCTCGCCTCCACGAGAAGAAAAATGGAACAACAAGGAAATGGGTGAGCTCAACTAGCCCGATAAAGAATGTTATGACTAAGATAATATACAACAAATTATCGTTAGTCTCCAACAGGAAAAATCGATAGAATCTGATAGGCAACAAGTTTCGGATCAATATTATGCAGTGGAAATAATAATTCATAGAAGAGTTACGTAGAGAATGAAATCTACTATAATCTATGAATTTAACGATCCATCATCAATATTTTATCCTCAGAACATCAATCGATATTCATCTCAAATCAAATATTCATCTTTTGCACTTCTGAGGCAAAGATATTCATCAATCCAGTCGTGTTCATCTCAACACTGTTCATCTTTGCACTAAAGGCCAAAGATATTCATCGATCGGTCATGTTCATTTAAACACTGCTCATCTTTTGCACTACTGAGCCAAAGATATTCATCGATCGGTCGTATTCATTTAAACACTGCTCATCTTTTGCTACTGGCCAAAGATATTCTTCGAAATCATTCATCTTTTGCACTACAGGGCGAAGATATTCAATAATATCATCATTTAAGACCGAGGGATGATGAAAATATTTTTAAAGAAACGAATCCAATGAAACAAAATGACAAGGATTAAGGATTAAGTACTTGGTTTTATCCACGTCCAAAAATACCTCAAAAATAATCATAGTGGTGTAAAATTCAAGAATGATCAAAACATGGATACAATCAAAGCTAGTATCCGTAATAGATATTTTAGACGAAAAGAAAAATTTTTATTTTTTAAATGAATAGTCTTGAAGTATTCGTGAATAGTCTTGAGTATCGTGAATAGTCTTGAGTATCGTGAATAGTAACTCAAACACCAAAAGATAGAAATTCCACAAAAAAACATCTTCACGCTTAATGAATAGTACTTTCGTGAATAGTAACTCGTGAATAGTAACTCATGAATAGTAACTTCGTGAATAGTAACTCATGAATAGTAACCCCACATGAAAAAAGTTCCAAATTTGATAAAAAGTACCAACCAATATTTGAAAGATAATGATATTGAAGAATTAATATCATTTGAGAAGAAAATAACATCCACTACCTCAAAGAATCGATTGCTTGGAAGGAAAGGTGGAAGTGATCTTTGAATGAAACTTGTCTTGAGCAATGACTCTCAAAGTATCTAAATACTCACAAAATACGCTCGATAATATAGAGAGAGAGAAAACTTTGTTTACGGTGTGATTTTCAATTAACAACTTAGCCCTCTATTTATAGGAAAATGTTAGCCGTAAAGCGGAACTTGACCACTTTACACGATGGCTTTACCGCTACTTATTGCCACCACCACATTTGAAATAAAATTCAGCACATTTTTTCACCAACCACAAGTGGGGCCCACTCAATTCTAGAATTTTCCACCAAAATCAATTATAAACCCAATTTAAGAATCGAGACACCTCTTAAAATTCATAACAAATCATTAAGTGAATTTTTAACGGTTCAAAATTTGTGGACATATACTCAACTTATGTATGTATAACATACCCAAAATTACCACAATCCAACGGTCGGATTAAAAATTATAACCCCATAATATATCTCAAAACCACGATTTGATTTTTAACACCTCGAATCAGATAAAATATCGATAAAACACCTCAACATTAATTCCTTCATTAATAACCACATAAATAAATCCATCATTTATATTCATATAAAATAAATATTTCCTTATCATATGAATCAATAATTAATTATTCACAAATAATATTACGAGAATCACATTTATAATGACCAGTTTGTTCCCGAGAAGAAGAGGCTTTTCGATAAGGATCTCTCATCTTGGCGCGCTTGATTAGGTGACCAAACCTCTCCTTAGGCGAACTTTCTAGACATTGCCAATAATGTTATCTAATAATATTATTCAAATAATATGAATTATTGATCGATAATGGGAAATCTTCATGATGACAATTATTGAAGCAATGAATAATATAAAATATCAACGCAAACAATTATTGAATCAATAAAATAAAATATTGAGCGATAACTACTTGTGAAAATTATTGAAGTAGTGTCATCTTACGTATCTAATCAATAATTCAACAATCTTTCATGCAATCTGGTGTCTTCTTTGTGCGACCACGCGTATTCTTCATATTTTAACCACCGGGTATTCAACGATCTTAACGGTAACAATTACGCCTGTTATTTATAACCACCCAAACTTTTTTCTCATCGTTTTCCTCATCCAATCGCTTTTTAGTTATGGGGCCCACATATTTTCATTTAGCATGCGTCGTCTAATATTCCCCGACAATATGAATATTCCATGACTGAACGATTATTCCCAAGCGATCTGAATATTCCACGACCAAACGAATATTCCCAAAAAAAAATGAATATTTTATATTTATACCACTTGCTTATTTTGAAATATTTGCGTATTTAACCCTTAACTATCCACATTAATCAAATCAACCCTTACTATTTCAAGATAATAAATAAAGGAAATTCCTTTTATTTAAAAAATTTGAGGTCTTATGATCATTTGTATAAATGAGACTCGAACTTTAATAAATATTCCACATCATCGAATCACCCCTACACTTACTACTGCGAGGATATTCTTTAGTATCACGACCACAATTATTCATGCACTACTGGGCGAGAATATTTGTGTATTCATTAATAGTCATGATCATGCCAACAATCGTCCATCAATGCACTATGGGCCCTTGAGAATTTTTACCACATCATTTGTAACATTACGGTCGTGATTACACCGAATAGTCTCTGGTCATAATCATACCAAGTCCATCTATGCACTACTGAGCCCAGATGACTTTCAACATAATATAAACATGAGGATGATGACAATGATATAAGAATTGATAAAAACAAGTTCAAGAATTAATTTATCTAGGAACCAATAACATCAAACTGTCGACATGATATCTTTTTTGAGAGTAAAATTCAAGAATCTTGAGAAGAATATTTCCATGAAAGGATCTTTGGATAAAGCGCAAATATCGAGGATATTCCACTAATTTCATAGAGTATAGAAGTCAAAGTTTTAACCAACTAGGTATAATAAAGAATGGAATAACAAAAGAAATCACCATATATCGATGATAGGCCCTTACAGGCGAGGTTATTCAATGAGAATAATAAATAACGGAACCGGTCCCGTAAAAACGCCTGATGACGGGATATTCCAACAAAATAATAAAGAATGGAACCAATTCCCAAGTAAACACACAGGAGCGGGATGTTCCAACGAATATAATAATAAAGGCGGAACCGAACCGGTCCTGGGTGTAAAACACACGAGACATGATGTTCCATAGAATAATAATAAAAAGCGGAACCCAGGTCCTGTGTAAAACACACGACGGGATGTTCTAACAAAATAATAATAAAGGCGGAACCAGGTCCTGTAAAACACACGAGCAGGATGTTCCAATGAATAATAGAAGAATGTCACCAAGTATAGGGTAAACCACGTATACGAGTTATTCCAATGAGAATAATAAGCGATGGAATAACAACAGTTCTCTTCATGAATAAGAAAGAATAACACCCCTTATATTAGTAGGAGATTGAATCTGCAGATGTGTAGTAACAAAATACTCTTCTTCTTTCTCTCTTATTCTCTATATACTTTCTCTCTCTATAGCTTGAATGAATTAAGTGAAAATAATAAAGCACCAGGGCCTCTATTTATAGAAGATTTCTAGCTTAAGACCTTTGCCATGAAAAAAGGCAAGTGGCTTGACGGTAGTGATGTGAAAAGAAAAGTGGTTTGGCCGCACGTAATGTGAAACGACAAGTGGTTCGATGCTGTAATGTGAAACGACAAGTGGTTCGGCCTTTGTAATGTGAAACGACAAGTGGTTCGGCCTTTGTAATATGAAACGGCAAGTGGTTTGGCGTCTGGTAAAGGTAATTACTATTGTGAAGGTAATTACTATTCACAAAGGTAATTACTATTGACGAAGGTAATTCTTATTAACGAAGAGACTCTTAGATGATGACATATGGGCCCCCATAAAATAATTAAACTTACCACAAACGCGTCTCATAATGAGACTCTTTATATATCATCGAGGATTGAATAAATATTACCACAAATCATTTTATTTTTAATCAACACATATTTAATCTTTCAACAATTATTAATCATTTATAACTTGTCATCTCAATTATTGATTTAATCTTATAACATATTATCTGAGATGATCTTGTGACAATAATTGAATCGATAATATAAGAGATATGATCAAGTGATTCTTGTAGCGATAATTGAGCATAAATTGAGTGACTTCTCACGTAAGCATCAATAATCAATATCGTGTGCTTCTTATACTGACTACGGCGTATTCTTGTACTTTTACTACTTAGGGTAGTTCAGCCGGTTTTAACGGTAACACATCTGCAGTTATTTTATAGAAAGATAATTTTGTCGTTTTCTAACTACGACAATACTTCCGTTAATGGGGTCCACCAATGATTGAGCCATCGTCATGAATATTCCCAAACAAAAAGAATATTCCCAGGCAAAGCGAATATTTTATAACAACTTGTTTACTTTGCAAAATTTATAAATATTACCCATGACTATAACATTATATCAAATTTATTCCATAATATTCAAAAATAATATTTATAAAAAAATTCATCTTTATTTATAAAAGTTGGGGTCTTACATGATAGGTGGTCGTTCTCCTTCCTTAACGACGGGTGCTGGTGCTGACGTCTTTCCATCATTGTTGAATCTCCTCTTCTTGAAATGTCCATTCTTATTGTTTTGACCATGATTACCACCGAAGTGGTTACCATGTTGATTCCCTCCATCCTTATTGTCACTGCTTTGATGAATGTTATCACCGGTATTATCATTTTGCAAATTTGCTCTCTTTTGGTTGCGTTGACTCGTTATCGCTACTCCACTAATCGAGCTCTATTTGAACATCCCGAATACAAATACGGTTTATGAGAAATAAGATATATTGGCGTATCTCTTCAAACCTCTTAAAAACATTCGCGTCATTCTTTCTTCATTATCAACCAAGTGGAGCCTTGAAATTAGGACAACTCAAATGAACTTGGCTTCATCTTCGCGACACGGTTATGTTGTTTTGCTCGAACTTGATAAATTTCACCTCCTTCATGTGACGAATGCTTTGGGAAAGTACTTGTCATTGAATAACTCTTGGAACTTCTCCCAAGACATCTTGAGTCGTCGTCGGTTTGAGTGCGTTTCTGATTTCCACCGGTGATCTGCCTCTTCACGTAACATAAAGGTAGCAAAGGGAACCTTTTGCTCCTCGGAGCATTCCAAGACATCAAATATCTTGGTGATCTGCTTTAACCACGTCTCCGCCTTAAGTGGTTCTGGCTTTCCCAAAAACTCCGGTGGTCCCAGCTCCTTGAATTGCTTAGCGGTGACCAACCGTGGGTTGCCATTGTTTCCTCCTGCATTATGAACAGGAGTCTCTCTCGTCTGGTGTTGCATGAATTCTAAAAAGCTCCTAAACATACCGTTATTCGTCATTTGGTCAGTGTTGTTATTTACAGGAGGATTATCGTCATCCTATTGCACATTGTCCTGATTATTGATCTGTGGAGACTCAACGGTCTCCTGTGCTCCATTGCTATTCTCAACATTCTCGAATGTCATTTTCAAACACTGCCACAAAATAAGGGTTAATTGATATGCAACATATTATCCCTATACTCTGACCGACCAATTAAATACCAAATAAACTTAGGTAGGTCATACTAGCGAAGGAATTCCCCGTCTCTCTCCTCCTAGTTTTAGTCTCACATCTTAGCCAGGGATCATATGCCTAAGCTTTGATACCAACTGTGACGCCCCCAAAATTAGGTATACATCACCCATCTTGGGTCGTCAGATCATGGTACAAAATTCAAATATAACTTACTAATACTGTTTATGGGTATGCAATCGACAAAAACATAATTGTGAGTTTGAATACAATTATTGTCTACTGAGAGATTATACAAACTCAAAAGGAGTCCTCATTACAATTATTAATACACTATTTCACGAATAGTGAGGACTACTAATGATATCCTTTGACCGTCAATCAGTTCTCGACTAGTCCCTGCTATGTTTCTCATTTCACGAAGAGAGCAGTGAAAAGAAAGGGTGAGCTCAACTAGCCCGAAGAAATATTATGACTAAGATAATCTGACGAATAAATTATCGTTAGCCTTCAACAATGTTAAACGATAAAATATAACAACATCAAATTTAATCTGCTGTGAACAAGCGATCCATTAAAAGAGTCAGTAGAGAATAAAATCTACTATCTTTTATGATTTAAAAGGTTTTCATGACTTTTATCATTGGGACTCGACTTAAAAATAATCCACATCATCGAATCACCCTTGCACTACTGGCCAAAGATATTCTTTAGTATCACGACCACAAATTATCCATGCACTTTCTGACCAATGACATTTGTGTATTCATTAATGGTCATGATCATGCCGTGAATGTCCCATCAATGCACTACTGGCCAATGATAACTTTTACCACATCATTTGTAACATTACGGTCATGATTACACCGAATAATCCACAGTCGTAATCATACCAAGTCCATCTATGCACTGAGGCCACGATTTGACTTTCAACATAATATAAACATGAGGATGATGGCAATGATATAAGAATTGATAAAAACAAGTTCAAGAATTAATTTATCCGGGAACTAATAATGTCCAAATTGTCGACATGATACTACTTTGTAGAGTAAAATTCAAGAATGATCGGAAGAATATTTCCATGAAAAGATCTTTGGATGAAGCGTAAATATCGAGGATATTCTACTAATTTCATGGAGTATAGAAATTCAAAACTTTAACCAACCGAGTATAATAAAGAATGGAATAACAAAAGAAATCATCATGCATGCGGTACTTGGCGATAGACATATTATTCAACAGAATAATAATAACGGAACCGGTCGAGGCAAAATTTGCGCAAGCGGGATGTTCTAACGAGAATAATAAAAGCGGAACCAGTCCTCCGGTGTAAAAATACATGACAGACAGGGATGTTCTAACAAAATAATAATAAAGATTTTAACCAGTCCGGTGTAAAACCTGTGACAGGATGTTCCAACAAAATAATAGAAGAATGTCACCAAGTATAGGTAAATCATGCATTATCAAAGTTATTCCAATGAGAATAATAAGCGATGGAATAACAATGCAGTTCTCTTCATGAATAAGAAAGAATAACACCCCTACATTAGTAGGAGATTGAATCTTTAGATAGTGTAGTAACGAATACTCTTCTTCTTTCTCTCTTATTCTCTATACTTTCTCTTTCTATATAGCTTGAATGAATTCGTGAAAAAAATAATGAAGCCCTTAGGCCTCTATTTAAAGAAGATTTCTAGCTTAGCACTTGAAAATGTGAAAAGGCAAGTGGTTTGACGACGTGATGTGAAAAGAAAAGTGGTTTTTACGCCTTTGTAATGTGAAACAATCGAAGTGGTTTGGCCTTTGTAATGTGAAAACGACAATTGGTTCGGCCTTTGTAATATGAAACGGCAAGTGGTTTGGCGTCTGGTAAAGGTAATTACTATTAACGAAGGTAATTACTATTGTGAAGGTAATTACTTATTGACGAAGAGACTTTAGATGACATATGGGCGCCCCATAAAATAACCAAACTTACCACAAACGTCTCATAATAGACTCTTTATATACATCGAGGATTGAATAAATATTACCACAAATCATTTTATTTTTAATCAACACATATTTAATCTTTCAACAATTATTAATCATTTATAACTTGTCGTCTCAATTATTGATTTAATAATATAACATATTATACTGAGATGATCTTGTGTGATAATTGAATCGATAATATAAGAGATATAATCGTGATTCTTGTAGTAATAATTGAGTATAAGCGAGTGACTTCTCACGTAAGCATCAATAATCAATACCACGCGACATTCTTGTACTTTTACTTTACTAAGGTAGTTCAATGGTTTTAACGATAACACCTCCGTAGTTATTTTCATAAAGTATTTTTGTCGTTTTCTCGATCAAATGATAATTCCGTTATGAGGTCCACCAATAATTGTCTTGGTCATACGAATATTCCCCAACAAAAAAGAATATTTCCACTAAACGAATATTTTATAACAACTTGCTTACTTTGCAAAATTTATAAATATTACCCATAACTATAACATTATATCAAATTTACTCCATAATATTCAAAAATAATATTTATAGAAAATTCATCTTTATTTATAAAAGTTGAGGTCTTACAAAATTCATGATGTTTAAAAATATAAAAGGCTTGTAGAAAATAATGTGATAAATAAAGAACTTAATTTTATGATCATTTTAACCTCAAAGTAGCGACTGGAGATTTGATTGTATTTTAAGTTATTTTATTTGAATTTTATTTTAAAATAAAATGTATTCAATTTTTAATTTGTGGAGCGCATGTAAAAAAAAAATTAGAATGCTATTATAAAGTATGCTTATTATACATATATACATGTGTATATATATTTATTGATTATTAATATATGTATACTATTAATTATTAATATATGTATTAATATATAACCTGAATTTTGGTGGGTCACCCTCTGATTCCGCCCATTACAGTACTCATATTTTAATTATATTAATACTTTCAAGGTAATTAAAACTTGCACATTCCTGTCAAAGAGATTTTGCTTAACATTTCTTAAATGTATTAAAGTTTTGCATAAGATGTATAATTTATTTCAACAAATAATTTTAATTGTAAAAGTTTAACAATACAAAAAAATATCATAAAATATAGTAATATTGAAATGTGTACATATATCAGTAATTTAATGTAAAGTAAATTTAAGTACTTTTTTTTTTTTAGAGAAAAGCATGAACCGTGAAAATTATATATATATATATATATATATATATATATATATATAGTATATATCTATATATATAGTCAGGATCTTAATTTCATTCATATCCATTCATGAGTTAAATACCCTTTAGTAATGAATAATTCGACGGTTCGATCGTATATAATCGTCGTCTATACTTTTTAGCGACGGACAACATATAAGCGTCGCTAAAAAGTATAGAATATAAGCGTCATTAAAAGTATAAACGACGGTTGTATGACCAAAATCGTCGTTGGCTCAAAATCATTAAAGTGAGGTGAGCTTTCGGATGAGTTGGATAAGGTGAAACTTAAATCGAACTAAATATATATATATATATATATATATATATATTTCTCCAAATGAATTGGAGGGAGCGAATTAAGAAAAAACCATTTATAATGACGGTTTTTCGTCATATAATATAAAAACCGACTTTTATATGTTATAAATGACGAAAAAAAGCTGTCATTATAATCGATTCGTTTTCGATTAAAAAGCGGATATATATATATATATATATATATATATATATATATATATATATATATATATCATCTCTCGTGAAGAAATTATATATAACGGAAACAAAATTTATTCACCGGAGACTGAATTATATCAATCATTCCAAAAAGTTGTCTGAATACTTGCCTTTGTTTGTTTCTACAAAGTTGAAGATTCCGTTCATTGTAAGTGACAGATGCATTTACTAAAAAGTGTATCTCTTACTACTACTAATCCAAATCGTACCATTATAATCAAACTATGTGCATGATACATTTTTCTGGATGTTGTTAGTATAAAATGGATTTTATGATAAACTCACTTCATGTTAAATATAGTATTAACACGGACGGAATGATAATTTCTTCGTTTATGTGTCAGCACTGTATTAAGTATGAAATTTACTTTTTATGAAATTCACTTCATGTTAACCGGTTCTCATTTTTCTTATCATAGTATCAAGTTGGTTAAGAAAAGAATTATATCAATTATTAAGGATCTGGAAGAACAATAATAATTAGTTGGTTGTGAAAAGAATTATATCAATTATTAAGGAGTTGTAAGAACAATAATAATTAGAGTTGAGCAAATAACTAAATTAACTTCGAAACTGCATTAAAATCGATCAAACCGAAATAATTAATTGAGTTACACCAACGGTTCCGGCGTACGTGACGATTTTAGAATTGTTAAAAAATCGCATATGCAGTTTGGATGTATTTTGGGAAGCTCTTGCACTGCTCAAACCGCCATCACGACACCGCTCTTATATATATATATATATATATATATATATATATATATATATATATATAGGTAAATTCCTAAAAATATAGTAGACAATTTTAATTTTATTGTGCACTTTTTAACTTTTTGTTTGTGCCTATAAATATTTCTAATTGAATTGTAATGGTTTGAGCAATGTTAAAACATTTATGAATAATATATTTCAAACTTAAAACTTGTTGTTTGATGTTATTTTGTTAATGTCATGTATGATTTCTTATACATAAAGATGAATTTAATTTATTGAATATTATTGTTAACTATGTAAATTGATTTTAAAACTAAAATCGAATCAAATGAAACCGTACCGCAACCTTTAAAATCGCATCACACTACATCAATTACAATTACAAGTGGTGCCATGTGAGATTTTAAAATCAAATTGCACCCAAGTGATTTACTGTATCATACTCTACGCTAATAATAATTGTAATCATGGTTGAATTTAATTACAAGTGTATTATATCTTTTCACATGAAATTAAAAGTAATCGGAAAATACGTACAAGTATATCAAAGTCTTAGACTATTTGATATTGAAGAAAAAACATGTAGAATATAAAATAGAAAATTGTTAAATCCATAATAAAAAATGTTATTTTCACAACAAAAGTGTCGCTATAGATCCTATTCACCGTCGCTATACATCTACAGCGACAATTTTGTTATAAAAATAATAAAAAATATTGTGAATTTAACATTTCCCTATAAAATATTATAAGAGGAAGCTGGGGTGAACCTAAACTAGAGGCATTGTTTCTTTCTAAAAGAAAATTAAAGCATAAAAAATCTACACTGCATGCATCAAACATGTTATTTATTTTAAATTTCTCTCTCTTAGTATATAGGTAATTATTTTACTTTTTTTTTGTTTAAAATATGTCTTGTTGAAAAAAGAAACTCGCCCCCACACCATTAAATTCTTGAGTCTGCCACTATTTGTAAGTTTGAATATCTAGGCAATGTTTATTTACAAAAAAAACATATTTGGGATTGAAATATTTATTTTAATTTAACATATAAATTATCTTAATAATTGAAGGAATTTCTAGAAACTAAAAAAAAATATAAAAAAGACAAAATATGAAATATTTTAATAATTAAAAGACATTTTTAAAAGTAAAAAAAAAACTTAAAAAAAATTGTTAACAAGAAGTCAACCTATTCGACTTTATATATTATATATAAAGTTGTAAATGAGTCGAACCGAAGCGAATAAAGAGCTGCTCGAATTCGAGTCGAAACGTTAATTGATAATCGAATTCGAATTGTATTTAAAAATTATACTAACATTCGACTCGACTCGAATATTTATTACTCGAATTCGATCAAACTCGAATCGAATTATATACAAACTGTTCGCGAGATTCAAATTTAAGCTCGAATTTGAGTCTTCGCATAATAAATATAATTATAAGTTGAATTTGTTATTTTACTTAGAAATGAGAAAATATATTTATTATTACACTTTACAAATATAAAATTAAAATTAAAAATAAAATAATAATAATTGATTATCGTAATTTGATTTAATTATATATATATATATATATATATATATATATATATATAGAGAATGTGTGGAGTATCTAATAGAATATGTATCAATCTAGTATGCATCGAAACACAATTAAAAATTTAAGTAGTTTAAATCTTAAACGAGTCAAGTATAATGTTGCTCAAATTATATTAATATTTTTTAAAAAATATTTTTTATGTTTAAATTTAAATGTTTGGATCGTTTACGATAATAACAAAGAAATTAAGGTGAAAAAAAAAATCATTTGGAAGAGATTGAGTACCCGTGTGGAGGTGAAAAGTTTTAAGTTTGATTAATCGCAGGGATAGGGATAAAGATAGACATCGGAAAGATGTTAGCAATCAATTTCAGAGGGCATTGGAAAAAGAAAGTGTTTAATTGTTTGTGATAAATAAGGCGGCACGTAGGAGGAGGATGGCCCACCACTTGCTTTTCAGACAGACTGACAGTGAGATAGAGCAATCGAAATTGTCACATCATAGCATATACTATTACACCGTAAGTGGTTAGTATGAAATTTATTTTTGGGTAAGTTGATAAATTAAGCGTAGTACGCGTAGATGAGGCTACTATGTGTCGATGATTCTATTAGAAGCGATTAATGAACTTACTAAAAAAACAAACTTCTAGTCAACAATATTCTTATCCCATAAAAAATTGCGTAATCTTCTACACACACATATATATCTGTGAAACAAAATTCGGCGTATAGAACCGCGTTATATATGCGTGTGTATGTGAATATTATGTGATAGTATAATTATATATACTAGTAGTATACTAGCGCATAGTTTCATTTTAGATTATTTTTTTTCACATTTATTCTTGTGGTAAATTATTAAATAAATAATGATGACAATATAATAAAACTTTTTATTAAAAAAACTTTAGCGTTTATGTATTATTTTATATTACTATTAATTAAAAGACAACTTTTCTGTATTTGTTTTATAGTTGTAAATGAAATTATTTTTATAAAATTTAGGAGAATAATTTTCATGCAAAACAATTATGAATTGTCGGACACATTATGATACTTAAAATAATTAATTAAATGACATACTTACTAAAAGTGTTATATTTTGTTGTACTGATCTAGGAAAGCAGTTTATCTCCCAAATTAAATTACATTTCTGGTTATGATACTACTAGGATGGTTTCATATATTCGAATATATGATTTGATTTAGTGTGTATATTAGTGTTGGGGTAGTAGTTATGTCTGAGTAATTGGAATCCAAATTTGAATTGAATATATATTTTTTACTTTTAATGTTCGTAATATAAGTTAAAATTTTATCATTTTATTTTATTAAAAGTACACATTCATATTTTATTTATTTATTAATATCTTTGACCTTTAAATGTTATTTATGTAATACGAAAACTCTTAATATTAAGTTTATAGCTATTTATATTGTTTTAATTTGGAATTTTAGAATTTTGTTTATTATTCTACTGTTTTTTTCTTTCAAAATTTATTATTCATTTAATTATAATGAAGAATTCTTATTTTCAAAAGCATTTTTGATGATTTGTAGTCATTTACATAAATTATAAATAGGGGAAAAATTAATACTGTAATTACTTGTTCAAAATGACAGTCCCACCTCCCCGTGAAACATGGCTAACTTTAAAACGAAAATGTCAACTTGCCCCACCGAGTAAATGCGTAGATAGCTATAGCTTCAACGAATATTATAGGAATTTCATATTTTATTAAAATAATAATATTATGTGATTATTATAAATTTTAACCTTTGTACAAAATTTTTACTCTTCATATTTTTTAAAGAATGACATAATATATTTTTCACATATATTAAGAAAAAAAAATAAAGTAGAAAAATTAGGGTAATTTTTTTAATCTTAGGTGACCCTGCAAAATTATATAAAGTAATTTTTTTTGAAAATTAAATGATTGTAAAATTTAAAAATGTTTGTTAATTTAGAGAGGTGTTTATACAAAAGAAGTATAGGAGCATATTGACCAAATGACAAGTAGAGAGCTGTAGAGGTAGGAGCTGCCATATAATTTTTGGGAATGGTTAACATTAAATAAATTTATTTCATACTTAGTTATAATTCTAAATTTATTTTATTCAATATAATACTGACAAGATAGTTTATCAACTGCCTATTTATTAGTGCTGTATTGGAAATAAGTAGAACATACCATGATACTAACAGGATACATTTTTGTTTGTATATTCTGTGGTCCGTAGCGACCTATACTTATAACAACTGTGCACAAGTCACAGACTTGCTCCAGAAGAACGAACCTAAAACTGAGAACTCTCTCTTTCTCTCTCATCTGGGTTTTGGTTTCTCCATTCTCTCCCCTCACCCTGCTCTGATCAGTAAAGACCCTTTCTCCATTTACCAAACAAAATAATATAAAGCATCTCCATTGCATTTTCTATGAAATTTTCTTACTTATTAACTACAACAAAACATATTTACATGCATATACCTAATATATGTTGCTGTTGTTGTTGGGTTTTTTTCTTTTTCTTTTTAGCTTGATCAAATTATATTTTTGGGAATTTAATGGTATTCTTTTTGTTGAACTGCATGCATTTTAATTAGTCAGAGTTTTAGTTTATTTTATTTCCTTATAGCTTGTTTCACTGAGCAAGAATTTAGATGATCAGATGTTCTTATGACTTTGACAGGGTCTTTACTGCCTTTTACTTTATATTTCCCTCAAGATCTAACGTGGGTTTTATATGTTTTGTTGCTTTGTGATTTTAGCTTAGGATGTAAGATCTTATCATCTCAACTTAATCCTTCTCTCTATTTCTTGAATTTAATCTTATTTTCTTAATTATAGCTGATGTAAAATTTAAAATTTGATTAGTGGGAAAGTGATTTTAAGTTCATTATTTGTTTGTTAATGAAAAAAATGTTTAGGCTATAAGTATTTAACTTGTATATACATTATATGCCTGTTTTGAATTTGACCTAGTATTATCATGAGTAAATCTATATTTTTATTGCACCAACTTTAATTGTATCAATTTTCATTGTCTTATTAAAAGTCTAGTTACTATATATATCTATGGGTTTATAATAACTTGTTCGTTGGCCTTAATTTCTAAGAAATTTAGATATATGTGTAGATCAAGAAGTGGTAGTTCTGATTTTAATGTGAATTTATGTATTATATGCAGAAATGGTTGAAACGTTTATTAGCGGCGATCTGCAATATTGAGCAGCAGCCTGACTACAATGCGAACCGGCTATGGTTTTGAATGCTAATGATTTGTTGGGCTGGAATGATTTTCCGAAAGGCCTTAGGGTCCTTCTCCTTGGAGAAGACAGCAGTTCTGCTGCAGAAATAAGATCAAAGCTCGAGGAAATGGAGTATATTGGTTTGATTTCTAAAAAGTTTCCCTTTTTCCTAAATTTGTTTTGCAAGAAAATTACCTTTTTGAAAACACAATTAGATACCGTCTCTTTCAAGCTTTCCTAGCTAGTATTGGTACCAATCTTTATTCTAAAAGTAGGAATCTTTAAGTGCTCCCATTGTGCTATCTGTGTTTTTGTTATTTTTGTTAAAGTACTTGGCCTAATATTTACTTGTATGCTACCTAGAATTGATTGTGACTCTGAGGACACAAAGGAACTGCTTTATGCTATACTGTTCTGTGCTTACATTCTTGAAATAGTAACACCTTCATTAAACTGGGACAACATTGTAGATTTCTTGTTATTTGAATTTTGATAATACTAGCATTTCAGTTTAACTTGATCCCGTCTGGCCCTCCACCACCCAACCAAGTATAATACTCCCTTGGTCCCAAAATGAGAGCCATGTTTGACTTCTTGAAAGTTTGTAGGCATATTGTGATTTGCATAGGACACTTGAACATATTTTATCAATGATTTTTTTCTAATACTAATATTAGGCTAAAAAACTAATTGATTTTATTGAAAGAAATAACGTGCAAGTGTCTCAAGGAAAACATTAGTGCACCTAAAATAGTCAGAAAAAGTCACATGCACACTCATTTTTCAATAGAGGGAGTATATGCATACACATCGATTGCAAGTGGATTTTGAAACTGGAATTAGGTTTATACTGGCCGCGAGTTAGTACTATGAACAAACAGTTTTTTTTTCTTTTCAAACTTGCACTTATTTTTCATTACCATTTTCCTGGCCAGCTTCATTTTCTAACATTTTTGTAGGAAATTATTTTTTATTGCAAGTTGTTTCAGTTTTAAATGCAAACTGTTGCATAAAGTTTGGAAAATACTACTCGTTTGAAGTTGCATCTTTATTGTCTCTGAAGTTTGAGTTTAATAATTTTTTGAGGCAAGAAGTAGATATTTTACCTGTTACATTGTACACTATGTTATCTGCAACTTTCTGTGTTAGTGTTTCCATATTATTAACTTTCTTGTAAGCACTATTGTAGTTACATGTTATTCTGTGTATATATTTATATGAATATATAATCTGATTTTGAACTTTCTACTTTTGTATGATATACTGTTTTGCCCTTGTCTTTTACAGTTTCTACATTCTACAACGAGAATGAAGCTTTGTCGGCCATTTCCAGCAGTGTTGAGGGCTTCCATGTTGCTCTTGTTGAGGTAAATTAAACAGAAAAAACCATCATTACATTGAAGTGTTTAAAGTGTGGAAGTATTTGGTGCAAAAAGAACTCTTTATAGTTCAAACGCTATTTGTTCTTCCAATAGTAAGTGCACAGTGACTTTTCAGTGCAACTTACTCTTATCCGGTTGCACTGATACACTAGTTTTCTTGTTTATTCCTATTGTATTACGGTACAGAAACTGTTGTTTAGAAAATATCCACTTTCGCAGGTGAATACTGACAACAGTGAAGGGAGATTCATGTTTCTAGAGACTGCGAAGGATTTGCCTACCATTAGTGAGTGCAGTAAACAGTACTTATCCTGGTTCTGTATCAAAGATTTAAGTTTCAATTTTTGATTAATGCAATATATTGTGGATTTTTTAGTCTTATGATTAAGTCTTGGATAGAAGTGTTTTCTGTCACTACTCTTTAAAATTGGCTTGATCTATCTTGATTATATGTTGAATCAACATCAGCATCAAAACGAAACGTAATTTCTGTTTCACAAAAGGGTGAGACCATGATATGGGTTATTGTATTTACCAGCTTCTGACATGGTGCAATTATGTTCTGGTTACAGTGACTTCAGACATGCACTGCCTGAACACCATGATGAAGTGCATTGCGGTGAGTGCTAAGCTCTTAATGGATCGACAAATGCATAGAAGACAGACAAACAATGCACAACACTTGTTATAGAGTTGAATGTATCTGTTCTGCTCACTAATCAATAGTAGTGCAGAAATTTTGACTTTGAGTCGACTTATATAGAACAAATAAAAAGAATGTTTGTTAATCTGCTAATACTTTCTCTTTGCCAATATTATAGCTTGGAGCAGTTGAGTTCTTAAGAAAACCACTCTCGGAGGAAAAAATTAGAAATATATGGCAGCATGTAGTTCATAAGGTTTGTAGTTAAATCCTCATCATGTTTTCCGTTATTATTATTAAAATTATTATATTTTCCTAATTATGTTTGCTCAAGCAGGCATTCAATGCGGGAGGAAAGGACCTCTCTGAATCATTGAAGCCTGTCAAAGAATCTTTGACTTGTATGTTGCAGCTCCAATTAGAGATTGGGGAATCAGATAATATTTCTGTCAAAAAAGACTATGATACTCAAATTCAAGAAAATATTCAAGAGATGTCAGCAGGAAGTGACAAGTATCCGGCTCCGTCAACCCCACAAATAAAAAGAGGAGTGAGGATACCAAATGATGGGGATTGCCAAGATCAAACTAACATGTTAACAGATAAAGAAAGCATGGAGCAAGATGGGGAATCTAAATCTGTCGAAACTACTTTTGATGATTCGGTAGCTGAAACAATTGTTCAGATGAGCCCACCTCAAGGATTGGGGGAGGCTGATATTAGAGAGGAGGATGAATTAGCTAATGGTTGCAAGGATAAGAGTAATGTTTGTGGTAGTCTAAATAAAGGTAGTCCCAACAATTGCTGCAGTGATTCTAAAAGGCATAATAAAGCATCTCGGCTTCGTAATTCAAGCTGTTTTAAAGCTAATCGGAAAAAGATGAAGGTGAGTTAGTGCTTTGTTATTAATATTCTCAACTAATTGGGGTTTCCTACGTTGTGGATATTCTCAAGTTTAGTTTGTAAATTTCCCCATCTTATTAAGATTTTCCTTCTTTTTTATTTCTGCGACACAAAAAAGGAAGTTGCCTTTCTGATATTCCAACCTTTAGATATCCCTGCTAGTTTGTGTATACCAGATCCTTGATTTGACATTGTTTCTCCTTAGGGGCCAAATTAAGTCCTTCATTTCAATTGTTGAGCTTATTATCACGTCTTAATGAAATGCCAAGTTTTTTTGTTATTTTTGCTAAATCGTTTACCAAGTATTGCACACTATTAAGTCCATTTCAATTTCAGCATTCTTGCCTCTGCAGACTAGCCTTAAATTCTTAAAACCAGTTCTAAATGAATTCTTTCTAGGCTACTCTCCATTGAAAGTGTTACACTTGTATGGATTTGCTGACATGAAATTGAAAATTAAGAACCCAAAAACATGTGGTATGGGATTTTTAGATTTACTTGTGCAAGTATATCAGACAATTGAATTGTTTTGGTGGAAGTAATCTTTGACAAACTTGTCCATAACCCTATAACTTCAGATGTAGAAATCTGGTTGAATCCCATTCACAAGAATACAGCAGATTCAAAATGAATACGATATCTTTGATCACAAATGGATGTAATTATATAGGGTGATTGTTTTATTTATGAATGTGATTTTATCATCTCTTGTTGGGTTTCAGGTAGACTGGACATCTGAACTGCACACAAAATTTGTGCAGGCTGTAGAGCAACTTGGTGTAGATCAGGCCATTCCTTCTAAAATATTAGAGGTTATGAAAGTGGAAGGTTTAACTAGACATAACGTAGCGAGTCATCTCCAGGTTAGTGGAATTCTCTTTTCTAAACTCCAACAATCTCTACTGTTTTGATTCAAGTTATCCTGGCAAAAAATAATAGAATTATTTGCTAAAGAAATCGAAGAAAAGTTGTTCAAATGATTCAATTTACTGTTTTGTATTGAGATGCAAAAAAACATTCTATCTTCTTAAAAAGAGAACCACTGGTAACCCTATCTTGTTATTTAAATTTTGTACTTGTCCACTTTCCTCTGAAGGAAATTTTAATACAATTATTTCAGTAAGTTCATAATGTTTTTAATTTACCTCAACTCATAGACTGATTAAAACCAACTTCCTTAGATTCATTTTTGCATGTCCAAAAAACTTGTCAGAAAATTTTCATTCTCTCTTTTGAAGATTTAAACTACTTTCAATTTAAATATATTGGAGAACCATGTCGTAAATCATGATGTAGGGAATGAAACATAGATAATAAAGCATTTTTAACAATGAAACCATTATTTAGATGTTTCACTTTCAATTTGAAGCAGAAATATAGAATGCAGCAGAGACACATTTTGCCGAAGGAACGGAGTTATTACCCACGTAAACCTGTAATGGCGTTCCCTCCATATCACTCTACTCGTGCCCTCCCAGGCGGCCAGGTCTATCCGGCTTGGGTACCTCCCAGCAACTATCCCACTGGAGTCCAAATGTGGGGCTCTCCTTGCTATCCTCCATGGCAGTCTGCAGAAAGTTGGCATTGGAAGCCTTATCCAACGGTAAAACTTACAATCTTATAAACTGGAAATTCTTCTATTCTCTTAGCCTGAAAAGTAATGCTTTGGAGTGTGGTTTGCATGCCATTGATAGTTGTAGCATCTGGAATAAGGAAAAGATACTCATGGATCAAGTTACCATCCATGAGATTTTTGCAGTGGGGTTGACACCCGTCTAGTTGTTGGTTGTAGATGGAGGATCTTATAGGGATCCAATGGCCAAATTTTTGTTGCAGAGATCAATCCCACAAATTAAAGTCATCACTTGTACTTGCATAGTCTCTGTTCTTTGACCAGTTTTAAGGAAACCACTTCATAGGTTTTATTTGGTTTTTGTAGTACCATTTGGAGGTGTTAATAATTGTTTTTTTTATTATTTATTTTTATTTTTATTATGATAGCATTGTATTAGTTTGCACTACATGATTATCCACTTCAAAATTTGTAAGAACTATTACGAGGACGAGTCTTGATAAACTTAGGGTAAGAACTATTATGAGGACGAGTCTTGATAAACTTTTCATTAACATATTTTCTTTCAGATGCATGCTGATACATGGGGTTGCCCTATGATGCCACCACTAGTTGGACCATGTCCCCCCTTTCCTCAAGTATGTTCACTTGATTTTATGATATCATGCAGTTGCAAGCATACATTTGTGCCTGCAGTAGTTAAGCCGGGTTATTAACTATATTATGTTTGTTTGTTGGATGCTGCAGAATACATCTCAGTTTCAGAGCTCTGACACAATGTATAGCTGCCACTTGCCACAGAATACATTTGACTCTCTTCCGGTAATTCACTAAATATATCCACCAATGTTCTAGGCTAATATAGTTGCTTTTCCATTTAGTTGATAAAAAAAATGAAAGTACTTGTGTCTGTAAATGAGTAATTACACTAATATATCAAAGAAGAAAACTGTTTAGGTCTGTAGGGTCTGTCGTTGAGTTGATACTTTACTACCAGTACTAATAACAGTGAAGTTATTTAATGAAGGTGAGTAACCGTAAAAAAATATAGCAATGTATGCACGATGTGTATGGCATAATGGCACATTAACTATTCATTGTTTGTGCTAGGAAGGTTGGACCAAAATTGACACCTCTGATTCTATTGGATCAAAACATAAATTAGACTGTAATCCCTCTAAAATAAGTAATGGTCAAGCTTTCTATCTAACTTGTCCTGTTTTGCTTTCCTTTGGGGTGTAAATGCATGCAGGCCGAGGAAGTTATCAATAAAGTTGTGAAGGAGGCAATAAGCAAGCCATGGCTGCCCCTGCCATTAGGCCTTAAACCTCCATCCACGGAGAGTGTGCTAACCGAGCTCTCTAAACAAGGCATATCCTCCATCCCACCTCGCACTCGAGGCACGCATTTCTGCTGACTTGGCAGCTGCGCATTGTCTTGTATTTCACACTCACACCGCATGTTTTCGGCAATGCACTAAGAATCACATGGATGCAATCTTTAGTGCCAGATCCTGACAACCCACAAAGATGAGAATTGGCAAATTGATCTTCTATTATTTGCGACAGCAAGAAATGCTTAGGTGATGTGTTTTTTTGTAGAGGTGGTGGTGGTTAATGTGTGTTCACACTTGACAGAACATGTTTAATGATGGCCCCTCTACTTTTTTCTGGGTTATGGAGCATGGGTTAATGATGGGCCCATCCCCCCATCTGTTGGGTTGTTGAGTAGGGCCTACTTAATGTGCTGTCGAATAATGAGATTAAGCAGTGCAGATGGTGTAGGGACCTTTGTGATCAAAAATGGTTCACCTTTATTAGTACTATCTATTACAGCTAAAAAGTAAGTAATTCTATAGACACCTGTTTATGCCTACTTTTACAGACTTTCTAAACATTGTTTTCGGATCTACAAAAAAGAAGTTTTTGTAACCAAAAAAGAAAAACTTTATGGTTGAAGGATTCCTTGACCAATTAAGCTAACACTAAATTACTAGTACATAGACTTGCTGCTAAAACTCACGGGTCCATGACTTGAAAAGATTTGGTGTGGACTTGATTTGCGCACAGGCCACACTGGAAGTACATGCTAATTGCTAAATTAATCGACAGAAGGAGAAAATTTGTACCTTTCCTTCTTTTCTTTTACAGTATCTTTTTTCACTGATATAGAAAATCTACTTCGGTTTTGGCTTTAGTTTTGAACATTTCAAACGAATTTTGACTAATCTAAACAAGGCAAGATCATTATAATAAAAGAAAATATGACTATGAGCCTCCAACAACCCCTCATTTTGACTTATAATAATTTTTTCGAATCCGCATAAATACGAGTCAATTTAAACAAACGTTATATAGCTAAATTACATAGAAACATAGCCTAATTAATTAAGATAGAACGAATGAATGCCAAGGTTTGTTGTCACAACGTGGTCGGAAGTATCCAATGATTGATACTATCACATACTCCTCCTCCTACTAATAATAGTAACAAGAGTGATTTAAGTCTTATATAATTTCTCCATCAACAACCTGTCGGGTTATTGTTGACAGTTAGCTTATGTTTTGACCGGGTGTTTTCTCCTTCATTCCTATCCCCATGGATGGCCCATCGGTCCAAACATACATTCTCCCGCCATGGCCTCTTTGCTCTCATTATTACTACTCCGTCTCCACCAAAACATAATTCTCCCTCCCTCCAATTTTATATATATATATATATATGTATATATATATATATATGTATATGTAAATGTAATGTTAGTTCGTATATGCTTATGTCCTTACTCATTATAGTTTGGTCAAAATATATCAAAAATTAATATTAAAAAAAATTATTATAATGAATTTTATGTGCAATAGCATAATATTCTTTATCTTATACTTCCCTTATATATATATATATACTGCGCGGTAAGGATAAAACGTATCTTTTTAAATAGCGTTAAAATGTTTAAATAGCGTTAACTTTTTATCAATTACGTGCGTTTTGGAGGGGCGGTGACATTTTTATAAATACAATGCCACCGCATCCCTCCAAAACGACGTAGCTTTTGATAAAAAAACGCTTATTTAAGCGCGAATATATTTAGAGAATCTTTCTTGATCTGACCGTATATATATATTAGTCCGAATCTTAAGCTTACTCTTTATTCAACATACCTTGCACCACCCCCTTTTAGTGATAAACCAAGCGTGGTTCAGTCAGTGGCTATATATATAACCGTCGTGTATATGTTGTTCGTTGCTAAAAGTTAAGACGATGATTTTATATATAGCGATGAATCAAACTGTTGCTAGGTCCGTACTATATATATATATATAGAGAGAGAGAGAGGCCGGTTCAGTCCGGACTTTTTTTCTTTTTTTTTTTATCAGGTTCGTTTGGATAAATAGCATTATATCCGTCTATTTTATGAATCAAAGGCGAAGATTAAAAAATATAAATAACCTTACGCTAGACCGTCCAGCGTGTGGTGAATTTTTTTAAGGACCTTACGCTACTTGGTGTAGCGTACGCTGAAAAATCAATTTTCTGACTAATTTGCCCCAAGTTGCAACAATTAACCGCGTATAAGGCGTGTGTGCCAGACAATTGTCCAATCTTGATAAGGCTGAACATATTCAACGCGTCAAAGCAACAGTCCATAGCAAATATAATTCCAAGTCCTGTTCCCAGACAATTGTTTATATTTTTGACAAAAAAAAATACTCAACGCAAATATCCACGTAACAGTCCAAGTTTTTAAAAATTCCATATCAACTTAACAAAGGCTATAACAATCCATTGTGCAATCAAATAGGAAGGCAAGAAACCAAATCAGAGAAGGAAATAAAATATGGGCTAAAATAAAAAAAAAAAAATCACACAAAATATTAATAGTAAAAAAATACAAACCTTATATACAAATGGGTCTAAAACTTCTGCCTCTTCTTCCAAGGCAAAGACCATGCAACTGCTAAGCACTTAAAACCCACACTGTCAGTTGAACACGTTGCACTGCCAAAAAAAAATTGAATTAGTTTTTTAAGGCTACTTTAGAGAAAGTATTTTGCAAAAACAAATTCAAATGTACTATGATTCTTTACGTATATCAGTGGCCAGCATTTTTTGTCAGTGGGGTCGAAATTATTATTGACCTATAAATAATTTTAAGCGGAAGTTAGAAGCGTGTTTGGTAATAATTTTTTTAATACTTTATACTTTTGAGTATATATATATACTATATTATAATAAAAATATAATGAGTAATAATATATGGTATATATACACTATATTGACTCATCTTAGACTTTTTAATCACAATTGTTAATAAGTAAGTAATTCATTATTTATTTTAAAAAATAATATAAATTAGATTATTATTTAGTTTAAAATATTATAGAGATATACATATATTAAGAGTATATGAGTCATATGTGATTAAAATTTGATTGACAAAGTTATAAATTTTCAATTTGACCTCGTATAATAGAAAATTTATGAAATTTTAGTAGGGTCAATTTATATATAATATTTTAAAAGTTTAAAATTTACCTTATATTATAAAACAATTTTTTTTTTCAGTGGTGGCGATTGCCCCCATACCACTCCATGTGGCTTCGCCACTGCGAATATGTTCATTGTTCCATAAAAAGTGGTAAAAATAATAAGAAATATGTAATAGATGCAGTATATTAGAATCAATCCCAGAGGTGAGATAGCAAATTTCACCGGAAGACTAAAATAGACTAATGTTTTCTTACCTTCAACAGAACAATTTCCATACATGGACTGCCTTTCCTTATCAGACATGTACAAGAAAATAGAACTGTTCACAAGAAGACCCATGGCAACAAGAATTGCAAGACAAAACTGCGCAAGAAGAAAAAATCCCGGAACAGGGTAACGCCATAATCCTATAGTTTCCCAGATTTCCATGTCCTGCAGTAAACTTATTTGATCTTATAAAGGGACTTCAAATCTTTAATCAACAAATAAAAAAGTAACATTGAAGGGAAGGCGTACAAAAAGTAGCCAACATATACAAGTAATCCAAATGAACATAGACCGGCAAACTGGAAACTCCAGAATGAAAGAACAAACAAGGAGATCTGTCACGTTTGAATTCAATGACATATCCTTTGCCTAATTTCGTTGCAGTGCTTGATGAGGCTAAACTGTATACTTTTGCAAACAGAGGTATTCAACTCACGATGATAGGCCAGATCATATAAAAGTCTCGACCATTGTTTTGAAGAAGATAACTTCAAACATCCAATTAATTGTTTTATGAAGGCAAGATTGTCTCAGTTAACTCAGTGTAAGCATAAAGTTTGCCGCTGCAAGCATAACAAATGACAGCATACGCCGACAACTCCAAGAACCAACGAGATCTCTGCGTTCCTTTACCAGAGCATGAAACAAAAGCATAACAACTAGAGCAATCGGTTTAGGAACTGAAATTGCATTACACGTCTAGCTTACGCAGGTGTTCGCAGCAGACGTAGCGACTGTTTAGGCTCTTCAACAGTCGACAGCAGTTGGATGGAGAGAGGGACAGTCGGAGGAAAATAGGGACGAAGTGTTTTTTCGAAGTCGCGGGGGAGTCTCCGTCCATTCTATTTCGTTTCCAATAATTTTTAATTGGGGCAAATTAGTCATAAAATTGATTTTTCAGTGTACGCTACATCAAGTAGCGTAAGGTCCTTAAAAAATTCACCACGATCTAGCGTAAGGCCATTTATATTTTTTAATCTTCGTCCTTGATTCATAAAATAGATGGATATAATGTCATTTATTCAAATTTTCTCCATAGCAAATAATTGCTATGAATCATATCCCATATATATATATAAAAGGATGGCACAAAATAAAAATAGTTCACATTTAAGTGAGAAAAAAATAGCTTTAGCTTTAGTTCGTATGCAAGTAGATTCACCTTTTGGAAAGGGTTAGAGATCCACGTGGCCCAAAAACTATAATAGATATTTTTTTTTATTTTTAAGTTTTCTTTACTCCACTTTAAAGGGTTATAATGATTTTATGCAACCTTTTTCACCACTAATATAATGATTTTATGCCATCTTTTTTACCACTAATTTTACATTAGTTGAGGGACTGAGTAGGTAAAATTGGTATAGTTTGGAGATCATTAGGTTTTTTAATTCCCCTGGAAAAAAAATGAAAAGGGAATAAGTGACTCAAGGCTTGAATTTAGAATTGAGTAATATCATATATTTAGGACTAAATTGTAAATCTAACTCTTTTATTTATTATGTTTTTGCTAAACTGTTCTTTAAATTTTTTTTAGCATAATTGTTCAGGTGCGTTAGTCATTCAAAGGTATTCCTTCAATGTTCTATAAACTTTTTTTTTCGCATAACTGTTCCTCATAGATGCGTTAATTATGCAAATGTGTTCCTCTATTTTTTTTTTAACCTATTAATTTGATTTTTTTCTCTCTCCCCCTCCTCATTTTTTTTATTTTTTATTTTTAAAATTTATGTAAAAAGTATACTCTTCTTCTTTTTATTTATTTTTATATTGACATTTTGATTTCAATATAAAACATCTTTAAATTCAAAATTAGTATAAATTAATTAATTTTAAACAATATAATTACCAAAATTATAAACTTTACTATTTTTTATTTTATCTAAATGACACTAAAAAAAATAGTAAGGTTTATATAAACTAATATATTTTTTTATTAATTATATTTTTTCATACCGTTATTAGTATTATTTAGATAAAATAAAAAAAATAGTAAGGTTTTTAATTTTGGAAATTATATTGTCTAAAATTAATTAATTTATACTAATTTTGAATTTAGAGATATTTCATATTAAATTCAAAATGATAATATAAAAATAAACAATTAAAAGAAGAATAAGAATATACTTTTACACAAATTAAAAAAATAATAATAAAATAAGGAGAGGTGATCAATTTTTAATAGGTAAAAAAATTGAAGAACAACGCGTTTATTTAATAATCGTCTACAAAAATTGTGTTAAAAAAAGTTTGACGAAACATTGAAGAAGCAACTGCATAATTAACTATCTATGAAACAATTATCTTAAAAAAAAAATTTACAGAACAGTTTAACATAAAAAGATGTTCAAATTTGCAATTTAGTCGATACTTAGCCTGGTTTCCGGTTATAAAATAAAATAAAAAATACTCTAAGATGTTGCTGACTTAATTTGATTTGTAGAATAATAATCATGTAAAAGAAAAACATGGAGGAATAATATTAAATATTTATACCATTCTAAAAAATAATAAGTAATCATAAAAAAGAAAATAAATAAATAATAATAATAATAATATCTGGGGATAACAGCAAGGACTCAGAAAAGATGGCTGACCATCATTCTGGTTTATCAGGATCTTCAACACACCAAGAAGAACAAGACCGAAGAAACTCGCTATTTTCTCTCTCATCTGTAAGCCCGTATTTGCTCACTGATCTACTTCAGGTTACAAATAAATGTAAATTCTTTTTTAATCAAAACAAATAGTCATTCTTCTTCAAATATCAACTTTGTACATGCATTCAGTCATCCTTTTTCGATCAGAACATAATTGATTCTGATATACGCTTAATTTCGATGGAAAGCTGCCTGCTAATTTTTCCCAGAAAGGTTTCGTTAAAATCTACAATAAAAAAATTACCTCGAGGTTCGAGCAGAATATTTGCACCTGAATAGGATATATTTACTACAATTTATTTGTCTGAAAAATGAGAAATGAGAAGGGAGACCTTTTGAGTTTATTTGTTTAGTTTTCAGTTCTAGAATTTATTTGTTTTGTATTAAATGTTGAAGGTATATATTTATCTTGTTACAAAATTGGGGTACTATTGTAGGGTTGGTGAATTAGAGGCGACTTAATAAGAGTTAGGATTTAAGGGATTCTTAGAGAATGGCGTGTAAGGGGTGTTTGGAGTGCCTATTGAAGCTCCTGAACTTCTTGTTGACTCTTCTGGGTTTGGCCATGGTGGGCTATGGGATATACCTCTTTGTGGAGTACAAACATGCAACTTCAAGTGATCCCAGTATCGGACCCTCCAGCGATCAAATGATACAGCTTGGTCGTCCATTGCTGATGGCCGTGTCTATGTCAGGAAGCATTTTCGATAACTTGCCTAAAGCTTGGTAAATATGACACATTTTACCTCATTCTGTTTTTGGGTTATTGTCAGATTTCATCTTATGTAGAATCGTTGAATTTATGTTTTTTATTGAGCTGTGTATTTGCATACATATTGTGTCTGTTCAATCTTGTTTTTCCTGCACCTGCTCTTTTTGTTTTGGTATTATTGAAAACAGAAGTTTCCACCAGTACCATATTTAGTTTTCACCTTTTGAAACTTAATTTATTTGCAGCAAGAGATTTAACTCCTTTAATTAATCGATTTAATTGGAAGCCTTTTTTTGGGTTATGTATATAGAAAAAATAATTAGTTTTGTTTATTTTCCAATACTCATGGTTAAAAATTCAATTTTTGTTGTTTTTCTGCAATCAATGCTGTATTTTATAAGGGAATTGCAATCTCTAGTAGTTCTAGTGCACCAATTGGTGTTTTAGTACATTGGCTTGCTGTTTTATATGTGCATTTTCCGTCTATATCTTTGGTTGGTGAGGAACCAGTAGCTTTATTCTTCTTAACTTCTTTAATATAATTTTGCTTCACTTTAGTGGCTTCCTCTCAAATAAATAAACAATGATTTGTATATTCAATGAAAGTAAGGGTTCAGTAAGGGTCGAATTTAATCTGTACATATACCACAACTTCAGTGCCTTAAACAGATAGGCTCCCTTAGGAGTTATCATTAATAATGCCAGAATAAGCACTGCGTTAGCGTCATATAGCAAGTGATACATTGCTTCTGCACTCATTTTATTTACTAAGAGACCTTCAACCAAGTTGTCGTCCTAAGGTTTAATAAGACCCAATGACAGTCCATGCGGTGACCATGAAAAGCAAAGGCGGAAGTGGACCATCTTATTTGACCTTTTGAGAAATCCACAAGGATCCCATGCATGGAAAACCGAGGAAGAGGCTGATGATGCACACAATGCAATCTGAATCCTATGTGTGTATATTTGTAAGTAATCAGATAGAATTCCCAATAAACATATTTATTCAGTCGACGTTTCCAATTCCCAGAATTGTTTTATTGGCACTGTTTGTAGTAATTTTTCTGATTTTGTCTTGTTTAGTTTAGTTTCAGTATATCGAAGTACCTAAGCATATCTATATCCCAAAATTGAGTGTTTGAAGCTATTAATGCATATTTTCCCTTTGTTGAAACTTGAAAGTAAATAACCATTAACTGTTTGGATGTTATTTTGAAACTTTTAAATTGTTGGCTAATAAGTTTGGCATGTGCAGGTTCATATACTTATTTGTTGGCCTTGGTGTGATTGTCTTTGTCATATCTTGTTTTGGTTGCATTGGAGCAGCAACACGGAATGGATGTTGTCTGTCTTGCGTATCCTTACTGCTCATTTATCCCTTACTTGAATGATTTGAGTTTAATAGTACTATAAAGGAGAGGGTAATCATGACTAATTTTATATGTGATGCGCGACCTACACCATATCCATTTGTATTTGTACTGCAGTGATGATTTATGGTTCAGTTTATGCAAATATTGAATAAAAATTTAATTACATTAATTTCTCCTAAATTTAACATAATATAACTTCCCAAAAATAAATATTGGAAATTCTTCTTGGCTCCTTTCTCATCCCCAACAGAACACTTGGTGAGGTGGAAGAAGATGTGTAAGGTGAAGCAAGTGGGAAGTATGGGTTGGGTAATTTGTTGATTTGATCCTTAAGATTGTCACTCTGATGGGTAAGTGGCCCTCGAGGTTCTCCGTAGAACCTTATTCTCTCGGCATATGGTCTTTCCCATAAAAAGAAGCATTTTTTATCTGACATGGAACTGTCTGATGATGTCAATGAGTCAATTACTGTTTAGGAATAATTTTATTGTCTTTTTTGTTTTTGGCTTGTATCTTCATAGTGTGACTGGGTTCCTTAAGCCAATGCAGTATTCAGTACTGGTGATCTTGTTGATCTTGGTAGAACTGGGTGTTGCAGCGTTCATATTCTTTGACAAAAGCTGGAAAGACGTGGGTTTCTTTTTACTTGGTGTTTTAGGTTTCAAGATAATATATTTACTTATCTAATTTGATACACATAAATCTGTCTCAGGAAATCCCAACAGATAGAACCGGAGACTTTGATATGATTTATGGGTTTCTGGAAAAGAATTGGAAAATTGTTAAGTGGGTTGCTCTTGGGGCTGTTATTTTGGAGGTAAGAGTGGACTCCTCTGATTTTGTGCGCAGCCATATTTCCTTTCCGTCGCTAATTACTTGAATTATGTAAAATATGCTTTATTACTTATTGCATTAACTAATTTCATGTATAAGCATATCTATTTGAACAGAAGGGGGGAGGGTCTGTGATTTCAAATAGAAACCACTAAGTTAGTTGTTGTGCTGCTCATCCTTGTGCCCTCTCATTTTCTCCCCTGGCTGTGGTCATTTCTAAAAGATAGCCACATTCCCGTGTCTAATTTGTTAGACTTGTACTGGAGTGCCAAAGCATCAAACATATGTGCTAACTAGAGGTATATACATTAGGCACACATTAATCATGAATTCATGATACATGCAAACAAGTGTTAGGTCTTCTGTGACCTGATAACTTAACGTTTTGGTTCCTCTGATATGTCAGGCAATGCTAAAATCAGAGGTTTAGCAACAATAGATTTCTTATTTTAATCACCGGATAAAGTTGTTTTCTTCATATTCCTTTAAAGCCTTTTGTGAGTTATGATTCTCGTTTTCACTGAGTACTTGTGGAATGTCAGGCTCTAGTATTCTTGCTCGCTCTTTTGGTAAGGGCTGCAAACAAACCAGCAGATTATGATAGTGATGACGAGTATATAGGTGGCCCCAGGCAACAACTGCGGCAGCAATTGATCAATAACAGGCCACCAGTTCCACCGACAGGTGTTCCTGTCGCTGGTACCCTTGACCAGCGTCCCAGCAGGAGTGATGCCTGGAGTACGCGTATGCGGGAAAAGGTACATTTTTCCTCAAAATCATTTCTAGAAATTTTAGGGGTGGTCCTTTTGGTAGTCTTGAGATGCATGGTCACTATAAATTCAGCATGAGAAAAACTTAAATGCTGCAAGTTTTAGATAGAATCAACTTCTAATATGATACTAATAATGAAACTTATCAAAATAATACTCCCTCCGTCCCAGGATAAAAATCTTAATTACTATTTTAGGTAGTCCCAAGTTAAATGTCTACTTACCTTAAATGATCTATTTTTTACAATAATTTGCCTATAATACCCTTATTATTAATTGTTATATTTCTATTCTCTATGCATATTTATGGAGCATCACTAGTAATGTCCAGAAAACTATGCAATTAAATGAGAATTTAAATATGGACAATTTTGTCATTTTATCTTCTTTCTTAATATGCGCAAAAAGTCAACCAGGACTTTTATCCTGGGACGGAGGGAGTATTAGTAAGATTGAATAAATCTTTGATGAGTATGATATGGAAATAGCTTTTTAAAAAGTATTCTTCATCATAAAGTTTATCATCAATGACTAGCCGAAGCAGATGAACGACTAGCATTCATAAGATACTGTTTTGAATGTCAACTGAGTATCATACTTATATCTTATGGCCTATTCGTGAACTTATTGAATGGTGCAATTTATATCTGAATTATTTGTGGTGATCTTGTTTTTATTTCCTAAAAATTTAATGATGGATCTAGCTTTTGCTCTTCAACCGCATTGTGCTTCCCTTGTGAACTTTCTCATTGAGTTGAAATATTACCAGATTTTGTATTAGTTTGTTGGTAGTCCAAATTTTAAAAAGTCATCTGCTAATTAGTTTTTCTTTGGTATCAATTAGATCCTTTTCCCAATTATCACCATGATGTACTTGCTGGATTTAGCATTAGGATAGTGCTCTCTGCCTATAAGTTACCACCACAGAGTTGTTACAGTTAGGTTGTGTAGTCCACTTCAAAGTACTTTATTTCTTCTTACGTCCAGACAAGGGTTCATGTGGAAGTATTATCTGTGATGGTGGCCCTTCCAGCTTATTGTCACATCCTTCCCTTGTTTGTGCACCATCAAGTTGCTTAGTTATTTAATCTACGAAATGGATCTCCATTGGTTCAAAATACACTTCTTTTGTGTTTAATATTCTTTGCATAATTTACTCAACATTTGTGTGTAATTCGATTACTAATGGTTGTGGGTTTTCTTTCTCTGCATGTAAACAGTATGGGCTTGTTACCTCTGAGTTTACATACAACCCATCCGAATCAAACAGGTATCAGCAAGCCGCCCCACAGCAAACAGAGGAAAAGAGTCGTTGCACAATCATGTAATTATTATCTGGGTTTTGCACAAATTTGAAATTGGATGCACTTCTGGAAACTGATTTTCTCCCGAACTTTGTATGTTCAGAAAACACACTCCCCCCCCCCCCCCCCCCCTCCCTACCTAAAGTTTGTGTAGACCCCCAACCCTCTGGACTTCTTTTCAAAACCACACTTGTCCATTTAAATGCAATGTTGTATTGTGGTCTGGGTTTTCAGGTTGTAAAATTGTATGATACTGCTGAGATGGGTTAATACTACAAGTAGAGAGGATTGGCTCTGAATTATGTACTATTCACACAAGACATTTACCTGCATAATGTGTCTCCTGTTTGTTTGAAGTATATCTTATTTATCACTATTCCTCTATTACACAAAGACACCTTTAAACTAAATTCATGCAAGAGTTGATTAAAAAGGAAACTTATATTTTTACGTAAAAAATGACATTTTCACACGACTCTTGTATGAATAGTAAGTAGATTTTACTTTTACGTAGGAGGGGTTCATGAAAATATTATTTTAATATGTAAAAAATATCAATTTCCAATTAAAAATTATGATGTAAACAACTTTTTGTAGAATAGTATAAAGAATTTAACCTTTCAATAATTGTCATTATAGGTAGGCTTCCTGTAGATATGTCCCCACCTTGTGGTCGTCTACGGTGAGATTGGCTAGTGGACATCATTTTCACTGTTTTATTTTTTTATTTCCTACTTTTAATTTCCTATTTCTCTATGGTGTGGTCCTAATATAGAGCATTGGGTGAATGTTTGTCATTAACAATTTTCTTCCTCCCTACTCCACTATTTTTTTATAAAAAAAAAGAGTGAAAAAAAATAAAAAAAAATTCATATCCGAGTTGTAATATGAGAGGGACTGAAGTTTTGGATTGTCATGAATGAATGATGGTAGTGATGACGGTTTTAGTATTACCAACCCTCTTTCTTTCTTTCTTTGTGTTTTTTTTCGTCGGTCACTATTCGGACAAAATCACCTTGTGGACTTTAGCTGAGGCCAGACTGGTACCCATGCATGCATGCGGAAGTTGTTAACATGAAGTTTATTTTTAAGTAAGTTTCATTAATTGATCAATCGATAGAGTCTTGTACATGGTGAGAAATTACATATGTCAAAGATTCTACTAAATCAATTAATGAAACTTACTAAATAATAAACTTCATGCTAACTGGATCCTTTTGCATGCATGCATTAATCTAACATTGCCAAAAACACACCATTAGATATCTCTTGTGAATTACCTAAAAATACTCCTAATTATATGATTTATTATTATTTAAATAAATCATAACAATTTTAAATTTTAAAATTAAAAAATATCTTAAATTAAGTGATATTTGGAAGGGACGCAATTGAAATCCTACATTTACTCGAGGTAAGAGTAATATGTATAAGAGTCTGTTTGATAAAACTGAATGTATAACAGAATCTAAATGGGCTCAATGAATTTAAAATTATGAATACGGAATGAAATGATGTATTTGATAATTGTCTGCCTAAAACATTTAAATACATATAATTTCTTATTTTAACCTTCATTCGTTATAAATAAATTTATTACGTAATTACTACAAATAAACAATATTATCTAAGAAAAATTAAATATAAAATTTTGAACAATATTTGATGTAGTATACTATTAGTAGTAATATATATAATTTTAGAAATAAAACTCTAAAAAAATTAATAACATTCTATCCACAAAGTCAAAACAAAAGATTACAATAACATTCATTAAATTGGTTATTGATCAATTATTTGTAAAAAAAAAGAAATCAAAAACTATTTGTATATAACAAAATTTGTTTACAATAGTAAAACAAGATGAATATTGAAAGTAATTTTTGATTGTTAATGAAGGTATATAAGTAAAACTATCATCAACACTACTCCTTACTCATTCAGACATAATTTTTTTCTGGAAGAATCGTTCAAACACAAATTTAAAAATTATAAAATAAATAATTTGAATGATTTATTCGATCAGATTCAGACTAGTTGAAAAACTTGCAATTAGGCCAGCTGAGTAAGAAGACTAGTTAGTTCTTGCTTGATATGTTAACATCAATCGTGCCCCAATCATTTTCAAAGTAGGTGGACTTATATATTAATACATGAAATTAGATAGAATTATCAAATTAACCCACTATATTAAATACATTTATACAAAAAAATAGTCGAAAGATATATCATTTTTGTTTAACAAATATGCAGGCACATGTTCGTTTTGGGTTGAACTTTTCAGTAAAACTTGCTATATATTATCTTCAATAAACTAAAGTCTACATGCATCAAGATGATTAAATGACAAGATTATTACTAAAAGCTTGTATGAAAAAAACTTTGAATGAAACAATTAGTTTGTAATTGGAAACTCTCTATAAAAAAAATGAGAGGAATTTCTAAATGCATCAAGATGATTAAATGACAAGTTTTTTTTATAGAGTTTCCAACAAAAAAAGAAGAAGAGAGGAATTTCTAAATGCATGTCCTCCTATGATCGAATCCTCTGACTAATTAAGACTATGTCTAGATTGCTTAAAAATGTGATTATTGATTCTGATTACGGTTTTGGATTATAATCAATTTTTAAAAAATAATTTGTGTTACAATTTTTTACTACTCAGTGTAAATTACTAAAAAGGAGTGCTTTGATAAGTAAAATTAAGTGATCGATAGAACAAGTTACTAAATTAAATAGGGACAAATTAGTAATATATTTGGTCAAATCTGGTTATTAGATATGACAAATAATCGAAAATTCCAGATTGAATTAAGTTTTGATTATTTACATTAAAAGTGATTATAAACAATTTTAAAATAAGATATCAAAGGATTTTACTTCTTAAAACTGATTATAATAAGCTTTGACGGTTTATAATAATTAATGATCCCATAATAATACTCTTATTCATTTTACAATAAGGAGTGTCATTTGCAACCAGAAGTTTTTTTTAAAATTTTTTTTGGGTGAAGTAGAGGAAATATATATTATATAGTCACAAACAAATTATGACCAAAACTCCATGTTATATTACTTTTACACTCTGTTTTTGAATTTTAAAATGGACAGGAAAAAAAAATGGAAGGAAAATTTAAGTTTTTTTTTTTCAATTCTTATTTTTATGAGTTTTTTAATAAACGAAAAAGAAAAGAAATTGATAAAAAACTTGGTCACTTTTTTTGCCAAATTTTTCTGTCCAAAATTGACTTGATTTGGACAGAAAATAAATTAGAATAAGTAATATTTTTATAATTCACATATTATTCTCACCTTTCAATATAATAAATTTTAAATTACAACTCATATCCCCAATTTGTTTTTATCTACTAGAAAATAGAGAGGTTGTTGCGCAGATTTGGAACGAATGAGATCCAATTGCCATTGATGTCGATGTTTGAGAGCTTTGGTTCATGAAACTATGAAGAAGATGAAGTTCTAAAAGATTTGGAAATGATTAGAGGATTTTTGTATAAATAAAAAGAGGAGGAGGAAATTGTTTAACGCTAGAACTGAGCACATTGTTTGTTTCAATACTATTTCTTTTCTTCTTCGATTTCTTTATTTAATTTTAATAAATATAATAGTTAATATTCAAAATTATTTAAGAAGTATTACTAATTCAAAAATATTGTTATGAAGTTTTAGATAAACTTATATCTCAATTTAAAATTTTTATTAATTAATTAGTGTATATTTAGTTACTCGGCGTTTGATGAGTTTAGAGTTTAGAAGCTCAAACGCACTTGAAAATCTTACTCATCTAATAACAACATATTTTAAACACAATTTATTGAAACCCCTCAAAATGCAGGTCCTTAAGATAATTCTATTACAAAACAAATTCATCAACTTGTCCACTAGACATCTAAATTCCCCTGGTTACCACCAAATCACATATCCATCCTTTTTTTCACACATTCTGGATTGCTCATCATCCATTGGATTAAAAGAAATGGGTTACTTTCAACAGTTTGGTCCCAAGCACCTTTTGTGGGTATTTGTCCATTGTGATAGATAAGATGCAATAATTAATTTTAATATATTCAAATAATATTTTATAATTATGTTAAACAGATTACATAATAATCACATATTATATTATGGGATCTCGCCTGACATATAAATAGTATACATATGTGTGTATATGTCACTCTTTTTTACGCGATTATTTAATATGCAATTATAATCTGCACTCACAAATTTTATTAGAACTTATTTATTTCAGCTTTTCTATTTCTTTTTCCCATTTCCATTATTGCTACGCTACTTTCATGGCTGAAATCAAAAGCCTTCTGCAAATCAACCTCGAAATACAACTGTTTACTTCTAAGTTGTACAATCAATCATCAACCTCCACATATAGTGCTCTGGACCCACCTCTGTACTTCATGGGTCCTACTTATATTACCCCTCCCCGTTCCCTTCATTTCGGTTCATATCTCCACTTCTCTCTCTATTTAGGCATATATATATATATATATAGGCATGTATCTATATACTAATACCGTCTACCAATTAGTCCACAGCTGTTCCGTATATATTCTTGTTTATTAACTTGTTAATTACTAATTGACTTAAGCATGCATATTTATAATCTAATATCTTGTTTTGTTTATTCTGCTCATGCCAGTTTTCTGGCAGTTTTAGAAAGTGGTTAAGTGGGTCTAAGCAAATCTTGTTGTGACGGTATGTTCAATTGTATTAATCTAGTTCGTTAGGCGGTGTCTTCACTTTATAATTTGCCAGTCCTTATCAGTCTCTGCATCATTGCTTTGTTTATTGCAGCATATTTTAGTTCCTCCATAGTGATTAGGGGTGTAACTCATAGTACTGTTTACCCATAATTTTTTTGGGGGGTACCCAGTTGGTATTTTTTACTCTTTTGATATAATATTTTTTTGGGTAGCTAATTTTAGGTATATGACTCGTTTCAATAATGCAATTTGAAGCTGAATCATGGCTTTTTTGTATTAGTTTTATATATTTGTTTAAACTGATTGTGCCACCATCTATCTCCCGACTGAAAGTTATGGGTGTTGCATCAATTGATTTTAGTACTCTAGATTTGTTGGAGTATAACTTGTAACTGAAAGTGACATTCAAAATTTTATAGAGCTCTAATTTGAATTTATTTCCATTTTATATAATATCATGCTTGTTTAATTAGGTGAGAAAACAACTACGTGCGAGGACCAATTGAGTTTTTCTTTTATCGCAACTTGAGGTTGTGGATGTCTGTAAGCTTGACCATTACTTTTCCTGTCCTTTCTGTTTGGTCCTAGTACGAATCTTCTTAGTTTTTGGCATCAACAAGCCAACTCGCACACCGACTTAGTTTGCAGTGGCATTTAAAATCTATTATTTAACAATTTAGTTTCCAAAAACACGGCCAAATAGATGTCTATGTGCCTGCTTACTTAATCAGGAACAATTCATTTAGTATTTGATACTTGTGTATTCTGACCTTGCATTAGTACTGAATTTTTATTATCTTGGGAGGATGAAAGCCCGGAGAGGAAAGCGTTCTGAGGTAAGTTGAATTGGCTTTTGTACTTCATAGTGTATTTATGATTTTAAGGTTGACTTTATAGTCTTCGATAATAAATTTGGATGGCTACAATAATTTGCAGCCTTTTTGGCCTTCCATTGTGATGAAGAAATGGCTTAATATTAAACCCAAGGTGTATGAGTTTAGTGAAGATGAAGTTTCTGAAACTGAGAGCGAGGATGATGGTATTGATATCTTTAATTACTTTGCAATGCACTTTTGCTTATTCTACACTTAATAATTCTTTTCTTTGTAATTTTCTTCCAGCCGACTCTGTTAAAGCTGAACAGCGGTGTGCTACAGAGGATCGCGCCTGTAGATCACAAGGGAATCTTTCTGAATCCCAAAGTCAAACTTCAGGCAGTACGTTATTTCTGTTAAAGAGATTTCTTCCTGTCTAATAAAACTCCCAATTTATTTATACACGTAACCTTAACACACTATATATCTAAACATTTTCTGCTATTGCTTAAATCATAAGCTATATGTCAATGCCTACCTTACTAGAATATTTGATTGTTAGGTGCCATCTAATTGTTATTAGCTACATCTGCTGAAAAATTCACGCATGTGGTGTCTGACGTCTTGTACTTACTTATTCTTGATAAGTGAAGTGCCTGCTCATTCACTTATGTTTCGGGTGCATGTTAATATTTGTACGCGACTTTAACATTTAAACTTAATGAATTTCCACTCTGAATTGTTAAATTTAAAATGCTCAATACCCTTTGAAACATTTTTACCATATGCATCTCGAGTTTAGTTTTGCATGTGTTGAAAGTTCTATAAATTCAGGGACACCTTCAAAAAGCAATTACATGAGACACAGGAGAGGGAAATCAGAGACTCTGCGCGCTCAGTATATTAATACGAAAGATGTGAGGTTTGTCTATTAGCATTTCTCTCTGATTTCTACTTAATTGGCAATGAAAGACTGGTTGCTAGGTTTTTTATTATAGCTGATTCAATTTGCACTTGCTTTTGGGTAGGGTGACAATAGGCACTTGGAATGTTGCTGGAAGACCTCCAAATGAAGATCTAGAGATCGATGAGTGGCTCTGTATGGAAGAACCAGCGGATGTATACATTCTTGGGTATGTACTTTCTCACATCTGTAAGTCAAGATAAAATTCTGAAATTCATAATAAGCTAGTTTGACATAAGATCTACACCAATTTTTTATGGACATTCGGTTGGCAACTGTATCAGGCAACTTGCCTTGTGTTGGTGAATCCATTAGAAATTTGTCATAGTTACTCTTCACTATTTTCTTTGTGTGTTTGGTGTTCGGATTTATGTTTTTGTGTGCCTATCAAACCACGATGTGTGTAACATAGAGTGAGCATCATATGACACATCATTCTGACTGTGACTCTGTCTAGCAATGATCAACATTTTATTTCGATAAAACATTGATTTTATAGGAATAAAGTTTAAAGATGGTAATTTTAATGAGTGTTCATGTTTTATAGTTTCCAAGAGGTGGTACCATTAAATGCTGGGAATGTTCTGGGGGCAGAGACTAGAAGGCCAATCCCAAAGTGGGAGTCTATCATTCGTAGAACTTTGAATAAATCATTCGAGCCAGACACCAAACACAAAAGCTATAGTGCTCCACCATCTCCAGTATTAAGGACTTCTTCCGTTGCTGACCTACTTGCTGATGTGGATGATACTTCTGCATTAGAGTTGATAGGAGAGGAATCTATAAGCACTGCTAATGCAAGTGACCCTGAAAGCCAGAATCTGTACGGGGGTATGGGAAAGAAATTTCAGTTGAAAAGAACATATAGCATTGATCGTTATAGTAGATTGGACTGGCCTGAGCATTCACTGGATTTAGCATCGCAGGTTCATTCTTCTGGCCATAAACTGCGGAGAGTATTCAGCAGTTCAGCTAGAGTTGGTTCTGACTGGATGGAGAATACTCAAATTTTCAGTTCTCAAAATATTGCAGTGGGTGGTGGTGGGTTGAAAAGGGTACACCATAGCTCTGGGAACCTAGGATTGATGTGGATGGATCAGAAAGATAAATCTGAAGTTCTTGATTCTCTCGCTGATGTTTCAGATCATTGTTCCGAAGAGGAAGAGGATTCTTTTGAAATATCTGAGATGGAACATGAAAATGTTCTTTCAGAAGGAGTAAACCCGCATCATAGGTATGTTCGAATTGTCAGTAAACAAATGGTAGGAATATACATCTCTGTGTGGGTCCGTAGAAGGTTGAGAAGACATATAAACAACTTGAAAGTCTCTCCTGTTGGAATTGGGCTTATGGGCTACATGGGAAACAAGGTATTTACTTATTTCACTTTGAACATCATCTACCTATTTGTTAAGGTGACCAGTATGTGCTTGTAATAAAATAGAGTGTATGCATTCATAGAGAACTTGAAATCCCATAAAATTATACTAGTGCTCAAAATTTTAACAAAATAAACAACTGGACTTTTGTATTGGAGAAAACAGGAAACTAGAAGAGTAGTTGTTCAATTACAGACCTCTAAAAGAAATACTTTTCACTTGTAGCAAGCACCAGACGTTTGTGAATAAAATTGTGCTGCATTTCTCCATGGAAATGTGTAGTGTTCAATTCTCTTTCACGTTGTGGGGAGTTGGTAATTCAGTTCTTTCACCTTTTTCTGAAACAAGTTTGCTTTAATGTACATATAATGAGAACAAAAAAAAAAGAATTGCCCTCTATAGTTATATGTGACTGGCTACTAGCTGGTGATTGCAGTTGTTAGTTACCCTACATGTTACTGACAGGTTCATATGTATAGTTACAAGGCATGTTGGCCTGACATATTAGATCTTATAATAAATGGTGGTTTCCGGTACAGGGATCAGTGTCCGTTAGCATGTCACTTTTTCAAACGCGGTTGTGCTTTGTGTGTTCTCATTTATCTTCTGGTCATAAGGATGGGTATGAAGAGAGGCGTAATTCTGATGTGTACGAGATCTTAAGACGCACTCATTTCTCATCTGCTTTTGACACTGACCAACCACTGACAATTCCATCGCATGAGTAAGTGCTTCATTTCATGGCATCCAGATAATATTTACACAAGGCAGTCTATTTGCCACATCGTAATCTTTTCTAGAAAATATATTGTGTTAGTGTGCATGTAAAAGGAACTATAGGAATGGATACTCTGTAAATTCTCCTTTCCAGAATGGAAACACAGTTTGTATTAAATATAAATTCAGTATAAATCTTTTTCCGCAATAAAAATTAATTTGTGGTTGTGGAACCTATATAATAGATCAAATTCAACATATGTTGATTTTCATTATTTTCTGCACGCCGTAACTATGTTTTGAAACAAATTCAGTGAAAGCTTGGGCCTCTCAATAGGAGCAACGTGGTCCTCTGTTACCTAGTTTGAAATTAGGAATGTTCCATAGGTGTGACTCATTTAACTGCTCTAGATTTTGGATATCTCGGATCAAACTAAAAAATTTAAACCTCCAAATTTCCACACGTATGAAACTTTGATAATTTTAAGTGGTAACTTATACCTATATTAACTCCTAATTTTAATTACTCATTCATATTTTAAGTGGTGATTTATATTGAAATATTGATGGTGACACGATTTCTGATCAAGTGATTCTGTAAACAGTCAAGTGTTCTGGTTTGGTGACTTAAATTATCGTATCAATATGTTGGATTCAGAGGTAAGGAAACTTGTTGCCAAGAAGCAATGGGATGAACTTCTCAACAGTGATCAGGTGAGACTTACGACACTAAGTTTAAATACACATGTTATCGAGTAAATGAATGGCCTTTTTGACCTGGTGTGATTAAAAGAAAAGGAGAAAGAAAGATTTGATTTAATATATGCCCTTGTTTCAGCTAAGCAAAGAACTACGAAGCGGTGTGTTCGATGGGTGGAAGGAGGGAGTAATAAACTTTCCTCCCACTTACAAGTATGGAATCAATTCTGATGTTTATGTTGGTGAAAACCCAAGAGAAGGGGAGAAGAAGAGATCTCCAGCATGGTAAGTGAGAATTTCTTTCAACCACTAGATTGCAAATCTCCAAGAAATATTGGTTCAGCATAAAATAATTGATGAAAATGTAATTTCTTCTGAATTCAGAATTGGTTACAAGTTTCCTGAAATAATGAAGGTCTGTTTGTATTAGCTGAATATAATAACTGAAGTGATATTAATATAATTCATAAAATATTTAAATGTATTTGTTTGCTTAAATATGTGACAAACAAAAAAACCCAAGATCAATTATTGATTAGAAAAGGCAATAGTCAGGCAAATATAATAAGCTGGAACGATCATGCTAAATGTCTGGTGCACATATTTTATAATTTTAAACATTACAAAGCTATAGTAAGGTTTTCAGTCATATCTTTTTCTAGCCCATGGTAAGTTGTATCAGGCCCGCTAATCTTGGTGCCAATATGAATCGACTCGCCCTGAATTCCACTCAACTCAGTGGAACTTCTTTTCATCCTACTTTGTTCACGTGGGAGATATTGGGAATTATAAAATGGCACCCTGTTTGTGGGAACTAGAGTTGACTGTATATCTTTTTGGAGAAAGAAACTTCATCCAATACGAGATTAGCTAACTTGAGTTAAGAAGATGTGGATTTTAAAAATGATAAGCAAGTATTCACTTTGTGGTTTCAACTTTTGCAATACAGGTGTGATCGTATACTGTGGTTGGGAAAAGGCATAAAACAGCTCTCGTACAACCGAGCAGAAATATGGCTCTCAGATCATCGGCCAGTTAGTTCAGCCTTCTTGATTGCAGTTGAAGTCTTCGACCAGAGAAAGCTCCTGAAGGCTCTCAACGTCAATAGTGCAGTAGTACACCCTGAGATTTTCCAAGAGGAAGATGAGAGTTAGAACTACACAGCTAGCTGGCCACCAAGCTTAACAATAGGTGAGTTTTCATATTTCTCCCTCTCACATGAAAATAAATAATAAGTTGGTCCCATGCTCATATGAGCAAGGACCTTGTCGAATGAGCCTTTTTGCTAGTCGAAATAGCTGCCTTTAAACTTACTAATGCTAGGAGTTCTGATGAACAGGATGAGGTTATGCATATATACGTTCTTGATATCTTTGCAAGTAACGCCATGATTTGTTTTTGCCTTGACGTAACGAGCCAAGAGAATATATTTTCGACATACATAGACAAACAGAGCTTAATATACTTGTAGGTTAAATTTACTGCTTTATTCACTTCAGATTTTCCAACCACTCAAAAAAACACCATAGTTCAAACAATTTTAATCTGTGAAATTGTTATCAAGTGTGACAAAAAATTGTGCACTTTTATTTGCATATCTGCCTTTCTTGTAGGTAAACTACTTTCCAACATCCTTGTATGTGAAAAAGTTCTTGGAATTGACCAATTAGTTCGAACTTTCTAAGAACTGGCAAAAACCTGCCCATCACAGTTTAGTTACAATATCGCTAATAATTTCGATATTGTTTCTATACCATTAGTATCCTTTTTCTCACTTTACGAGTAATAGAGATATGCAGTGTTTGATCTAATACCATAAAATTTGAATAAATGCGGTATTCTGAAATTTTGACACTGAATATTTCTGAGACAATACAGATAGATAGGTAATCATCTTAGAGTTTGGCATATTAGATATATTAAACTTCTGCATTTCAGTTAGTGTGAAACGAGTGATCATTTTCTTGGTTTCTTTCTCACGCAGGGAATACTTGAAGCATGAAACTGAACAAGCGAGATAGGTTATACAACAAACGAGTTTCACGTTCCTCTCCTCTTGGATATGGCCCTTATACATAGATCCTGCAAGTAATGTTATAGGCTTACATGCATTTTGAGGATGATAGCAGGGACTAACAGTGGTTCATCAAGAATCATCACTAACAATGTACTTATTTCTGAAAGATTTTCTTGTATAGTATAGTTGAAAACCCAAAAGGGAAGGGATATAATTATGTATTATAAATTGGATATTTTATGTTTTGTGGTATAAAGAGAGTGAATTTTACGAAAAGGGCTGAGTTTATAGCATGGTAGAGGTCCTTGTCAGATATGATGTGCTTTGTGATATGCAGAGAGTAAAATAAATATCTTGAACTGTGTGTAATAAATATATCTGATGACCTTTTTTATTTTTATTTTCCTTCTGAATTGGTCATAACACAATGTTAATCACAAGAAATAGGAGTATTACATTGTTTAAAAAGAGGTGGGCTGAAAAGTTGTATACTTGTCAAAAGAAAGTAGTCATTATAGGCCACAGCTATTTGGGACCTCAGCCTCTCTGGATATCACTTATTTTTTGGTTATCATTTTCCCCTTTGAAAATCTTCCACTTTGCTTCAGCCCAGAGGTGAGGAAAGGAAAAGAGGGTATATCTCCTTTGTTGTTGAACTACCAGAACAAGCAAGCATTGTTAGGTAGACCAAGAAACCATATTTTTGTTTTTGCTTTGCAAATAATCTGAAGAGAAAAGTTCTGAACCATTTGACTATTTGAGCTCAAAAGGCAAGCAATATCACCATGAAAGTCACCTAAGGTCGGTTGTACAAATGAAAAGTTGAAAACTATCATTTTCCCAACTATAGTGCTTGATAATCTTATGCATATTTCGATTCTCTTGTACTTAATAATCTTCTAGAGGATCAAACGATATCCTAATGGTGCCAGCTAGCGATTGCCACATCAATGAACCACCCAGCCGGATGGAAAAATCACCCATAACCAGAAGCCTAATATTTATTAGAGTTGGGACAGGTCTTAATCTATGTAGATTATGAAAGTATTATGCATACAAGCCAATCATGTATGTTGATAAAGCATATACTGTGTGATCAATCTTATTTATTTATTAATAAAAGAATTATTTATTAAAGGCATTTATTATCTACATGGTGCTGTTTTAATAATATGTGATAAACCCATAGTTTTAATCAATACTTTTAGAATCATGATAAGATCATGATAATGAGATCTAAATTCTTAGATAGCTTAAAACTAAAATGTTCCCAATCAATGGATTACTAAAAAGGGGATTAATGAATCCGGATAGATTAGAGTACGTCGTTGTTTGCTCATTGGATGAGGATGATTGATCTCACGATCATTTATGTGGAGACACTAAAAGCAAAATATGTAGGTGCTTATTAGAGAATAAGTTCATTTGAACGCATTTCATTAAGGAATACCTAATGGAGTTTTACTTACACCGTCAATAGGAATTCTTGTAGTGATAGTAGTCTGAAATGATCATTCAGACTTGAGATCATCATAGTATCTTATATATAATGAATTACACTTTGACTTATTCCTTAAGACTTTTAGAGTATATCAAAGGGTATGCTTGGGTGTAATAAGTTATATATGAAGATAATGAATGATCGATAAAGAATCTACCACTTCTAGTAAAAAGGAGAAATGTCCTATGTGATTCGATAAATGACAACCTGTGAATTCTTGGCGAGGTGGAATGAAATTAGAAAGTAGTTTCTAATTTGCATTCATTAGGAGTTGTTCATTTAGGAATCGAAATACATATAATTAAATAAAATAAGACTTGTGATAATTCCATGTCTTATATTTAATTGAGGCGTTGTATGGTGGAAGGATTGAATTATGCGGTAACTATTTACTCAAAGGTTCTTTTATGATTAATGTTGAAATCTATATTATCCGAAAAAGTCGTTGATCGCTAGGGAGGCTTATCCCTATTGTAGAATAAATATTATTTATTTAAATAAATTATTTGTTTAATTTATTTATTTAAATGAGATTAGAATTGTTCTAATTGATTTATTCACAACCTATTTAATATGGAGAACCTAAAGGGTCACAATTCATAAAAGGAAGAATAATTATTTAAGAAGTTAATGACATAATTATAATAATATGTTAAGTATATTTAATTTAATCTATGGTGATAGAATAAATTAAATAGCTTAGTATTTATTATTTAATATTTTAGAAATATTAATATAAATTAATAAGAGGAGTCTTATTAATATTATTACAATTATTATTATTTTAATTTCTAAAAGGTTTAGGAATTAATTTAATATAAGTACTCTCATTTATTCCTAATTGGATTAGGAAGGAAAATTAGTTAAAGGAGTTTAATTAATTACCCTAATAGGATTAGGGGAGCCCATTTAATTAAAAGAGTTTAATTAAATAAATTATACTTTATTTTAATTAAAATAGGGTTACATGATATCTTTATAAAGAGTGAGTCTTATATCGATATCTAATATACGTAATTCCTAGAGTTGGAGAAGACGCCTCCTTTTCTATACGTATAGAAAAAACTAGGGTTTGAGCCAATACCCTTCTTCTTGAAAATTCTTCTTCTTTGGTGGATCACCTCTGAGGCCATACATTTGGGTGGCTTACATTAATCAAAGGAAGGAATCTACAGGAGATTCAAGGAGATCATGAGAAGTAGGAGGTGAACTCGTGCACTGAGGAAGCTCGTTTCTACAAGGGTATAATTTCATAATTTCTTATTCTTCGTTTAATTAATAATATGCATAAAGGATGATCAAGGGTAATTGGTTTGTGAAAAATTTTAAAATCGATTTTATTTCGCTCCGCTTAATTTTTTAATTTGATTGCTACTTTGATTTTCACAAAACCTTACGATTGGTATCATGAGCCAAACTTTATCTAATTATTAATTATTTTGATTCCATATATGTATGGGTATGTATTTAGAATTATTTATTGGGCATAATTTGTTGTATAAAATTATTATTTTATGAAAAAATTTAATTTTCACGAAAACTATTTTCACAAAATATTTTTGAAGGAATCCAGAACTAACTTTTCTGTCAGTGCGTAATTTTGCTACTTTGCATAATCCGTGCATGTCATGTTTTTTGAAGGAATCCGGTAACCTTCAGTCCACGTGACCAGCATCTTTAAAAAAAAAAAAAAAAACGTGAAACCTGCTAGTTGCGTGGGTAATGAATAGTTATTTTTCAATTTACTCACGGATTACTTTGATTTCTTTGAAAACCGCAAGCATGGGAGGTTACTAAACCTTTTTTGCGTGAATCAAGTGTGACGCCCCCAAAATTAGGTATACGTCACCCATCTTGAGTCGCCACTTACATGGTACATAAATTCAAATACAACTTACTAATATAATCATAGGTGTATAATAATGACGATAAACTATGAAGTTTGAATACAAATATTGTCTACTAGATATTATACAAACTCAAAAGGAGTCCTCATTACAACTATTATCACACTATTTCACGAATAGTGAGGACTACTAATGCTATCCTCTGGACCATTACTTACGTTCCCCGACTCGTCCAAATTATGTTCTCATTTCTCGAGAGAATAGTGAAAGAAAGGGTGAGCTCAACTAGCCCAAGAAGAAATATTATGACTAAGATAATGCGAGAATAAATTATCATTAGCCTTCAACAATGTTAAACCGATAAAATACAATAGACAACCAGGTTTAATCTGCAATGGAATAAGCAATCCATTAAAAGAGTCAAGTAGAGAATAAAGTCTACTATCTTTTTGGTTTTAAAGGTTTTCATCAATTTTTATCGAGACTCGACAATAATAAACCACCACATCTAATCATCCCCTCGTATTCACGGTCAAGGATTTTCATCAAATTATCAATGGTCAAGCTGACTATCTTAGAATCACCCCGGTCATAATCATACCAAAAATTATCCATCATCGCATTCTGAATACCGAGGACTTTTGTCACATCATTTATATCAAGTCGTGATTATACCGAATGATCCTCGGTCATAATCATACTAAGTTCATCTATGCACGTAAGCGAAAGATAACATAATATAACATGAGGATGATGACAATGACATAGTAATTCAATAAAACAAGTTCAAGAATTATTTAATCCATGAATTATTAACGTCCAAATTGTCAACACGATAATCTTTTTTACGTGAGTAAAATTCAATAATGATCGGAAGAATATTTCCATGAAAAGATCTTTGGATGAAACGCAAATATCAAGGATATTCTACTAATTTCATGGAGTATAGAAGTCAAAGTTTTAACCAATTGGGTATAATAAAGAATGGAATAACAAAAGAAATCACCATGCATGCGGTGCTTGATAGACGCGGGTTATTCCAACGAGAATAATAATAACGGAACCAGTCGGTGAAATTCACAAGCGGGATGTTCCAACGTAATAATAAAGATGGAACGGATCCGGTGTAAAACACGAATAGGATATTCAGCCGAGAATGATAAAGATTTTAACCAGTCCCGTGTAAAACACACGAATGTGATGTTCCAACAGAATAATAAAAAGCGGAACCGGTCGTCCTGTAAAACACACGACAGGATGTTCCAATGAATAATAGAAGAATGTCACCAAGTATAGGGTAAATCACAGTATATCTGAGTTATTCCAATGAATAATAAGCAATGGAATAACATAAGGATTTCACCAAGTATAGGGTAAATCATAGATATCAAAGTTATTCCAATGCAGAATAATAAGCGATGGAATAACATAAGGATTTCACCAAGTATAGGGTATCTGCGTATATGAGGTTATGTATAGGGTATGCCACTTTTACAACTGAGTTATTCCAATGAATAATAATGAATGGAATAATGTAAGTTCTCTTCAAGAAGAAAGAATAACACCCACTTACCGTAAAAGAACCTGAATATAGAAGTAGTGAAGTAGCGAATACTCTTCTTCTTTCTATAACTTTCTCTATAAACCTCTCTATAATTTCTCTCTCTAGAGTTTCAATGAATTAAAGAAAATAATGAAGGAATGAGCTTCTATTTATAGAAAAATGGAATGCATAAGAATTAATCCATGAACGGTCCGTTTGATTTACTTTAATCGACGGTCCATATTTAAAGAAAAATCTTTTAAATAAAATATAATATATTCTATTTATATAAAAACATTTTACTATGCAAACACTATCGCAATACTATGCAAAACACTACGCAAAATACTATGCAACACTATCGTAATAAAATATAATATATTCTATTTATAGAATAACTTTAATAAAGTATTCTATTTTATATAAAAGATGTTTACATTTTATTACGTTAATAATACGAATAAAAACAAAACGTCATTATCGCTTATAATAATTCATATTATTAATTGACAATAATGGAATCAAACCGAGTGACTTCTCACATAAAAGCGTCAATAATCAATACCGTAATGTCTTTCTTGCAACCACACGACATTCGCATTTCTTTTACTACCGAAGTAGTTCAACAATATCAACGGTAAAACTTCCGCCGTTATTTTAATAAAATATTTTTGTCGTTTTCTCAATCCGACAATAATTACATTATGGGGTCCACCAATGATTGAGTAGTTATACGAATATTCCCTCTTCTAAACCGAATATTCCCCACCAATCGAATATAATATAACCACTGCATACTTTGCAAAATTTATAAATACTACCCACAACTATAATATTATCTCAAATTCACACCATAATATTAAAAATTATTTCGACCAAATTTAAATCTTTATTAATAAAATCTGGGGTCTCTTGATCTCCCTCCTTATGGAATTTAAGCCCTCGAAATTAGAGGTACGACACAGTATGATAAAGAGATGAGGATACCTTGAATACCTTTATCGTTTAAAAATATTAAATTCATCTTTGAAATCGCCAAAGCTATTCATTAACAATTCATCTTTGCACTACTGAAAGCTAAAGATATACAACTCAGAAAACCAATAATGCTAAGACGCAGCCTTTAATAGTATCACGACCACGAATTATCCATGCACCATTGGCGAGGATATTCGTGTTTTCAATCTGATTATGATTATACCCAGAACAATCCCTCAGTCATAATCATACCAAGTCCATCTATGCACGTAAGCCACGTATGACTTTGAACGCATCCATGAATTAATATTTCATTCTTTGAGACTCACCAATAATTAATCCACATCATCGAATCATCCCCGCACTATAGGCCAGGGATATTCATTAAGTATCCGCGACCACAAATTATCCATGCACTACTACCAAGATAATTGTGTTTTCAATTCTGATTATGATTATACCAACAATCCTCGGTCATAATCATACCAAGTCCATCTATGCATGTAAGCCACGAGATGACTTTCAACATAATATAAACATGAGGATAATGATATAAAGAATCAATCAAATGAGATAAAGGATAAATATTAAACATTTATAATATAATTTATCCGAGATTCAAGAATATCCCCATGTTATCAATCATTTAATAATCTCATAATCTAATAACATTAATATTATAATAATATTTTAATCACTTCTTAAATTTATAAACAATTTATCTTAATTGTTTACACTTTACCATATAATGCATTTAATCATTCAAAATGTCATACTCGTAAGATATCATCACCAATTATCAAATCCTCATCAAAAAATATGCATATACTCTATATAGGATTCTCTCTAGCCATAAAATCCTATTTTCAACTTTGTTACTTCACATAACATATTTAACTCATATGTTCAGTAATTAAACTATTTTCATGAAAATACCAAATCAGCCCCAAAAACATTTCTTTTCTGGGATTTAGCATAATATAGTCCCATAATGAAAATATATTTTTCTCGGATTTTTAAAATTTATTTACTATTTTTTAAAAATCAATTTCCACTTAATTCCTTAAGAAATTAGCTACCTCAAGTTTAACTCCAAAATTCCCAAATCTTGGCAAGACCTTACACATGTTAACGTGAGCTTCCAGTTTAAATTTCATGGTCATCGGAGTTATAGAACTCCAGGTTATAGCGTTTTAAATTTAAAAACCTAAATATTGAAATAGTCATAACTTGCTCATTTTAAGTCGAGAATGAGCTCATTTTTGGACAGGAGGTACTTTATACCATATACTTTCATGTCCCAAAAGGCCAGAATTTTCTCATAATTTAAGTGGCCGAAACAGCCTCTCTAAAATCATGGCAGAAGCTTTTTCGGTTTTGCAGCTTTGCACTCCTTTGCTAAAATCAGTCCACACAAAATCTACAACACCTTTTCCAGTAATTCCACTTGGATTAGTTAGGTAACTCATAGATCTAACTCTAGGACTTGACCACATTCAAAAATTCAAAATATAATAGGAGATATGGTCAATTTAATTTCATGTTACGTTTTTCACTAAAATCGATTTTCAACTCTTTGTGATTTCTAAGAAACTTTCATGTTTTTACGTCTAACCAACATAACTCATCATAAAACTTACTAATACTTCATATACCCATGATTTTCATTATTCCAATGCTTTTATTATGACTTTCATCATAAACCACGTAAACCTGCTTATTTAGTTGAAGAAATATTTGAGGTTTAAGAAATGGGTTTTTTATCTTTGGGGTCAATACAAAATTCGATTTCACGCTCTAGGGTAGGCTAGGAAATCTTCAAGAATACGTCAAGAAATTTATTAATGATAGAAATATCATTCAAAATCATACTCTTATCCAAGACTTGGATAATACGTTACATTGATACCAACTGTGACTTCTATCCCTTAACCTAGATAGCCTCTCACAATGATACCTATAAACTTGCCATCTTCATTCACGATGTCGCCTCTGAAAAGTCCGCTTTGTGCATTCCACACAAGGAAGTCAACAACGAAAGGTTCGGAGCTCTTTACTTATGGCTTGATATTACAATGATTAACTTTAGGGTTTGGTTACTTTGAATTAAGTATAACAAAGTTTGGTTAGGAATATGAAAGCTAACAACCTTCGAAAAGCATGATGATTAGCTAACCAATTGATTCCTAAAAATCACATCAAAGGCAAGTATTTTCAAAAAGATAAGATCGACAATAACGTGAAAATGTTTATTTGAATCAACAAGATTTAAAAATAGTAGCGGTAACGAAGGCTCCTACTAACGAAGTTTAAACCAATAAGTCAAAGTTTAACTTCTTCGGAGTCAAATTTAAACGTTGAACACAACTAGGTGAAATAAAAGAGTGGGTAGAACTTGTATTGAATAAAGTATAGACTTCGCATTAATTTATAATTAACTTACCCGTAATAACTTCGTTCGGTTTCTCGACAAACGCTCTCGCTTAAATTACCGAGTTTGACTTTACTATAGGGTACATTCCACCCTTAAGTGCTTCTTCACATTCCTGATCCATTATTTGAATCATTATTGTGACGCCCCCAAAATAGGTATACACAACACCCATTCTGAGTCGCCAAATACATGGTACAAGAAACAAACTACAACTTCAATAATACAAATATCGTGTGAAATACGACAATATATACTGTGAGTTTAAATATAATATTGTCTTCTAGACAATATCCACACGCAAATAAATCCCCATCATAATTATTGATACATTATTTTACAAAATGGTGAGGACTACTAAACAACTCTCTAGAACCTTCATTCCATACCCCGACTAAGACTGCTACATTCTCGCCTCCCGAGAAGAAAATGGAACAACAAGGAAAAGGGTGAGCTCAACTAGCCCAATAAAGAATACTATGACTAAGATAATATACAACAAATTATCGTTAGTCTCCAACAGGAAAAATCGATAGAATACAATAGACAACAAGTTTGGATCAATATTCGCGATGAAATAATAATTCATAGAAGAGTTACGTAGAGAATGAAATCTACTATAATCTATGAATTTAACGATCCATCATCAATATTTTATCCTCAGAACATCAATCAATATTCATCTCAAATCAAATATTCATCTTTGCACTACTGAAAGCCAAAGATATTCATCAATCGATCATGTTCATCTCAACACTGCTCATCTTTGCACTAAAAGGCCAAAGATATTCTTCAGAAATCATTCATCTTTTGCACTTCTGAGCCAAAGATATATTCATCGATTAGTCATGTTCATTTAAACACTGCTCATCTTTGCACCATGGGCCAAAGATATTCTTCAGAAATCATTCATCTTTGCACTACGGGCCAAAGATATTCAATAAATATCATCATTTAAGGCGGAGGATGATGAAAATATTTTTAAAGAACGAATCCAAAGAAACAAAATGACGACAAGGATTAAGGATTAATGATTAGTACTTTGTTTTATCCATGTCCAACAATACCTCAAAAATAATCATAGTGGTGTAAAATTCAAGAATGATCAAAACATGGATACAATCAAAGCTAGTATCCGAATAGATATTTTGAACGAAAAGAAGAAATTTTATTTTTCTATGAATAGTGTCAGATATCGTGAATAGTCTCAGATATCGTGAATAAGGTCGATCACGTGAATAGTAACTCAGACACCAAAAGATAGAAATTCCACAAAAAAAAACATTTTCACGCTTCATGAATAGTACTCGTGAATAGTAACTCGTGAATAAGAACTCATGAATAAGTAACTCGTGAATAAGAACTCATGAATAGTAACTCGTGAATAGTAACTCATGAATAATACCCCCACATGAAAAAGTTCCAAATTTGATAAAAACTTCGGATCAACATTTCAAAGATAATGATATTGAAGAAATAATATCATTACTGAAAAAATAATATCCCTTACCTCAAAGAATCAAGATACTTGAAAGGAAAGGTCGGAAGTGATCTTTGAATGAAACTTGTCTTTGAATAAAGAACTCTCAAAGTATCTAAATACTTACAAAATACGCTCAATAATATAGAGAGAAAGAGAGAAAACTTTGTTTACGGTGTGATTTTCAATTCTAACTTAGCCCTCTTTTTATAGGAAAATGTTAGCCGTACCAAGCGGACTTGACTTTTACACGATGGCTTTACTCTCTCTACTATTGCCACCCACCACATTTGAAATAAAATTCAGCACATTTCTTCACCAACCACAAGTGGGGCCCACTCAATTCTAGAATTTTCCACCAAAATCAATTATAAACCTAATTTCCAGAATCCGACACCTCTTAAAATTCACAACAAATCATTCGTGCATTTTTAACGGTTCAAAATTTGTGGACATATACTCAACTTATGTATGTATAACATACCCAAAAATTACCACAATCCAACGGTCGGATTAAAAATTATAACCCCATGAATATATCTCAAAACCCCGATTTGATTTTTAACACCTCCAATCCGATAAAATCTTCGATAAAACACCTCAACATTAATTCCTTCATTAATAACCACATAAATAAATCCATCATTTATATTCATATAAAATAAATATTTCCTTATCATATGAATCAATAATTAATTATTCACAAATAATATTACGAGAATCACATTTATGATGACCAGTTGCTCCTCAGAAAGAGGGGCTTTCCAATAAGGATCTCTCCTTCTTGGCCGCAATTAGGTGACCAAACCTCTCCTTAGATGAACTTTCTAGACATTGCCAATAATGTTATCTAATAATATTATTCAAATAATATGAATTATTGATCCGATAATGGGAAATATCATGCGATGACAATTATTGAACAACAATAATATAAAATATCAACGCAACAATTATTGAATCAATAAAATAAAATATTGAATAATAAATCACATGAAAATTATTGAGTAGTGCCATCTTACGTAAGGATCAATAATTCAACAATCATTGCGCAATCACTGCGCTTTCTTTATGCAACCACGCCAGACATCTTGTATTTTAACCAACCGGGTATTCCAACGGTCTTACTTGAATAACTACGCCTGCAGTTATTTATAACCACCCAAACTTTGTCGTTTTCCTCATCCAATCGCTTTCAAGTTATGGGGCCCACATGGTCATTTAGCTTGCGCCGTTATGCGAATATTCCCGACGACGATGCGAATATTCCACGACCAAACGAATATTCCCAACAATCTTTAATATTCCACGACCAAACGAATATTCCCCGACAAAAATGAATATTTTATAACCACTTGCTTATTTTGAAATATTTGCGTATTTAACCCTTAACTATCCACATTAATCAAATCAACCCTTACTATTTCAAAATAATAAATAAAGGAAATTCCTTTTATTTAAAAAATTTCTGGTCTTACAATTATTCTCGATCCATATCGAATTCGGGTTGACCATTATGCATGTGGTAATTCAATTCGATGTTGGTTCTCCCAATTCTTTGTCCAAAAGCAAAGTCCATTTCATCTATTTTGGCTTTATTGGATCTGGACGTCTTTTCTACTACTATCAACGCGTTGTGCGCCTTTTACCCATACGCATCGCCTATTCTCCTTCGTTCGCTTGTTTCTTCTTTTAGGCGATCTTTGATTTTTAAATTCTCGATTCCAACTTTAATATCTTACACCCCTCGCCAAAGCGTGATTTTGTTCGAGCATCACATATCGGGTAACCCAATTTTGAATTGTTGTATCCCTTTGTTCCACGAATCGCTTGCCGTTCTTCAACCTGTTTCTTCTAGCTCACGAACACGATTTTGTAATTCTAAGTTTTGATCATAAATTTCTTCTAACCAATTCTCCTCAGGTTCCTCTTCTTCCTCTTCTTCCTCTTCTTCCTCACTTTCAGCTGCTACCTCTGCAACTAGCTCGGGTGCAACAATTAGTTCTTCATTCACTACGTGGATATCTCTAATTTGTTCCTCGTCTGACACTGCATTAACCTGATTAGTGATTAAAGGTGTCACAACGGTCACATTCACTCCATTGTGAATATTTTCAGCTGCCATTTTCAAACACTGCCACAACACAAGGGTTAATTAATATATCAAATATTATCCCTATACTCTGACCGACCAATTAAATACCAAATAAACTTAGGTAGGTCATACTAAATGAAGGAATTTCCGCCTCCCTCTCTAGTTCTTATCTCACATCTTAGCCGTGGATCATATCCCTAAGCTCGATACTGTTGTGACGCCCCAAAATTAGTATATCGCCACCCATCTTGAGTCGCCACTTACATGGTACATAAATTCAAATACAACTTACTAATATAAGCGTGTGGTATAATACGACATAAACTATGAGTTTGAATACAAATATTGTCTACTAGATATTATACAAACTCAAAAGGAGTCCTCATTACAACTATTATCACACTATTTCACGAATAGTGAGGACTACTAATGCTATCCTCTGGACCATTACTTCGCTCCCCGCTACTCGTCCCCAAATATGTTCTCATTTCACAAGAGAATAGTGAAAGAAAGGGTGAGCTCAACTAGCCCAAAGAAGAAATATTATGACTAAGATAATGCGAGAATAAATTATCATTAGCCTTCAACAAGATGTTAAACCGATAAAATACAATAGACAACCGGTTTAAGCTGCAATGAATAAGCAATCCATTAAAAGAGTCAAGTAGAGAATAAAGTCTACTATCTTTTGGTTTTAAAAGGTTTTCATCAATTTTTATCATTTGAGACTCGACTTTTAATAATAAACCACCACATCTAATCATCCCCGCATTACCACGCCAAGGATTTTCATCAAATTATCAATGGTCATGACTATCTGCCGAATCACCCCGGTCATAATCATACCAAAAATTATCCATCAACGCATTACAGACCAATCGAGGACTTTTGTCACATCATTTATATCAAGTCATGATTATACCGAATGATCCTCCGGTCATAATCATACTAAGTTCATCTATGCACGTAAGCCAAAAAGATAACATAATATAACATGAGGATGATGACAATGACATAGTAATTCAATAAAACAAGTTCAAGAATTATTTAATCCATGAATTATTAACGTCCAAATTGTCAACACGATCTCGCTTTTAGTAGAGTAAAATTCAATAATGATCGTAAGAATATTTCCATGAAAAATCTTTGGATGAAACGCAAATATCGAGGATATTCTACTAATTTCATGGAGTATAGAAGTCAAAGTTTTAACCAACCTTGGGTATAATAAAGAATGGAATAACAAAAGAAATCACCATGCATGCGGTACTTGCAGATGACAAAGTTATTCCAATGTAATAATAATAACGGAACCAGTCGGTGAAATTCACACCGGCGGGATGTTCCAACGAGAATAATAAAGATGGAACCGGATCCTGTAAAACACACGATAGGATATTCAACGTAATGATAAAAAGCGGAACCAGTCCGGTGTAAAACATACGCATGTGGATGTTCCAATGTAATAATAAAAAAGCGGAACCAGTCCGGTGTAAAACACACGCATGTGATGTTCCAATGTAATAATAGAAGAATGTCACCAAGTATAGGTAAATCACAGATATCAAAGTTATTCCAATGTAATAATAAGCAATGGAATAACATAAGGATTTCACCAAGTATAGGGTAAATCATGCGTATCACGAGTTATTCCAATGTAATAATAAGCAATGGAATAACATAAGGATTTCACCAAGTATAGGGTACGCCATGTATCACAGTTATGTATAGGGTATGCCACTTTTACAAAGTTATTCCAATGTAATAATAATGAATGGAATAATGTAAGTTCTCTTCAAGAAGAAAGAATAACACCCTTCCGTGTAAAAGAACCTAATATAGAAGTAGTGAAGTAGCGAGACTCTTCTTCTTTCTATAACTTTCTCTCTATAAACTTCTCTCTATAATTTCTCTCTCTAGTTTCAATGAATTCGTAAGAAAATAATGAAGGAATGAGCTTCTATTTATAGAAAAATGGAATGCATAAGAATTCAATCCATGAACGGTCCAGATTGATTTACTTTAATCGACGGTCCATATTTAAAGAAAAAATCTTTTAAATAAAATATAATATATTCTATTTATATAAAAACATTTTACTATATGCAAACACTATGCAATACTATGCAAAAACACTATGCAAAATACTATGCAACACTACGCATAATAAAATATAATATATTCTATTTATAGAATAACTTTAATAAAGTATTCTATTTTATATAAAGATGTTTCGCTTTTATTACGTTAATAATACGAATAAAACAAAACGTCATTATCGCTTATAATAATTCATATTATTAATTGACAATAATGGAATCAAACCGAAAGTGACTTCTCACATAGGCATCAATAATCAATACCGCAAAGTGCTACTATGCAACCACACGACATTCTTTACCATTTCTTTTACTAATGAGTAGTTCAACAATCAATTAACCAAAACTTCCGCCGTTATTTTAATAAAATATTTTTGTCGCTTTCTCAATCCGACAATAATTACATTGTGGGGTCCACCAATGATTGAGTAGTTGTATTTAATATTCCCCGCTAAACCGAATATTCCCCAACCAATCGAATATAATATAACCACTTGCATTTTGCAAAATTTATAAATACTACCCACAACTATAATATTATCTCAAATTCACACCATAATATTAAAAAATTATTTCACCAAATTTAAATCTTTATTAATAAAATCACTGGGGTCTCACATCAAGGGTTGGCATGACTAATTATATATATATATATATATATATATATATATATATATATATATACTTTCCTTAATAATTTTATAATTAAAATAAAAGAGTTTATTTTAATCTTGAAATTGAATTTCATGCAACATAAAATTGCCCATTAAATGATATTCATATATATATGGAATGATTTAATTTATTGATACATATGATGATATGTATGTTAATAAATTGGATTGATTATGGACAATTGACCAATGTGATTGGATTTATTTTAGTTGGATGTTTGAATGAATGAGTTTTATTAAATGGGTCTTACTGCGTGCCTTGTCTTTTCCGGTTTTCTTCTTGATGTAAATTCTATCTCTCTCCTATGTACTTCCTCGATCACGATCAAGGTTTCTATTTAAATTAAATAGTTTATGTAATAGGATTAGTTAGAATTTTTGAAGAACCAAAGATCAAGGAGCTTAAAAAGACCCGTTTGTAATGGAGCCCGGTTTAAATGTAATAGTTATATTTAAATGTTTATTCTTTGCACCTAGGGTTTGACCTTTTGGTTCACTTGGTGGCTCTAAAGTGAACCAAACTAGAATAAAAGTCCATAATCAATCCGGGTAGAATATAGTATTCTATATGTGCATGCTAGTATTATATATATTATATGTGACGCCCCCAAAATAGGTATACACAACACCCATTCTGAGTCGCCAAATACATGGTACAAGAAACAAACTACAACTTCAATAATACAAATATCGTGTGAAATACTGCACAATATATACTGTGAGTTTAAATATAATATTGTCTTCTAGACAATATCCACACGCAAATAAATCCCCATCATAATTATTGATACATTATTTTACAAAAATGGTGAGGACTACTAAACAACTCTCTCTAGAACCTTCATTCCATACCCCGACTAAGACTTTCGCTACATTCTCGCCTCCCCGAGAAGAAAATGGAACAACAAGGAAAAGGGTGAGCTCAACTAGCCCAGTAAAGAATATTATGACTAAGATAATATACAACAAATTATCGTTAGTCTCCAACAGGGAAAAAATCTGATAGAATACAATAGACAACAAGTTTCAGATCAATATTCGCAATGAAATAATAATTCATGTAAGAGTTACGTAGAGAATGAAATCTACTATAATCTATGAATTTAATAACCATCATCAATATTTTATCCTCGTAACATCAATCAATATTCATCTCAAATCAAATATTCATCTTTGCACTACAGCCAAAGATATTCATCAATCGATCATGTTCATCTCAACACTGCTCATCTTTGCACTAAAGGCCAAAGATATTCTTCAAATCATTCATCTTTGCACTGTGCCAAAGATATTCATCACCAATCATGTTCATTTAAACACCGCTCATCTTTGCACTACAAAGCCAAAGATATTCTTCAGAAATCATTCATCTTTGCACTACATGTGCCAAAGATATTCAATAATATCATCATTTAAGACCGAGGATGATGAAAATATTTTTAAAGAACGAATCCAAAGAAACAAAATGACAAGGATTAAGGATTAATGATTCGTACTTTGTTTTATCCATGTCCAACAATACCTCAAAAATAATCATAGTGGTGTAAAATTCAAGAATGATCAAAACATGGATACAATCAAAGCTAGTATCCGAAATAGATATTTTGACGAAAAAGAAGAAATTTTATTTTTCGAATGAATAGTCAGAGTATACATGAATAGTGTCAGATACGTGAATAAAGTCCGATATAATGAATAGTAACTCCGACACCAAAAGATAGAAATTCCACAAAAAACATTTTCACGCTTCATGAATAATAAGACTCGTGAATAAGAACTCGTGAATAAGAACTCATGAATAAGAACTCGTGAATAGTAACTCAATGAATAGTAACTCGTGAATAAGAACTCATGAATAGTAACCCGACATGAAAAAGTTCCAAATTTGATAAAAACTTCAGATCAATATTTCAAAGATAATGATATCAAAGAAATAATATCATTACGAAAAAAATAATATCCCTTACCTCAAAGAATCAAGATTTTGAAGGAAAGGCTCAAGTGATGTTTGAATGAAACTTGAATTTGAATAAAGAACTCTCAAAGTATCTAAATACTTACAAAATACGCCAATAATATAGAGAGAGAAGAGAGAAAACTTTGTTTCGTGTGATTTTCAATTCTAACTTAGCCCTCTATTTATAGAAAATGTTAGCCCGCCAAGCAGACTTCGACTGCTACACCGATGGCTTTACTCGCTACTATTGCCACCCACCACATTTGAAATAAAATTCAGCACATTTCTTCACCAACCACAAGTGGGGCCCACTCAATTCTAGAATTTTCCACCAAAATCAATTATAAACCTAATTTCCTAATCCGACACCTCTTAAAATTCACAACAAATCATTCGTGCATTTTTAATTCGCTCAAAATTTGTGGACATATACTCAACTTATGTATGTATAACATACCCAAAAATTACCACAATCCAACTATCATTTGATTAAAAATTATAACCCCATGAATATATCTCAAAACCCCGATTTGATTTTTTAACACCTCCAATCCGATAAAATACCGATAAAACACCTCAACATTAATTCCTTCATTAATAACCACATAAATAAATCCATCATTTATATTCATATAAAATAAATATTTCCTTATCATATGAATCAATAATTAATTATTCACAAATAATATTACGTAATCACATTTATGACAACCAGTAAATCGCTCCTGTGAAAGAGGGGCTTTCCAATAAGGATCTCTCTTACTCTTGCCGCAATTAGGTGACCAAACCTCTCCTGTATGTAACTTTCTAGACATTGCCAATAATGTTATCTAATAATATTATTCAAATAATATGAATTATTGATCCGATAATGGGAAATCACGTGCAAATGACAATTATCGAACAACAATAATATAAAATATCAACGCAAAGAATTATCAAATCAATAAAATAAAATATCAATAAGAATTCACGTGAAAATTATTGAGTAGTGCCATCTTACGTAAGGATCAATAATTCAACAATACTGCAGCAATACCGCAGTGCTCGCAAGGCAACCACGCCAGACATCGTATTTTAACCACCGGGTATTCCAACAAATTTTAATTGGTAATAACTACGCCAATTATTTATAACCACCCAAACTTTGTCGCTTTCCTCATCCAATCGCTTTCCGTTATGGGGCCCACACATGGTCGCTGCGCTATTTGTACGAATATTCTCGACAGCAGCATTTAATATTCCACGACCAAACGAATATTCTCCGACAATATTTAATATTCCACGACCAAACGAATATTCCCCACAAAAATGAATATTTTATAACCACTTGCTTATTTTGAAATATTTATGATTTAACCCTTAACTATCCACATTAATCAAATCAACCCTTACTATTTCAAAATAATAAATAAAGGAAATTCCTTTTATTTAAAAAATTTTCGGTCTTACAACCTCCCTCCTTATGAAATTTCGTCCTCGAAATCGACGTGACGATTCTGGTGTTTCAAATGGTGAGGATACCTCACTTTCATTTCCGCTTCCAATTCCCGTGTCATTTCCTCTATAGCATGATTCCTCCACAAAACTTTAACTTGTGGTATGACCTTCATGGCGTAGGACTCTGCTCCTTCCTATCCAAGATCTTGACAGTACCTCCTCATACGTTAAGTCTTTGGCTATCTCGTCCTGTTCTAACTCAATAACGTGGTTCGGTCTTTCACATATTTACGAAGCATGATATGTGAAACACATTATGAACACGAGACATACTTGAGGTAACGCAAGTCTATAGGCTACATTTCCTACTTTCGGTCAAGAATTTGAAATGGACCAATAAATCGTGGATCGAGCTTTCCTCTCTTTCCAAATCTTGTAACTCCTTCCATGGAGCAACTCGCAACAATACATGATCCCCTACATTAAATTCCACGCCCTTTCGATGAAGATCCGCATAACTCTTTTGTCGATCTTGTGCCGCTTTGTATACATTGTCGAATCATTAGTCATATCGTGTAACTAACTCTAGTCCCAACAATGTTGCTTCACCCACCTCATCCCAACATATTGGAGAACGACATTTTTGTCCATATAATGCTTCAATGGAACCATGCCTATATTTGTTTAATAACTATTGTTGTATGAGAATTCCACCAATGGCAAGTACTTATCCCAACTTTCTTTGAAATCTAGGACACGTAGTTTTAATATATCTTCAAGAGTTTGAGTAGTCCTTTCTCGATTGCCCATCCGCTTTGAGGATGGTAAGCCAAACTAAATCGCAAATTGCGCCCATAGCTTTTTGCAAGTTAACCCAAAATCTTGAAGTGAATCTTGGGTCACGATCCAAACTATGGATACAGTGCATGCCATGCAACTTCACAATCTCATTCACGTATATACTAGCAAAACGCTCAAGGAATAAGTCTCCGTGATCGGCAAAGAAATGAGCGGACTTGGTTAATCTATCAACAATAACCCAAATAGCATTGATGCCTTGAGAAACCGTAGGAAGACCCGTAACGAAAATCCATAAGAACGTGTTCCCACTTCCATTCCGAATCTCAAGTGGTTGCAACGGACCCTTAGGTACTAGATGCTCCGCCTTTACACGCCGGCAAGTTAAACACATCGAGATAAACTTTGCAATCTCTCTTCATATTATTCCACCAAAATGTATGTCAAGATCACGATACATTTTAGTACTTCCAGATGGATTGCAAATGGCGATTGTGTGCCTCCATCATAATCTTGTACTTCAAATCGTAGTCGTTAGAAACACAAAGTCTAGAGTGGACTCAAGTATTCCTTCTTCATCAATTCTCGCTTCTCGAATAGCTCCTTCTTGTACTTTCTTCTTCATACGCATCGATCTCCGGGTCGGTGGGCTCGAGCAACCTTAACTTTTCTATTAAAGTTGGCTCTACGCGTATACTTGACATCATCGCACTCGCTCCTCAAGATATGATCTTCTACTCAACGCGTCACCTACCACGCTCGCTTTTCCAAGATGGTATGGTTAGAATATGTCTTTAAATGAGTCGCCTCTTGAGCTCTTGGAAAATCTTCTCGCATTCCTCGCTCCATACGAATTTTGTATCTTTTTCGAGTCACTAAGTTAATCTGAGTAGCGATTCAAGAAAATCCTTCCACGAATCTCCGATAATAACCAACTAAGCCTAGAAAACTACGTATTTCGATTCTCGACTTAGGTTGCTCTCAATCGCGACTCATATCCCAATCTTGGATAAAGACGTCACAATGACACCTATCGCTTTACTATCGCATCTAATATGACATCCCCACAGAGAGTTCGGCTTCGGTGAATTCCACAAAAGGAAGTCACAAGATAAAGGCTCAGTACCAAATTTATAGTTGAATTTTAACTCCTCAAGTTCAATAGAGCCATTCGATATGAGATTTTAGAAATGAGTTTTGTCCGGGTTCAAAGTCGATACAAAATTAATATCGTGCTTTGGGAGTAAGCCAAGAAATTCTTCAGAAATACAAAGAGAAAAATCAATAACAACAGAATATTATTCAAATCGACGTGTCTTTATTCAAATCCATAACATGGACTAAGAAAACTTGACATCCGTAATAAACGAATGACTTCATGGCTTGATATGAAAATGTTTGATTACAATGGTTTGATTGCTTGAATTGAATAACAAAGTTGCTTAGAATATGAAAACTAACAACCTTACAAAAGTAATCAATTTGGCATGATGAGTAGTTAACCTTAAAATCACATCAAAAGCAAATATCTTTATAGAAATAAGGTTAACAGTAATGTGATAGTGCCAACTGAATCAAACAAGATTTCTAAACAATGATGTAATGAAAGTTTCTCCTAACGGATTCTCCATAAATAGGTCAAAGTCTAATTTCTCCGTAGTCAAGTTCAAACGCTTGAGCGCAAGCAAAGAGAGATAAAAGAATGGGTAGAACCCAGATTCTAGTAAGGTATAAACTTCGCAAGAATTTATAATTAACTAACCTGTGCTAACTTCGCTCGGGTTCCTCGCATTTTGACCGGCCACGACAAACGCTTCTTCCAAGAATCGCTGACTTTGACTTTTCCGGGACATCCTTTTTGAGTCACCATTCACGCTAGATGGGTTTCGATATCGCATAATCTCGAGCGATATGTCCTTCTTTTCCACAATTATAGCATACCTTGGAAGGCTTTGAACAGTTTGACCTTATATGTCCTCCTCTCCACATCTCGTAGCATCTAACCGGGCGATCGCTTCTCTTCCCCAGAATTTGTTGATGGTGCCGATGTTGCTTTTAACGCCTTCCCGCCATCGTTAAATCTTCTTTTTAGATTGACATCTCTTTCCATAATATCAACGCTCGTGCAAGCTGCTTTTTACCCATGCATCACTCATTCTCACTGCTTCGCTTATTTCTTCTTTCAAATTCGATTCGACTTTATCATCTTATACTCGCCAAAGAGTGCTTCGCTCAAGCATCACGTGTCGGGTAACACAAGCTTGAATCGTTGCATCCTTTTGCTCCACGATCGCCTCGCAATTCTTTAGCCTTCTTCTTCTAACTCATGAATACGATTTTGCAATTCTATATTTCGATCATAAAATACCTCTAATAAACTCTCTTCGTACCTCTTCTTCCTCACTCACTCTCAAATTGCTACCTCTGCGATTATCTCTCAAGCAACTATCAATTCTTCACTCACCACACGGATATCTCTAATTCCTTCTTCACCGACATCACATTATCCTCGTCATGCGATTAGAGGTGTCTCCACGATCTCATTCACTCCATTGTTAACGCTCTCAAAGCACCCCATTCTAAAAAAACTATCATAAAACAAGGGTTAATTAAATAAATTAACAAATCACATAATAATACCCTATAATACGACCAACCAACAAATAAGCTTAGGTAGACACACTAAATGAAGGATTTACTCGTCCTCTCCCCTAGTTTTATTCCCCGATCTCCGCCAGAGATCATATCCTAAGCTCGATACCAATCGCGACGCCCCCAAAATAGGTATACACAACACCCATTCTGAGTCGCCAAATACATGGTACAAGAAACAAAACTACAACTTCAATAATACAAATATCGTGTGAAATACGACAATATATAATTGTGAGTTTAAATATAATATTGTCTTCTAGACAATATCCACACGCAAATAAATCCCCATCATAATTATTGATACATTATTTTACAAAATGGTGAGGACTACTAAACAACTCTCTCTAAACCTTCATTCCATACCCCGACTAAGTACTTCGCTACATTCTCGCCTCCCGAGAAGAAAATGGAACAACAAGGAAAAGGGTGAGCTCAACTAGCCCAAAGAAAGAATACTATGACTAAGATAATATACAACAAATTATCGTTAGTCTCCAACAGGAAAAAATCGATAGAATCTGATATAGACAACAAGTTTCGGATCAATATTCGCGGCGGAAATAATAATTCATGAAGAGTTACGTAGAGAATGAAATCTACTATAATCTATGAATTTAATAAAATTCATCATCAATATTTTATCCTCTCAGAACATCAATCAATATTCATCTCAAATCAAATATTCATCTTTGCACAAAAGATATTCATCAATCCAGGCCAAAGATATTCATCAATCGATCATGTTCATCTCAACACTGCTCATCTTTGCACTAAAGGCCAAAGATATTCTTCAAATCATTCATCTTTGCACTACAGTGCCAAAGATATTCAATTATATCATCATTTAAGACGAGAGGATGATGAAAATATTTTTAAAGAACGAATCCAAAGAAACAAAATGACAAGGATTAAGGATTAATGATTCGTACTTTGTTTTATCCATGTCCAACAATACCTCAAAAATAATCATAGTGGTGTAAAATTCAAGAATGATCAAAACATGGATACAATCAAAGCTAGTATCCGAATAGATATTTTGGACGAAAAGAAGAAATTTTATTTTTCTATGAATAGTGCCGATATCGTGAATAGTCTCAGATATCGTGAATAAAGGTCGTATACGTGAATAGTAATCTCAGACACCAAAAGATAGAAATTCCACAAAAAAAATTTTCATTTCACGCTTAATGAATAGTACTTTCGTGAATAAGTAACTCGTGAATAAGAACTCATGAATAAGAACTCGTGAATAATAGAACTCATGAATAGTAACTCGTGAATAAGAACTCATGAATAGTAACCCCGACATGAAAAAGTTCCAAATTTGATAAAAACTTCAGATCAACATTTCAAAGATAATGATATATCAAGAAATAATATCATTACTTAAAAAAATAATATCCCTTACCTCAAAGAATCAAGATTGAAAGGAAAGGCTCAAGTGATGTTTGAATGAAACTTGACTTTGAACAAAGAACTCTCAAAGTATCTAAATACTTACAAAATACGCTCAATAATATAGAGAGAGAAAGAGAGAAAACTTTGTTTCTGGTGTGATTTTCAATTCTAACTTAGCCCTCTATTTATAGGAAAATGTTAGCCCGCCGAAGCAGACTTGACCTGCTACCTGATGGCTTTACCTGCTACTATTGCCACCCACCACATTTGAAATAAAATTCAGCACATTTCTTCACCAACCACAAGTGGGGCCCACTCAATTCTAGAATTTTCCACCAAAATCAATTATAAACCTAATTTCCTAATCCGACACCTCTTAAAATTCACAACAAATCATTCGTGCATTTTTAACGGTTCAAAATTTGTGGACATATACTCAACTTATGTATGTATAACATACCCAAAAATTACCACAACCAACTATTCGGATTAAAAATTATAACCCCATGAATATATCTCAAAACCCCGATTTGATTTTTAAACACCTCCAATCCGATAAAATACCGATAAAACACCTCAACATTAATTCCTTCATTAATAACCACATAAATAAATCCATCATTTATATTCATATAAAATAAATATTTCCTTATCATATGAATCAATAATTAATTATTCACAAATAATATTACGTAATCACATTTATGATAACCAGTCGCTTTCTGTGAAAGAGGGGCTTTCCAATAAGGATCTCTCCTTCTCATGCCAAGCAATTAGGTGACCAAACCTCTCCTTAGATGTAACTTTCTAGACATTGCCAATAATGTTATCTAATAATATTATTCAAATAATATGAATTATTGATCCGATAATGGGAAATCACAGCGTGTGACAATTATCGAACAACAATAATATAAAATATCAACGCAAAGAATTATCAATCAATAAAATAAAATATCGAATAAGAATCTACCGTGAAAAATTATTGAGTAGTGCCATCTTACGTAAGGATCAATAATTCAACAATACTCGCAATAATACCGCAAAGCATATCACTTTATGCAACCACGCCAGACATCAGTATTTTAACCACCGGGTATTCCAACAAATTTAATTGCAGAATAACTACGCCAGTTATTTATAACCACCCAAACTTTGTCGCTTTCCTCATCCAATCGCTTCCACATTATGGGGCCCACATGGTCATGGTCGCTGCATTTATACGAATATTCCCCGACAAGATTTAATATTCCACGACCAAAACGAATATTCCCGACAAAATGAATATTTTATAACCACTTGCTTATTTTGAAATATTTATGATTTAACCCTTAACTATCCACATTAATCAAATCAACCTTACTATTTCAAAATAATAAATAAAGGAAATTCCTTTTATTTAAAAAATTTTGGTCTTACATTATATATTATCTGAAACATGCTTCGCGCATGTTTAATAATATAATACGCGTATTTTATATATATATTTGCATGCGCACTAAACAAGATGAGACAAATAATAAAAAATCCCTCAAATTTTTTTATATTAAGTCTTAAGCGTTCAAAGATATTTAGAATATCGAACGTCGCCTTCTAGCATGATAAAATTAATAGAGTACTAAATATTTAATATGAGTTTGTTGTGTCACCACAAGACAAGTATTAAGTATTTAAGATGTTAATTTATCACATTTGATGCTTATAAAGAAAATTGAACAATATTGTTTTGTTGTGTCACCACAAGGGCGATATTTTTCTTTTTTGAATATATGGAAGTGCTAGGTTGGACTTAACTTAGATAATTTTGATTCGGATGTGCCACCACTTGATCAAAATAATCTAAGAGGCAAAACATAAGGAGTTACATGTTGATGTAATTGACAAGGAGTTGTCTACCTATTTATTTATATATAGTTTGTTGTGTCACCACAAGGCTATATATATTTGAAATGGGATCCTTATTCTCACTAGTAAAAACTTTAATTAGATTTTGCCGAACTATATAAATGAGGGTAATATAGTTTGAAGAAAATAGTGGGAGATACCAATATAAAATAAGACCTAATTTATTTTGGTAATTAATTAAATGAATGTTTGCTAAAATATTGTCTTTTTACATGCAGAATTTTGAAAATGTCACATTCACTAATTTCACTGCGTAGCATACTTGATCTTAACAAACCGATTCTAATCGAACTACACCTGACCGGTTAAGGAATCTGAGAATTGTTCTCACTTCTTTGAAAGATTTCTTATGTCCTAAATTACCCTGCATACTGCAAAAAGTTGCGAGAGGCGACCTCTGAGGAAGTGATTGCTACTTTTAAATAAAGGGGCAAGATGATGCATCCGTGGCTCAATGCATCATGCTCGCATCCATGAGTAACGAGCTTCAAATCGGCATGAAAACATGGATGCTCCTACTATCTTCTCGCACCTTCGAGAGTTGTATGGTGAGCAAAGTAGATCGCTAGATATGAAATATCTAAGGAGCTCTTCCGATCTCGGATGACCGAGGGTACTACTGATTGAGACTCATGTCCTAAAGATGATCAATCTGATTGAACGCCTTGGACAACTTGGGTTCGTCGTGGATGGGGAATTGAGTCAAGATTTAGTCTTGCAGTCACTCCCAGACACCTTCTCACATTTTGTTGTGAATTTTCACATGAATAAGTTGGATGTCAGCTTGCCTGAATTACTTAACATTTTGAAAACTACTGAAGGTCACTTCCCATCCAAGAAGAACCATGTCTTCTTCGGTGGATGATTCTTCCAAGAAAAGGAAGAGGCCCAAGGTATCTTCCGAAAAGAAGAAATCCAAGAAGGCTAAGGAAAGGCGAAAGTGAAGGATCAAAAGAAACCCGATCCAACTAGCAAGGAATTTGCTTCCATTGCAATAAGCTCGGGTCATTTGGAAGAGGAACTGCAAGGATTATCTCGCAGTAACAAAAGCGAAGAAACTTGGAGAAGCCTTGAATCCTAATCAAGGTTTGTTTATGATTGAAATTAATTTTTCCGAAAGTCAATCTTCTACTTGGGTATTGGATACCGGATGTGGTTCTCACATATGTAATAATATGCGAGGACTAGTCGTAAGTAGAAAGTCGAAAGCAAGGATGAGGTCGCCCCTACGTGGGAAATGGAGCAAAGGTTCTTTGCATTAGGCAGTAGGGACTTATTGTTTAAGAAGACCACTACGGGCAAGTTCATTAATTTAAATAATTGTTATTTTGTTCCAAATATCATTAAAACATTATTTCTATCTCTCGTATTGATATGGATGGTTTTAATATTATAATAAAGAACAACAGTTGTTCCAATTATAATGATAATGTTTTATATGGTGTTGGTAATTTGCGAAATGGACTTTATATACTTGACTTGCATGAAAATATATTTCAAATTGAACAAACTAAGAAAAGGAAAAGAGATGATGTTAATTATACCTTCATGTGTAATCAGAGACTCCTTGGCCATATTAATGAAACAAGATTATCCAAGTTGCGTAAAGATGGGCTCCTAGAGCTATCTCGATTATGAATCATATCCAACTTTGTGAATCTTGTCTCATGGGTAAAATGACTAAATCTCCTTTTAGTGGAAAAGGAGAAAGAGTTACTGAGTTGTTAGCGTTGGTACACACGGATGTATGTGGACCTATGACAACGACCATCGCACGAGGAGGGTATTCTTATTTTATTACATTCACCGACGACCACTCAAGATTTGGATATGTGTATTTAATGAAATACAAATCAATCATTTGAAAAGTTCAAAGAGTTCAAAAGTGAAGTTGAGAAGCAAAGCTGGTAAGAGTATTAAGATTCTTCGATCGATCGAGGAGGAGAATACTTAAGTGGTGAGTTTCTCAATTGTCTCAAAGAAAATGGTATAATCTCACAATGGACTCCACCAGGGGACGCCACAGGTTGAATGGTTTATCTGAAAGGAGAAATCGAACATTGTTGGACATGGTTCGATCTATGATGAGCTTTTACCGACCTTCCGGTTTCATACGGGGATATGCCCTAGAATCATTTGCATACCTACTTAACAAGGTACCTACAAAATTAGTCCCCAAGACCCCATATGAGTTATGGATGGATAGGAGAAACCAAATCTTAAGCATGTTAAGACTTGGGGTTGTCCAAACTTATGTCAAAAGTTTGAAAACGATAAAAGTCATGCAGACTAGATCGACAAATGTAGATTTGTGGGATACCTAAAGAAACATTGGGGTATTATTTCTATCATCCAACCCGATCAAAAGGTGTTTGTTGCGAAACATGCCGCCTTCTTAGAAAAGGAGTTTATCCTTGAAGGGGTCGATGGGAGTAAGATATATCTTAAAGAGGTTCAAGAACCACAAAATACTACTGAGATCAAAGTGAGGTACCTAACCAAGTAGAGATTCATACATTCAGACCACCCTATTCAGAAAATCTGGAAGAGTACCAAAGATACCAGATAGGTATGGACTTGTCATAGAAGATGACAATGAGGTACGCATCATAGATGATGATGATCCATTGAATTACGAACAGGCTATGAGTAGTAAAGACTCAGAGAAGTGGCAAAAAGCCATGAAATTTGAGATGGACTCCATGTATGAGAACCAAGTATGGACTTTGGTCTCACCACCTGAAGGCATTAAGCCTATTGGGTGTAAATGGGTCTTTAAAAGAAAGACTTGAGCAGACGGCAAGGTAGAGACCTATAAGGCCCGACTGGTTGCAAAAGGTTTCAAACAAAGACAAGGAGTTGACTATGACGAAACCTTCTCACCAGTAGCAATGCTCAAGTCCATTCGGATTTTGCTTGCGATCACGACTTACCATGACTACGAAATCTGGCGGATGGACGTGAAAACGGCCTTCCTCAATGGGAAACTTGAGGAGGATGTGTATATGACACAACCGGAGGGATTTGTTTCAAAGGTTGGAACAAATCAAGTCCATAAGCTACAACGATCCATTTATGGATTAAAGCAAGTTTCTCGTGGGTGGAACATCCGCTTTTGATGAGACAATCAAAGAGTTTGATTTTATCAAAATGAGGATGAACCATGTGTGTGTACAAGAAGGTTAGTGGGGAGCTATTGCTTCATTCCTTGTATTATATGTTGATGATATATTACCGATAGGGAATGATATTCCTATCTTTTGATCAATTAAAATCGGTTATCTAAACACTTCTCCATGAAGGACTTGGGAGAAGCATCCTATATTTTGGGGATAAAGATCTATAGAGATAGATCTAAAAGGATGCTTAGCTTGTCCCAAGGAACGTACATCGACTTGATGCTAAAAGGTTTAACATGGAAGATTCCAAAAGTGGTCTCATGCCGATGAGCCATGGAATACATCTCTCAAGAAACAAGCCCCAAAGACACTGAGGAGAGAAACCGTATGAGTAAGATTCCTTATGCTTGAAAGAATAGGATCTATCATGTACGGTATGATATGTACTAGACCGGATGTCGCTTCATGCACTTAGTGTAACAAGCGAGATATCGGTCGAATCCGTGAGAAAGAACATTTGGAAGGCGGTGAAAAATATCCAAAAGTACTTAAGAAGAACTAAGGATATATTTCTTGTTTCACTTGGGTCCGAATTAAAACTAGAGGGCTTCATAGACTCAAGTTTTCAAATGCAGACCAAGATGACAATAACTCCGTTTGAGGTATGTATTTACCTTAAACGGTGGCGCAGTTGAGTTGGAAAAGTTCCAAGCAACAAAACGATTCTTGATTCAAAGGATGAGGCAGATACATAGCCGCAAGTGAAGTCGCAAGCGAAGGAAGTTTGGATGAAGAAGTTCATTACCGAACTTGGTGTGGTTTCGGCATTAAAGGACCAAAGCCTTTATTCTCGCGACAACACCGGAGCTGCCAGACAAGTTAAAGAACCTAGGTCTCATCGTAAATCCAAACACGTGTCATGGCGATTGCATTTGATCGGAGAGATCATTGAAAGAGGAGACGTCACCTGGAGCGTGTGGACTCTCGAGACAATATCATGCGAGATCCATTTACTAAAGCGTTAACACAACAATGCGGTTTGATCGTCACTTAGAGAAGATGGGTATGAGATACCACGGCGATTGGCTTTAGTGCAGTGGGAGATTGAAAGTATTATGCATACAAGCCAATCATGTATGATGATAAAGCATATCTTTGTGTGATCAATCTTATTTATTTATTAATAAAAGAATTATTTATTAAAGGCATTTATTATCTACATGGTCTTTGTTTTAATAATATGTGATAAACCCATAGTTTTAAGCGATAACTTTTAGAATCATGATAAGATCATGATAATGAGATCTAAATTCTTAGATAGCTTAAAACTAAAATGTTCCCAATCAATGGATTACTAAAAAGGGGATTAATGAATCCGGATAGATTGGTACGTCGTTGTTTGCTCATTGGATGAGGATGATTGATCTCACGATCATTTGTGTGGAGACACTAAAGCAAGTATGTAGGTGCTTATTAGAGAATAAGTTCATTGAACGTGACTCGCTAAGGAATACCTAATGGAGTTTTACTTACTGTCGATAGGAATTCTGTAGTGATAGTAGTCTGAAATGATCTTTAGACTTGAGATCATCATAGTATCTTATATATAATGAATTACACTTTGACTTATTCCTTAAGACTCTTAGAGTATATCAAAGGGTATGCTTGGGTGTAATAAGTTATATATGAAGATAATGAATGATCAATAAAGAATCTACCACTTAGTAAAAAGGAGAAATGTCCTATGTGATTCGATAAATAACAACCTGTGAATCTCTTGGCGAGTGGAATGAAATTAGAAAGTAGTTTCTAATTTGCATTCATTAGGAGTTGTTCATTTAGGAATCGAAATACATATAATTAAATAAAATAAGACTTGACAAAGAATTAGTGTCTTATATTTAATTGGGACATTGTATGGTGGAAGGATTGAATTATGCATTTAAGAACTATTTACTCAAATGTTCTTTTATGATTAATGTTGAAATCTATATTATCCGAAAAGTCGTTGATCGCTGAGGAGGCTTATCCTTATTAGAAATAAATATTATTTATTTAAATAAATTATTTGTTTAATTTATTTATTTAAATGAGATTAGAATAGTTCTAATTGATTTATTCACAACTGGGTTTAATATGGAGAACCTAAAGGGTCACACCATAAAAGGAAGAATAATTATTTAAGAAGTTAATGGCATAATTGTAATAATATATTAAGTATACTTAATTTAATCTATGGTGATAGAATAAATTAAATAGCTTAATATTTATTATTTAATATTTTAGAAATATTAAATATAAATTAATAAGAGGAGTCTTATTAATATTATTACAATTATTATTATTTTAATTTCTAAAAGGTTTAGGAATTAATTTAATATAAGTACTCTCATTTATTCCTAATTGGATTAGGAAGGAAAATTAGTTAAAGGAGTTTAATTAATTACCCTAATAGGATTAGGGAGCCCATTTAATTAAAAGAGTTTAATTAAATAAATAATACTTTATTTTAATTAAAATAAGGTTACATGATATCTTTATAAGAGGAGTCTTATATCAGAAATCTAATATACGTAATTCCTAGAGTTGGAGAGTACGCCTCCTTTTTCTATACAGATAGGAAAAACTAGGGTTTGAGCCAATACCCCTTCTTCTTTTTCTTTGGTGGATCACCTCTAGAGGCCATACATTTGGGTGGCTTACATTGATCAAAGGAAGGAATCTACCCGGAGATTCAAGGAGATCGCGAGAAGTAGGAGGTGAACTCGCACTGCGCGGAAATTTCGTTTCTACAAGGTATGATTTCATAATTTCTTATTCTTCGTTTAATTAATAATATGTATAAAGGATGATCCGGGTAATTGGTTTGTGAAAAATTTTAAAATCTGATTTTATTTCGCTTCCGCTAATTTTTCAATATGATTGCTATTTGATTTTCACAAAACCTTACAGATTATATATAAGAAGATAGTTTATTTGGGATGTGAGAATTGCAGGTGAAGAAAAGAAAATGGGCACCACTGAGGATGCTAGCAGAAAAGATTTGGGTGGTTCCATTCCTGTTGAAAATGTACAATCACTTGCTTCCAAGAATTTGAAGGATATTCCACTTCGATACATTCGAGTAGAGGTTGAGTCCGATGAACTTCTAGCCGATGAATCCTTACAAATTCCGGTTATTGACATGAGCAAGCTTGTCAATGGACAATATCAATATGAATCTGAATTGGATAAACTTCACTTGGCTTGTAAAGACTGGGGATTCTTTCAGGTACTCTACATACAAAAATAAAAACCAACTTTCAAAGATTTAGTAGCATGAAGAGTGAATTTTTTTATTATACATATGTCTGTAAGGCTAATTGTGAATTTTTGATGGTAAAAAAGTTGATCAATCATGGGGCATCAGAAGCAATTGAGAAAATGAAGATGGTCACAGAGGAGTTCTTTAAGCTGCCATTAGAGGAGAAAATGGCCTGCGCGCAGCTACCTAATAGCATTGAAGGCTATGGCCAAGCCTTTGTTGTGTCTGATGATCAAAAGCTTGATTGGGGTGACATGCTATTTCTTCTTCCACTTCCAGTTTCTCAAAGAAACATGAAACCCTGGCCTAAAACTCCCAATTCATTCAGGTATAATAGAGCTTTTGTCAATTAATTTTATTAGATATTATGGTCGAACTATGTTTGTTTATAAAGATTATAATCCGGGATGCCCAAGACTATTAATTCTAGGATTATAATCCGGGATTATAACCATTAAGTCATTTTATAATCCCTAGACTAATAGTCCCAAGTTTAAAATTTGAAAACAAACAATACGCTTGAGATTAATAATTTTATCTCAAGTAAAATCCTTGCAAACAAACATAGCAAAAAGTACTAGACCTTGGTCTTAACTCTTAACCATTAGGCGAAGATTTTACTCTGTCAATATGAACAAATAAATGTTGTAATAAATTATTGGGACAAAAGCTTTGCTAAACCTTTTTGCATAATTGTGTATTATCATCAGACCAACATTAGATGACTACTCATTAGAGCTGCAAAAGGTTTCGATCAGCCTCTTAACGTTTATGGCAGAAAGCCTAAAAGTTGATCCACATAAAATCATCAGCATGTTTGAGGATTGTGTTCAAGGGATCAGAATGAATTACTACCCACCTTGTGTCCATGCAAACAAGGTTATAGGCCTCACTCCACACTCTGACGCCACCGGACTGACATTGTTGATACAAGTCAATGAAGTTCAAGGACTACAAATCAAGAAAAACCATAAATGGGTGCCTATAAAACCTATTCCAGGAGCCATAATCATCAACATTGGCGACATCATGGAGGTACTTTAAACTTTATGATGATATCTTTAAACTGTTTCTTTTTTGTTTTTTGAAAGAGTACCAATTATTAGGACTGAAATTTATTAAGCCCCGAATAACAGCAAAAACAAGAGGATAACAGTTTATTCGATCGGATGAATGAATGCAGGTAATAAGTAATGGAGAATACGGTAGCATTGAGCATAGAGCTGTTGTAAACTATGAAAAGGAACGGCTTTCGATAGCTGCATTTCACAGTCCGAGCCTTGCCACCAACATTGGGCCTCTGCCGGAGCTTGTCAAGGAAAATCATCCAAATTACAAGACTATAAGCCATGAGGATTTTTTAAGATTGGTCATCAATAGGAAATTGGATGGTAAAAGCCTTTTGGACCATATGAGAAATTAGCTAGTGAGAAGAAAAGGGAAATGGAGTTCACAAGATAACCTGGTAATGGTATAAGACTGGTTATGTTTGATAATTCAATAAAGTGTACCTTAACTTTTTAAAGTCAAGATCTTTTTAAACTTAAAATTGACATTGTAAACTATCTAAAAAAATTCATAATTTTTAACCGAGTCATTTCAATTTTGAGTTTGAACCTCAAATTTACTCTCAAAAAGTTTATAATAATCATAAAAAGTATGTTTTGTGGCATGGAGAGTGAATTTTATAAAAAAAGGGGTGAGTTTATAGCATGGTAGAGGTCCTTGCTAGATGTTATGTGCTTTGTGATATGCAGATGTCATATGAGTAAAATAAATTTATTGAACTGCTGTAAATATGCTTTTATTTTCTTCAAAATTGATCATAACACATTGTTACCCCAACAGGTGTTCTTAACTATTACATTAATTTACAAGAAATGTTATTAAAGGTTTTAAACTTGTAGTTTACCAAATAATTTCCAATGGAAAGCTCTTTCAGATTTTTCATTATCAACGAGAGAGAGAGAGAGAGAGAGAGAGAGATCATTATAGGCCCCAGTTCTTTGGGACCTCATCCTCTCTGGATGTAAATGGGGGCTACTGAGGGTGAAAACATAAAAGGATTGGGTGGTTTGAAAATGTACAGTCACTTGCTTCCAAGAATCTCAAGGATATCCCTCTTGGATACATTCCAGTAGAGGTTGAGTCAGATGAATTTCTAGCCGACGAGTCCTTACAAATTCCGGTAAATGATGAGCAACCTTGTCATAATGAAGTAGTAATTCATTATAACATTGGTCTTACAAATTCCGGTAATGTTGGTGGCAATATTCGGACCTTACAAATTCCGGACTTTTTGCCCTGGTTCTCATGAAAAATATATACTGATTGAGGGAGGCATCAGTTCTCCAAGGTGAGTATAGCATCAAGGAAAATTCAGACGCAAATTACCCATTTGTTAATAAGTATTCATCCTCTGCCCCCTATCTAATTGAAACAAAATTTCAAACTGAAACAAAAAAAGAAAAAGAAAAATAGATATACATATAATAAATCATAAAGTAAAAAGAAGATAAAAATATAGTAGAAATGTTTGAAGCGATCGGAACCTGTCGGGATTCATTGTTTCACATCAGAATATCAGTGGATTGACAGACCAATGAATTTTATCGTCACCTCGCTTAATTCAACCAATTTTTTTATTAAAAAACTTGATAATCACAACAAAAATTCTATATAAAATGTGGAAGAGAGAGGAAGAGAAGTAAAAAGAGAAAAAGAGTGCTCAGAACTTCTTAGAGGATTGTACTACCGTCACAGACAGAGACTCCTAAGAGATCCCCCATCTTTGGAGCACTGTTTTGCTTTCCTCACTGCACCAATTCCCTCCATATCTACTACTAATTCATTTACTGGAGACTAGTTTTGAGATTTGTAAGCAAAGAAAGTTGAGAATGGAGGCGGAGAAAAGCCATGGAAAGTATTTAGATGGATAAAATGGAAGAGGGTGCCGAGTATTTATACACCTCACTAACCCTAATCTCCCCCAATAAAACCTAGAGCCGAGGGCAATGCATTCGCCAATTGCCGCCATAAACCCTAAACTTTATTTCTTTTTCTTTTTTGTCATTATTTGTTTTCATAAAAGTTATTAATAATTTATGGTAACATATCACATTTACAAATTATTTTTTATTATATTTTCCTTTTTATCACTACAAATAACTTCTTTTGTTTACTTTTTTCTTAAATTTTTTTAATCATTACAAAAAAGTAGGTGGTGTTTTTGATAATATATATTCGAGATTATAATACATTATTAACAAAAGTAGGTGGTGTTTAATTGTATCTTAACAATTTACCTCTGAATAGTCATATTTTCAGAGAAAAAATTAGAAGCATTAAGATGTGAGTTGTTAAGATACATCAAGATGCAATCAAATACCACCTAAGTGTGTTAGATGAAATAACTCTTATTTTAGTAATGTGTCATAATACCAACACCGATCATATATTATCAAATTTTAAGTCTTTTTTAAAAAAAGACGAATGTGTGAAAAGCTACCCGAACTATATTCATCATGTTGTCATGTTAATAAAAATGCATATATTTATGGATAAATTATAAAATTATCCCCTCATATTTACACTGAATTACAATATATATGTTAATGTTTTAATCTTTGCAATGTCATAACTAAATATTTCAATTTTTTACAAAGATGTCCCCTTGACTAATTTTGATAAAAATAAGTGAATCATGTGCACATCATGCGAGTCTTTTTAAGGGGTAAAAATAGTCAATTTATACTCTAAAATCTATTTCTTTTCAATATAGAGGTAAAATTGTAGCACAATAAATTAAATACTCCCTCCATTCCTTAATATGAATCATTTTAAAGAAATATTTTGTTCCTTAATATAAGTCATTTGAGAATTTCAGTAAGCGATTAATTGCTTAGTTTCCAATATTACCCCAAGTATTAAATGTAACTTTGGTTCTCTCACTATTTTTTTCATCCAATAAATAACAATCTCTTATTCCAATACAAGGCAATATATGTATAATTGATATTATAGTTAATGCTATATCTGATCATTACTTTTAATACTTTGTCTTGCACAATCACTAAACGGCTTATATTAAAAAAAAATGGAGGGAGTACATAATTTATATGTATGACAAAATACTACCTCGGTTCCTAAAAGATTGTCGTTTAAGGTTTTGGCACATGGATTAAGAAAGTATCATTTACCAAGTAAAATAGTATCTCTATTTATAGATAATAAACAATTAGAAGAGAGAATATTTTACTGATTGCAAAATTTAAAAACACTAAATTTTGAGAATAATTAGCATGAGGTTAATTTTAGTCAATTGACCAATATAATATCGACAAATAAACTGAGATGTGGTCTCTCTACGTGTCGGCGCAGTATTGATAAATTAACTAATTTAGTATAACTGGATTCCTAAATTTCATAGAAGATCTTGAGCAGGACTTGTGTGATTCACTCACACTTCTATGAAAAGACAATGAAGGACAAGCAATCATATTGTTAAAATATTCATTAGGCTCCTAGGTTGGTGATTATTGATTAGTGTAGCCTTGCTGATTTGATCGCTCATCACCGAGTTTGGTCTCATTGTTGGGTTCTAATGATCACTTATTTAATGAGAACAAAGTTTCAGGAAAAAAGGAAAATAGTATTTATATATAGAAAAGTAAAATAGATTTTCTGTTTATAAATAATAAACAATTATAAGAGAGAATCTATTATACTTTTTTTTTTGTCATACATATAAATGATTTATTTTATTTATTGTGTTGATGGTTTTACTCTTCTATTTAGAGGAATATATTTTAGTGCATAAATTAACTATTTTACCCTTTAAAGGCTCACATGATTTACTTATTTTGACTAAAATTAATTAGAGAGAACAATTTTATAAAAATTGAAATATTAACTATGACATTACAAAAATTTAAACATTAGCGTGTATGTCTGCAATTAAAACATTTTAATTGGATTCACCTTCTTTTTTTGCCCTTAAACAAATATCTTTATAGTACTTGGTCTGTTTTTTGTATTGGCTATATTGATATAATGAGACTTGAATCTCAAAACTGAAATAAGGACATGGAAAAACTTATAAATCAGAATAAAGTTTTTTTTGTTTTTTTTTTTGCCACTACACTCCAAATCCAGACACCCAAATTGCCATTCCAAACAAATTGCCTAAACTTTTTTTTGTTCAACAACATACAGCTCAAGAAAATATAAAGCAAGTGCTACTGACCATCATCTTTTGCCAAATGCAAAGGGTTTCACCCTCAGACTGCCCAATCTAAACAGATATTCACATACTCAAAACTTGTAGGTCAATATTCTAAAGAAGAGGGCGGTGAGAAAGGAAGAGGATGAAATGAGAGATTTTAAGTCTGGATTCAGTTCGCATTATATCTAATGGAATGGATGGCAGGGTTTCAAATAATGGTAATGGCTTAAGAGAATTAAATGCAAGATGTTAAAAAATGAATAATGCCAGCATATAACTGTGATAAATGGGCATCCAGATTTTCTGCTAGCAATGCAATGAATAAGAAGGTTGTGGCTGATCTGTAGTAGGTTGGTTGGTTGGTTCACTGAAAAATACTGCTAACAGAGCAGTCGTCGTGAACACGCCAAATGGTTTCTCCCAAGAGATTTGCTACTGAAAGCACGGTCAACTGTGGGAAGTAGTTCTTGTCCGGTAATGGGATTGTGTTTGTAACTATGACCTCTTGAAATAGCCCAGATGACAACCTCTCAGTTGCAGGAGGGCTGTAAAAAGAAAATATCAAAAGAGAATCATACAAGTATACATTGTTGATACATGGTAAAGCATATATAACGGTGCATCATGAATTTCGCATTCTTGTCATGATAAAATTTAGAAAAATAAAAGAAATAGAAAAGCTTACAAGCTTGAGGGACACACTCACAGAGTCAATAGCTCGCCTGAGAGAGTATTAAAAACCATTCACCCAACAGGATTAATTACCTCCATTTTCTATTTGATTTTGTTTTAGAAAAAGTTCATAATTATGTGGGATTCCTTTTTTGGATTTTCTAGCTAAAATGCATTATAACAAGGCCTGGCCAACTCAATGGGTGCCCCATATCTGTCCATATTAAATGGGTTTGGGTTGATAGGTATGAAAACAAAGGTATAATTGGTTCCGCCCACATTCACCCACATAATAAGTGAGTCGATGTGAACTGTCCATGAACCCAATTATACACTATCTTCAAAAGCAATAATACTATTTCAAAAGTGAGCTCATTTCAAAATTTATTTATTGTACTTCTACGTGATTTCACTTTCTTTAAATTTTATGTTTTCTCTTTCTAAATTATTTACTTTCTCTTTCTAAAATATTTACTTTTTCAAAAGTATTTACTCTCTAAAATACATACTTTTTCTCTCTAAAATATTTAATTTCATCATCACACGAAATCCACCGCTATTGGCAAATACAGCAAAAATGAACATATTACTAGCAAGTTTCTGTATAAATAAATAAAAAAATATTTTAAAAAAAGCATGTTAAAACTGAATAGATTGTTGAAAGGATTAAAGTGTAAACTTCTGGATTGTTAATTCCAACAGTAATAATAGTTACCTCCAAGAATTTAGTTGTGGATGGAATCATAGAAAAGGTCACAGAGGCAACAGAATCAAGCAACAATGAAGTCAATAAACTAATATATATATATATATATATATATACACACACACACACAACACGGATCAGGTCCGGATCCGAACCTGATCACATCCGGACCCTTATTTTTTTTTTGCTTTTTTTTTAAAAAACAACTAAAAAAAATTAATATTTTATGGAACTGAAATTTTTCCATAATACAATGTTTTGGGCGTGATTTGGATACCTATACCAAAAAATGTATGTACAGTCTGCACAAACTGTAAATACATGTTTTGTTATACGTATCCAAATCACATCCAAAACACTGTATTATATAAAAATTCTAGTTCCATAAAATATTAAAAAAAAAATTAGTTGTTTTAAAAAAAAAAAGCAAAAAAAAAAATGTCCGGATTTTGATTCGGTCCGGGAGTCTGACCTAATCCGGCCTATATATATATATATATGTGTGTGTGTGTGTGTGTGTGTTCTCTACTCTTGTCATTTTCTTTGTTACCGTTCTCTATATATTCTACTCTTGTCATTTTCCTTGTTACCGTTCTCTCCCAGTTTCACTGATCTCTCTTGCCGACCTTGTATACATTTCATTTGTCAATCAAGTTTTTCGTGGAGAGTCTTTCACCTATTTCCATATAACTTATTCAATATTTTATTAAATAAATAAATAATTTTTGTTATGATCTATGACTGTAATAGTAGTAATTACCGTAATAATAAATAAAATTGTTTTATGATTACGCATTTTGTTTTTAGAGAGAAAATTTTGTAAATTTTAGAGAGAAGCTAAAAATGTATTTTAATTGTAGAGAATGTGAGAAATTCATATATACATTAATTTATAATTGTTAGATTTATAAAATTGATCCAAAGTCTAGTATATAAAGATATCAAACTCTATAACTCAAAATCAATTGGATATGAGAAGCGTTGGCCCAAGTCATTATACACTAGTCATATTTTTTATAGGTATTCAATGTGAGACAAGATATATACTCTAACACTCCCCCTCACGTCTAACCCGGTGTATTGAGGGTTGCATGTGAACCTGATGAATATGAAGACTCATATAATAAGATAAGCAAGCCTAGAAGAAGCTAGTAAACTACGGACAACTATTGACCCAGTTGATAAGTGGTATTAATTAAGAAGTGGGCAACTTTAACCATTAAGAAATGGACTACACATGGGTAAGAATGAAGGCTAAGACGAGTGTTTAATCGCACCCAAAGATAGTCCGCTACGATACTATGTTAGATTTATAAAATGAGCTCTCTAACTCAAAACCAAATGACTATGAGGAGAGTTGACCCAAGTCATTATATACTCCCTCCGTTCCTTAATATAAGTCTTTTTAGAGAAATGTTTTTGTTCCTTAATATAAGTCGTTTGAGAATTTCAAGTAAGCATTAATTGCTTAGTTTCCAATATTACCCCAAGTATTAAATGTAACTTTGGTTCTCTCACTATTTTCTGTCCAATAAATAACAATTTCTTATTCCAATACAAGGGCAATATAGACAATTGATATTATAGTTAATACTATACAATCATTTCCTTAATACTTGTGCACAACTCTAAAACGACCTATATTAAGGAACGGAGGGAGTACTAGACATATTTTATGTAGGTATTCAATGTGGGACAAGATATATATATACTCTAACCATACTCATGTTCAAACATGATATATGGGTTAGCCCATATCCATTTATGACCGTCCATTTACGGCCCATTTAATTTTCAACCCATTTAAACTCAACACATAACCCAAACCCAAACCCAAATCCGCCCATTTGTCGGGTCTAATTATACCCAATCAAGGTAAGGTCTATGACAATTCTTGTCAAGGGAAGAAGAATATGTAGGAGTAACTCAATGGATCGGAGTCAAATTAGAAACACAATCTTGTACAACAGAAAGTTCTGGAAAAAAGATGCAAGAGAGGGGAGGGGGGGGGGGGGGGGGAAAGTGAACAGAGAATGAGGACATTGTGCTATGTTTAGGTGATTTAATCAGAAAACTAATCAGATGAGTTAAATTTAGACAAAAGGAGGGGGAAGAAGGGATAGGGGGGACATCTAAGGATATGAGCTAACAGATCAACAATAAGGATAAAGTTGTTACCTGAAAACAGCATGTGTGCAGCATGCATAGACTTCCTTGGCACCCGCATCATGTAACAGAGCTGCACCTTTGGTAATAGTTCCTAAAACCAACAAACAAGTCACACCATTTAACTAAGATAAGTAACGTCCACAGCACAAAAGAAGAGGAACCAAAGAAGTGATGAGCTGTGAGCTGGTGGAGTGCTCTGCTACCCAGAAAACATGTTTGCAGCTCAGATCCAGCACCCCAGAGATAAAGAGGTGATGATACAAATTAAGTGGCAACTTTCGCAGATACTTTTCCCACATAAGAAATTAAATTTAAAATAAAACAAAGAAAGAAACAGCTGAGAATATTTTATTATATTTTTGACAAGTTAAATAACTAAGGAAATTCATGAGTTGACATCAGTTCAAAGCTATTGACAAGAAGAAACAACAATTGCTTCCGAATTAAGTTTAAAATGTGAGAACAATCAAGTATTAACTTGGTTATGACATGGAATCATCAATAAACAATTACAGACGAATGCAAGTAAGCTCAACATTTCCCCTCTTCTTTCACCCCTTGTAGTTTATTCATTTTTTGGGCAAAGGCCTTGTAGTTTATTCATAAAATATATTCCGGGGTTGTGAAAATTTAGACTAGGCTTACCAGCAGTGTCAATCATGTCATCTACCATTACTGCAACTTTTCCTTTAACATCACCAATAAGATTCATCACCTGTAAAAGGAAAAAAATATTCTATTACAAAACAGAAATATGCAAAATTTCTCAATAAATTGGTTGTAAATATAAAAATCAATTCCCATCTTCAAAAGCACAGTTCATGTTCAAAATATTTGGCGATGAACATGAAACTTGTAGTGCTTTAATTAAATGTATATAATATAAGTAGCAACCCTGTCACTCCAGTTCAGTGTTTAGCAGTTTCTCATTGACAATGAATCAAATAGATTTGTTTCTCAGAAACCCGGCTTAACCAATTCATTTGGTATGTTCACTTCCCTAACAACAAAACAAAGCGTAACTGGCATTTCTCAAAGATGCCTTGTATCTATGAGAATGCAATATCACTGTAATTAGAGGAATGAGAATTAAAAAAATCCTAATTCATGATTCCATTAAAAGAATCATTCTATAAAACTGGGAAGAACAAAGCAAGACCTAACTTAATTAAGTTAAAGCTGAAACTCCTTAAATTGACTCTGAGTTAGCCAGCACCCACGCTTTCAAACATGGAATAATATGGCTAGTATTGATATTTTAGAAGTACATGACACTAATGCTAGTACAATGTTTCTAACTAACAACAACGTAGAATAAAGTATTTCTGCAAGATAATTAGATGAAACATAGACTGTTCAAATATATAGTACGTATGATACCAGCATGAATGTAACGTCACATGTACAAGCATAATAGCGGGCACTTGAAAGTGTCTAACGGGCAATTCACATATATACCACGTGTGATACCAGCCTGAATGTAACGTCACATATTGTGCATAATAACAGGCACTTGAAAGTGTCTAACGATCTCTAACAATATCTCGCTACCCCTAATTAATTTCATAAACAAAAGCATATGTAAACATTGTTCACTAGTTTAAAAGCATATAAATACATCTACTAATTACTAAATAGTATAAGTATTGGAAAAATAACTGCAATGCCATGACTTAAAAATAACCTCAGCAATATTGTGCCCATGGCGCCTTTTGTCCACAATCGCTAAAGGGGCGTCAGATAGTTTTTTTGCAAAGGCACGCGCTCTTGCAACTCCTCCAACATCAGGTGAAACCACTACCAAATCATCAAAGGAAATCGTCTTGCTAGCAAGATAATCAAGAATAACAGGCTTTTGCAAAGAAAATAAACAAAATAGTTCATCAGTAAATAACAAAATAAGTTAAGCTTGTAATTATTAAAACTTTCTGGACAAAATTACCTGACAATATACATGGTCAACTGGAATGTCAAAATAACCCATAGACTGCCCAGAATGAAGATCACAAGCAATAACACGATCTGCACCTGCTATAGTGATAAGGTTTGCTACTAGTTTGGCAGCAATAGATTCACGACCTTGAGTCTGTAGATAAAAACATAGACAGTAAAAATGAATATCATAGACATGTTTTAGCAGTTTAGATGCTTCATTAAACTATTTCTCCAACAAGCAACCTGACTAAGACTTTTGAAGCAACCTAGAATATATATAACTAATTAAACTTTGCCGGTTTCATATCCTTTAACTGGAAGGTAAAAAAAACTGAGACCAATCAATAACAGGAATATTATGAACTGTATATTTGTGCCACATGATCAATCATAGGCACACATGCTTGCCATATGTTCTTGATTTAGTTTTCAATCTCTGATGTATAACATGTATGTCCCCTATATAAACAATTAAATTTGAATTACCTTTCTATCAGCTCTCGCATATCCAAAATATGGAATCACTGCAGTGATATTTTTGGCTGATGCCCTTCGACAAGCATCTATCATTACTTGAAGCTCCATAAGATTTTCGTTCGCTGGGGGGGAGGTAGGTTGAATCAAGTAAACATCACATCCTCTAACACTCTCTTGAAGCTGAACATAAGTTTCACCATCAGCAAATCGCTTGACATTGATTTTTCCCAAGTTGAGGCCCATGTACCGTGCAATTTCCTAAGTGGGGAAATGAATTTAGTCAGATAAGAGGTAAGAAACCCAAGCATAAGATTATATTTCATAGCACTAAAAATGGGCGTAGAAGTTCTTCTGAAAAACCATACAACATTTCAAATCTTTTCTGTCTCTAACTTTCATCCTTTCTCTTCTTCAGACCCCCACCCTCCTTGGTGAATGAGGATGATAATATCTTTTAGTATGATAAATATTATATAAATAAGAGTGAGGACCACACACAAGGATTCACATACAATATTCTCAACAGTGCGTAATGGACATCCAATCCACGTAACTACCTACTGAAATTTTATTTGATTTCCCACAACAAATCGATAACAATCCAATTCATCAAGTATTTGAATGAGGTAACAGTTACCTCCACCAAGTGTCGATCAAATTCAATTCAGTACGGATGACTACTAAAGTAGAAAAGAAAAGACACCACATTATATTAGTCGATACAGAATCAAATTTATGTTCCGCACGACAATTGAATTCGCTAACTCTTCTATGGCAAGGGATTGGTTGAATTGCTTCACATAAGCATTGGGTGTATAATATGCGCAATGAAACTACCATACTCAGCACAAAAAGTATAATCCTCGTTGTAGAAAAAATTCCAAGTAATGTAAATGTATTTACCTGAGAGAGAGTAGGATTTGCAGTGCCAGAGAATATTTTCAGCCTGGAATTAGATGGAACAGCATTCTCAAGGCGATTGGATTGCAAGAAATTGGGAAGCACTCCATCATTATTGATACGCACAACAGGCCTCCCATTCAGTTGTTCACTAGGCACAACAGGCCTCCCATTCAATGGTTCACTTAGCTCACATTTCTAGCATACCAAAAAATTATATTAATAAAATCCACAAAAGCGTTTCATTCGTAAAATTTGCACAAGTAGGTATATATTTTTCTTCCATGTTTATCCCTAAATGTTACGAGTCTTTATTGAGTAGTAATGGCATGGAAGTGAATTATGTTCTTGTACTTGACCACATTATGCAACTTTATACTATCAATCTATCATCAATAAAATAAATAAATAAATAATGGAATATTTTTGTGGAACAAAATTATTTATAAACAGAACAGATTACAAGTGAGTATTTATCAATGAATGTACTTTGTATGTATCAATGAAATTTAACCTAAAATGGAGTATTTTTTTCTACTAAAAACAGAGTACCCTATCAATCTATCATGAGTAAAGAAAGGACTATATTTTGTGGAACAAAAATTATTTGCAAACGGAACAGTTACAAAGGAGGATGTATCAGTGAATGTACAGTGTAACTATCAATGAAATTCAACCTCAAAAAGGAGTCATTTTTCTACAAAAAACAGATTGCATATTTTAATATATTTTGTAACTGAACCACAAGAGCTATCACCAATAATAATCAAGGAAAAATTAAGCAGTAAAAAAAGAAGAAGCAAAATTCAGAAAATTCAAGAGCTTTATAATATACCCGTGTGGCCGTGTCATCTAAATTTAGTTTTTTTGCAGGCTAAGGGGGGTTGTGTCAAAATGCTAATTAACAAAAAAAAAATTGGGAAGTACAAATTGAAAGATGAAACGTACGATGGCGTATCGATTGCTGGAATCGTTGAGAAGGACAGTGCTGTTGCGGCAGAGAGAGAAACCAGAAAACAGAGAGGAAGAAGACGAAGATGTTGAACACGGCGACAATGGTAATACTAAAGAAGCCATTTTTCTAGGGTTTCAACTGTGTGTTTTGTGTGCGCGAGAAAATACACACAAATCGAGAGAGATTGTGCTATGTTGTTGATTCTCTGCTTTTTTGTAAAGAGGATGGCGCTTCCATCCCGTTCCGTGATTATATAGTATATATATATATACAAGGATTTTGATCTTGTGGGTGAAGAGAAGCGATATCAGTTTAAGATTTAAACGACGTCGCTTGCAGTTTTTGGCAGTCAAATAAAGCGGACTGGAATATTATTATTATCAGCTCTATTTTTGAGTTTTAAAATAGACAGAAAAAAAAATGGACGGAAAATTTAAATTTTTTTTTTAATTTTTATGTTTCTGAGTTTTTTAATAAACATAAAAAAAAAAGAAATCGATAGAAAACTTGACCACTTTTCCTGTTAAAGTTTTCCGCCCAAAATTGATCTGATTTGGACGAAAAAGAAATTGGTATAAATAATATTTTTATAATTCTCATATTATCCTCAACTTTTAATATAATAAATTTTAAATTATAATTCATGTCCTCAATTTTAAATTTTCTATTCTTTTCTTTTAAAAACTCAAAAACAACATAAAAAAAAACTTCAAATTTTTTATTCATTTCTTTTTTGTTCTAATTTAAATTCATTTTGACAATACTCTGTTAAGTAGTATACTACTACTACACTATCTAACGCAATAATTAATCATGTGTGTGTGCCACATGGAAAATGTGTTTAGGCCGTATCTGTATTTGTGGAGTGTTAGCACTCATAAACAGAGCCATAAGCGCAATCTCAATTAATTAAGAGTCAATAGTTTGATTCAATTACGTAAAAATTTAGTGAGTTAATTTCATTTTTACGAGTTATACTCTCTAATTTAAATATAAAATTGAATAGTTATGATCCTTTATAATAAATTCACAATAAAAATATGAAAATTGATACTTTTATATGTGTTTTTTATATTTTTCACAGAAAAAAGTGGGTACCATATCAAAAACTCATGTGGAATATAGTACTACTTTGGTTCATAAAAAATTGTTGTTTAAGGTTTTTGCATATGGATTGAAAAAATCATTTAATACTATCATTTAACAATTAAAATTTGTTTAAAATTCTATCACTATCCCTTTATGGGAAGTTAAAAACTATTAATATAAGAGAGATAATTTCTTAGGACAATGAGAGAAGATAGGAGTGATATAAGAAAGTAAAAAATTTATTCTCCTAGAAAGTTGTAAACGATAAATAAATTAAAACAAAGTTTTTATTCTAAAACGACAATCTTTTAAGAATAGAAAAATTAAACGTGACTAAAGATATTTGTATAATATTAAGTATCGTTTTAACATCTATTTAATTAATGTTTTGTACCAAAAAGGGTAAATATAATACTATTATTAACTTTTAAAAGTAAATTTAATGATAATTTTACCCTTTTGGTATAAAATTAATTATATTGATGATTATGAAATAAACTTAAAGTTTAGGATATTTTTTATATTTAGGCCTTAATTTTTATATCAAAAGGTAAAATTGTCATTATATTGATTATTAATGAATATGGAATAATAACATTTTAATTAGTAGTACATTTATACATTTTAAAATATTTATTATTATATTAATTATTGATGATTTTTTTAAGATGAGTTTGTAATGTATTAAATTTACTTTAAAAAATTAATAATAGTCTTATATTTACCCTTCTTGGTATAAAAAATTAATTGAATAAATATTAAAACGAGTTTCAATATTACACATAAGTATTTTTTTAGCTACATGTCATCAAATTTTAACGTGGTACTGTCAATTGGACGTAATCATAAAAAATTAAAAATTTAATCCTTTAATTGAAAAAAAAAAAAAATCAAGGTATTAATCTATATTATGCCTAAGTTCAATTACGTAAAAATTAAATTAGTCAACTTCATTCTTACGACTCGTGCTATCCAATTTGAATTGTAAAATTAAAGAGTTGTGGTCCACTTTCATATTCTTATTTATGGTATTGGATTTATGCATTTATTTATAATTAGAGTTGTAGGTGCATGAATGTATATCTGCCATATTTTCATGCCAATATAAAAATAATAGTAGTATTAATTTTTTCTTCTTTTAAAATTCAGCAACAATCTTTTCTCCCATACGTCTCCTCGACATCTAATATATTTGGTGGGAATTAGGACTGTCCATTAATATGCAAAATCAACATCTAGAGTATACTACAAAACTTATTTAGAGAATAATATATTTTGAGTCAACGATATTCTTCAATGGTGCAACTGCAATATACTACACGCTAAGAAGTAAATAAATAATATTATCTAATTATTAACTTTTCGAAACAGGGGAATGAAATTGATAGTTAAATTATATTTTGAATGGTTGAAAATGAATTTTATCATTTTATAAACTTACCCGTGCCTGTTTAAAAAATAATGTATGCCTAAGTTTATATAGGTCAAGATTTTATAAAATTAATTTGAACATAATCATCAGTATCTAACCTCATAAAAATTTAAATTAAGCAAATGTTTATTTATAATTTTTGATGTTAAATTCGGATGCAAATCACATCTTTTCATATATATGTCCATATCTATATAGTTGACTCTGTGTATGGCTTGGTTTTATTATTACTGGTTATTGTTGTTAGAATGGTATGTTTTGGAGGTTAGATTCATTTTGGCATGCTTGATCAAATCAAAAAGAAGAAAGAGTGATTAAAAGAATGGATAATAAAAATGAATAAAATTAGAGAATTGATATTTTTTTAAAAATAAATTTGATAGTTTCACATCACACATGAGGTGGATCCCACTTAATATTCAAATTTACTTGTGGAAATATCAATTCTATGGTAAATTATTAACTAATTACAATCAAGTATGCTATTTTGTATGTGAATTTCTTTTGTTTATACATGTATATTGGTAGATACCTGAGATTGTATTCTAAACTGACCTGCAATCTCAAAGTAACCTTGCATGTCCAAATGACTTTATACGAATTTCATAAAACTTGGACCAACACAAGATGAATTTCATAAATTATTATGAACAACTCTAGATTCACAATGACTATGAGGATGGAGAAATTTGTAACAAAATTCGAAAGAAAAGGAAAGGAAATCAATTACATCGCGTCTCTGATTTTTGTCAATCATCAACAGAAAGGCTAGTTATTGTACTTAATGCGTGCCAGCCAACATATAAGTTACAAGTAACAACTAACTCCAGTGAACTCATCGGTGGTCATTCAAGGTTTCAGCCAAGCACTTTGCAGCATGTTAACAATTAAGTAACCGTGTCCCCTCCACTCTCTTGTGCTAAATCATCGATATGCTCATTCTGAATCTGTAGTCGTGCTGTTTCAGGTGTCCACCAATTGGTTCAGAAGACTGGATCCGTTAGCCTTCCTCTGATGGTTGGTCCGTCAGTTCAGGTTCCTGGTAAGAATCAGGAAAAACAAATCTCACTATTTAGCTTATCATTTTCTTGACCATCCACCCACACCAACACCCACACAGTTCATACCTCTGAAGAGGGTTGAGTTCTAGATAAAGGCTTAAGCTGGCAGCTTTCAATATTTGCAAGTAACTGGATAACAGTTTTGAGATGAGGCAAACTGCAACAATTGCATCAAAAGTAAGACAAGATAGATCATAAACCTGCTATCTAGCATTGAAAATTCATATACCCCAACAATTACTGTATTTTCTAATTTTGACCATCAATGTGTGTGCACAATAAACATACAATCTTAAAGACGACTTTATTCTAATCTTTTTTATTGCTTCACTGATTCAAGTTGCAGAAAGGCTGTGGCTTGAATTTTTTGTGTGTTTTTTGTTCTTATATACTTCCAAATCGTACTCATGCTGTATAAAAAGTACCTACAAGTGAAACAAGGTATACATTATTCTTTATAAAATAAGTTGCACAGAAGCAAACAGCCCCAAAAAGAATGGAGAAAATCAGAGCAGCTTCTGGTTACAAAATAGCTCAAGCAAAGATAAAGTTTGACCGAGAAGAGTAACAGAACCACATACAACAATCTAATTGAGAGAAAATAAAAATAAAAATAAAAATAAAAAATCAAAGAATGAGATGTATCACGTAGTCATACTCAAGTCACAAATCTCATACATTTACAATATAAATCTTTCTAGCAATTGCAACGAGGTTCATAAGAAAGGAAACCAATCAACATGGTGGGTCAAATAATAATCCAAAACAATGGGACAGGCCTTTCTGATTAGGATGAGACAACCCATCCGATGGTTAATATGTTTATAGGCCATCATACAACAAGTGAAACCAATATTTGTGTGTGAGAAAGTCAAAGAGAGAGAGAGAGAGAGAGATTAAAGTAAGAAAGGGTGAAAGAGATTATTAAATCCAATACATGTCCTGCACGGCTGCACAGTTGCATTGTGAACAACGAACCTTTTTTTCCTTCTTTTAGAAGTAAAGTTTTTCCAAAGGCACCAAATATCATGATTCCGCAATCTCTGATCTATGTTAGTAACAAAAATCTAAACGTGTCTTTTCAAACTAAATTTGACTTTCAGCAAGATGCTGATATGCACCATACTAAACACATTGTAAAGGGCAATAGAAGTTACCTTTGTAATCCATTGTCCATATGTGCATCCAAAGCAGAAATCACCCGAGGTAACTGTTTCAATACCTGCATCACAGAGATGAAAACAACTGAATTGGAACAGACACTTTCCCAAAGGAATTCTCACATGGAAGATTGTTGTTTTTAACTGATTTGTACACACCTACCTGCTCAGTGTTTTTGATCGTAGAGGTTTTAGCCAAAAGGTTTTTAGGGAGCTTTATTAGGTGAGCCTGCCAACAAGATAACAGATATTATGTTATTAAAGATGCTATAACAATGTGAAAGTCTACAGAGTTCAAGTTTGATGATTTGAAACATTTCAGAAGAAAAATACTTACAATGAGCCATTCATAGATCTATGAAAGAATTACAATCAACATCTGAAGTTCATAGTAAATCACATTGTAGCTACAAGCAAACCTATCCCAAATTTGGAAAATGATAGCAACTTGAGCTCTACTGTTTGTTACATTTGTCTCCCACTAAGCTATGGTTATAATTATTCTAGTGAGACTGACACCGTGGACTCAGGCAAACAAATTCTTCTCATGAATCATCATCTGCTAGTTGTAGCACCTCTGACTTCAACAAAATCACAGCTCCAATTATTTTGTCTCATATTTATCCTACTTGAAATTTATTAGAAATTACTCCTAAGCAAGATAACATAGCCTTATTATTTCTTGATCAGTTGACAACCAGTATTCCACAAGACAAGAGGATCAAGCTTAAAAAAATTATCATTTTTTTCTCCTTCCAAAGTTGGGTCAATCAGTTATTCAATCTCGATAACACAGAACAATAAGTTTTTGCTCAAACAAAAGCACTTAAAACAGTTTCGAACCTTCAGCAAGAAGCACCTCTAGCAATAAAGATACCATTTTTATTCCTAAAACCTACATATATTCATCTATATTGTTGGGCATACAGATATTTTCCCAGGAACCCAAATCAAATAGGACGCCAAATTTGTATTTGGATGATAATTAACAAATTTAGGTAGTTGGATTGACATAAATTAATTTAGTTATTTAGGTAATTGGATTGAGATAAACTAATTTTAGGTATTTGGATTGTCAGAAACAATTTACGAGGGAGAGTAATAAAAATTACCTGGGACGGAGAGGATTGAAGCATGAGGCGAAGTAGATTGGAGGTGGATTGGACGGTCTGAGAGATTTGATCAGCCACCATTTCTTTTGCTGACCCTTCTCTGCTGCTACTGCCTGTTGTTGACGAAAACGAAGCAGCTGCCATTTTACAATTTTGATTGAACCTTACCGGACGGTGCAGACTCCCGGAAGATTAATTGGATTTTACAGCCAAACAGTAATCCTTGACCTTCAGTCAAAAAGTAAAACTTCATGATTTTACAGAAATTAATATTTTTTGGGTATTTTTAAAAATAATTAATGTTATTTTGGGTACTTTTTAAATAATTAATGTTAATAACATTAAAGGGATATTTTATATATGTCCATATCTATTTCAAAACTAAACTGCATACAAATATAATTTTTTTTATTTTTTTTTAAAGACAATTTATGGGTGAGAGACGATCCTTACGTTTCATAAATATCATTTATAATTGTAATATAAATAATGAAATGTTGGAAAATTTCATGTAATTTTATAATTTAAAAATAAAACATGTCTCTAATTTTACAACAGAATAAAAGAGCGATGTACTACTATCTTTTAGGAGGGAGTAGTAATTTATGAAATAAAATATTAGTGAAAATTAATTAAGTCAATAACACGAGAAAGGGTTTAAGGTAAGCGGGATTTTGTTTGGATCAAAGAAGGGATTTGAAGAGTGTCCTTCCTACACGTGCGAATGTAAACGTTTACTACTAGATTCGGGTCACACGTCCCATGCCCATGCCCATGCCCATGCCCATGCCCATGCCCAACGAGAAAATATTCAGAAGCTATACTCTCTCTGGCTCGCATACACGCGAAACTCGCTCCCCCTCCCCTCCTGTCGCTATCTATCCCCCCTCGTAAATAACTCCAAGAAACAGAAACTCTAATTAGAGCCGCCAGTCTTCTATTTCTCTTTACAGTCACATGTTTTTTTAACTTTCATTTTCTCTTCTCTATTAATTTGTTATGCAGTAAATATGTCTACAATTACTAGTATACAGACGGGAATGTCGATGTTGAAATCGGAAACTTATCGGGCATCCGATCGCCTTTCGTCGGCGAAGAACCTAAGCGACTTCTTTTACGATTCACGGAGCCGGAAACAATGTTTTTGGAAAGAATTGCTCACCGTTAAATCGATGGAGATCGCTGAGCAGAATCAAGGAGCAGGAGCTAATCTTTCTTCGCCAAATGGCCCCTTGACTTCTGTAAGTTAAAAGGATAAATGCTTTTTTTCAGCTTCTATTAAATATATGTATATGTAATTTCTTTGCAGTTATATGTTATGATGTTGTTTGTTTACTTGGAATGTATTGAAAGGATTAGTGAATCAATTTTTTTATAGATTCGTCTCTGGAGTGGTAGCACCAGAATTCTGCTGTTTATTACTAGCTAAATTTGATGATTTCAGGATTATTTGACTTCAGATTAGTTTGGACTAGTAAGTAGCTTCTAAATGTTTAAACAATTCAAGATGAATTTATGACTGATTTAAGTTGAATATGCTATAGAAAAAGGAAAGACTTTTGTGGTTAATCCGCAACTGATATAAATTAGTAATCTTTTAAATAGTCTTGGAAGTATTGATTTAAACAGGAATGTGAATCTTGTGCTTATTTGGTGAGGAAGGGGATGACTTTGAAGTAGCAATAATTTAATTTAGTCTGCCAATAATTTAATGTAAACATAACAACGTGTAATATGTTCGATTTTTAATAACATTTTCAAGAAGCAATTCCCTAAGTAAGGGGATACTTTACAATTGACACGGGCACGTGTTATTTTCATGGAGTAGTGTATGCTTGTGCAAGGTTGTGTGGGGAAATGGAAAGTTCTCCTTTTGGCATTTCTTGAAGTTTGGAGATAAAGGGATAATATTGGCACAAAATTTGTAATTCGACAAAAGGAGGTTTTCTTACTTAAATTTTTATGCCCTTTCTATACCAAGTAGTATCTTGAAAATTGTGTTTATATGTCCGGTTTATGCTGTACAAACATTTTTATATTATTTGACACTTCATAGGAACATAGAGATCCAAGACTAGGTTTATACCTAGAAAAAAATGATTAGAAAGGCACCTACCAACTAGGAAGCTTAAGCACAGGAGAACCTCGGGGATAACCTTGTAGCCTTTAGTCAATTTGCATAAGAATGAATCTGTACAAGTGAGGTTAATAAAGCGTTGTACTGAATACAGTTTAAGCTGTGAGGTTATGAACTCCCAATTCTTCTTGGTGGTGTACATGGTCTTTTGTTGATAATTGGTGTGCAGCCTATGCACATAGATTGCAACTGATGTTTTGGTGCTCTTTGTTATAGTTTATCTGGGAGTAAAGTCTCTTGAGGCATAAAAAGTAAGCTGTATTAGTGTTTGAATTGGTGTTTTTATCATTATTTATCACTATCTTAGGATTTAATTTGTTCTATTTTTGATTTATATTTTATTGTTGTTTTTCTATTAGTTGATATATTTAGATCTAATTTCATACTTTTTGTTCAGGACGAGCTGGACTCTTCGTTTGAGGTTCAGTCTAGAACTTATCTTTCAGCGCAGGCCATAACTTCAAATGTTCCAAGAAAAACAAAGATCGTGTGCACAATTGGCCCTTCTACAAGCTCGCGTGAAATGATATGGAAGCTAGCTGAAACTGGAATGAATGTGGCATGTTTAAATATGTCCCATGGTGACCATGCTTCACACCAGAGAACCATTGACCTAGTTAAAGAGTACAATGCTCAATTTGAAGACAAGGTTGTAGCCATAATGTTAGACACAAAGGTATGTTGTTTTCCCTTTACTGACATTTTTATCCGTAATGTTTCTTTTGGAAATAATATGAAATTATCATAACAAAGGGCAGTAATATACCCCTCTAAGTGAGTTTATTTTGGTACTTCAATTAATTATTTCAGTTTTGCATTCAGATAAATTTTATAACTCTTTAATTACCTAAATGAACCATTTATTTTTGTATTTTTAATTTAATGGTTTTAATTACCAGAAACGCTAAGGACACTTCTGGCACACATCTGTTATATTTTTTTGCATGTTTATAATCTGGAAGTAACATTCTTAATATGGACATGTGATTGACATTTTCTTTACACTTGGCAACAAGTGACATACCAATGTTGGATGTCGATATATGAATTTGTTTTAACATGTAAAAAAGAAGTATTACTTGCCAACATTATGTTCTCCAGATCCATTAGGAGGATGTCAAATGGTCAAACTATGTCAACTACAAGAGGTACCCACTGATCCGGATTTATAGAAATATACATATTTCTTCTATGTTTATGCAACGTAATTTTGATAAACTTGCAATCTACCGGACTAAGCTATAAATTCATGCTATACCCTAATATTTTCTTCTGCATTGGTTTCTTATCTTCAAGACGTATTTTGAAATTTAGATATTATCTGATGCCATGATCATCTTCATGCAGGGACCAGAGGTTAGAAGCGGAGATGTGCCTCAGCCAATCCTTCTTAAGGAGGGAGAAGAGTTCAATTTCACTATTAAAAGAGGAGTCAGCACAAAAAACACTGTTAGTGTAAATTATGATAACTTTGTGAATGATGTGGAGGTCGGGGACATAGTACTTGTTGATGGTAAGAAGTAATGATGTTTTGATTGGTGCAATTTTAATTTTAGGCTTAGATTTTTTGGGCGTCAGCAATTGACAAAATCCTGTTATCTTTGTTTCTTGATTCAATCTGTTGTCACTTGCCTTACCAGTGTATTTCATCCTCCCTTAATCTAGGCACATTTATGATAATATCTGATTTGCAATTTTTCAATTGTAAGTAGAAGTATTAGAATACTTCCCTTGGCTAAGTCGATTACGGAAGGCATTTTCTGCATTATAGCGGGAACTTACCTGTCATTATCAATGAGTTGGACAAGTGCAAATTAATTTTCAAATGATTTATAAGATGGGATCAGATATTTTCTCAATGTTCTGAGAGCACACAAGTTTTATAGATTCTTAATTTTTGTAGATACAGATTAATTTCTGGGTTTCTGACTTCTGTTTTTGTCATTTATTTACTGGATCTATATTCAATTGTTAATTTCTGTGTTGAGTTTGCTTCTCCTGTGGGGTTTTTAATGTTGTTTTACTGAAATTTCCTGAAATATCTTCTAAACTAGGTGAAATCTATCCTCTTTTGATAAGTAATATTGCTCCCCTAAATTAATAACATGCTATCAACTCAAAAACGAGAAAAATATTAAATTACTTTATTTGAAGATTTGTCTTTTCAGACCACTTATTAGAACATAACAAAGAGAAAGAAACTAGGTTACACTTCTCAAGTTGAACACGAAAGTCAGAGTAAACAAGTAATTCTTTGTTCTAGGTGGAATGATGTCATTAGCTGTGAAATCAAAGACAAAGGATACAGTAAAGTGTGAAGTAATTGATGGCGGAGAACTAAAATCAAGACGACATTTAAACGTGCGTGGGAAAAGTGCAACTCTACCCTCAATAACAGGTTTGTTAGTTTATGCTGCAGCCTCTTCATGTTTAGTCATACATGTCAGTTGTGTGTTTTGTTTTCTTACTGGAGTATTTAATATCCAAACTTTTGGCTGCTCTTTATGCTACTACAGACAAAGACTGGGAAGATATCAAGTTTGGAGTGGACAACCAAATTGATTTCTACGCAGTTTCATTTGTGAAAGATGCTAAGGTGGTGCATGAGTTGAAGGATTATCTCAAAAGTAAACTCTCCAATCTCCATCTTTTAATTACTGAAATCTAGCATTATACCTTTGTCAACCAATCTACATGGTCTAATTTCTTCACTTCTAAACCTTACCTGCAGGTTGCAATGCTAATATTCACGTGATTGTGAAAATTGAGAGTGCGGACTCTATACTAAATCTTCATTTTATAATTTCTGCATGTGATGGGGTTAGCTTTTCTATTGTTTTAAGTAGTGGCTTTATCTGTTTAAGCTTAATTGTCTTGCTTATATATGACTTTATTGCTTGTGCTAAATTGCTACATATAATTCTTTATAAATGAATAATAAAAGGTTAAAGGAGAAAACAAAGTCAGTTCAAATGAATTCTCTAGAAAACTTTAGCACCAAAAGAAAAGAAATAGAAAATTTTAAATATAGATACCATAATCTTAATTATATTTTCCATATCCTTGTTTATACCATAATCTATCATGTCTTTCATTTACTGACTATTAAGAGCAATTTGTTTTTCCAATAATATCTTTCTAAGGTTTTTTAATTACTATTAGGCAATGGTGGCTCGTGGAGACCTTGGAGCTGAATTGCCAATTGAGGAAGTCCCTTTATTGCAGGTATAATTTTTATCCGCTAAAAGTAATTTTTCATTTCACGCTCTTGTCTATTACTTATATGCTGCAAGGTTTGGTAAATCGATGCTTTTATCAACTCAACTTTAGAATTCTTATTGTAAAGTGTATCTAGTTGCTCAAAATGGTTAAACTGTTTGAGAATAGTCTAAGAATTAATGTGATAATCTATCATTCATTTGCCCTGAGGCGTGGAAGTTGTCGTGTACATATTGGGGTTCTTGGTGAATGCTGGGTTTGTCCAGTGGGAGCTGAAAAGTTGCTAGGTTTCAGGGTTTTTGAGTAGAGATGGTAAGGTGCTTTGGCTGTGTGTTCTATACTCTGGGAGTATTTGGACGAATACCCGAATTTTTAGCGACCAATTCATGTTCTCTAATCTCCTTTAGGACAATGCCATTTTTTTTGTTGTAAAGAGTCATGGGTGTTTTTGGTGGGATTTAGTGTTCAGATTGCAGAGGGACTAGAGGACAGCCCTTTTCTAAGGGCTTTGTATTTTTCACCTTTCTAGTTTAGGAGGATTTCCGACCTCCTGTAATTTCTCCTTTTTCTAATAAATCCTCTTTCTCTACATATATGTGTGTGTGATGAGGATGGAAGCAAGAGAAATTTAATATTGTTGGGTTATTATTATATATTGTTATTTATGGATAATTTCAATGTAATTAGTTTATATAGTAGATTATATTAGGATGATTTAATTATATTAGTAGAATACTCTAGAATTTTAATTATTTAAGGTAGTAGATAATTACTAGGATTTTATTACCTTATTTAATTAGGTTACTTAATACTTAGCGTCCAATTATTTGAGTTTTTTCTATGCCTATATAAACAGTTATTGAATGATTGATATTATTGAATTTTAAGCCTTGTGCTTTGTGGCTTTTAGTTTTAGCCTCTTTTATCTCCTTTATTCTTTCCTCCACCCTTGTCCTACATCAGTGTATATGTATAAAAAATTTATAATGTTCCCACTCACTTGCAATCATGCCCGCATATAGAGGGACTAGTAATGTTCATCAATGGGAAAGATTGCCAACTGCACTAATGTAATGGAGGACCAAATGCAAGAAGAAAGATGTACTCTTGAGAGTTGACACTTTCTGATACAAGTCAAGTTACTCAGAGAATGGTATAGGTTTTGGGTTTTTAGTAGTAGGATGGCAAGAGATTGTGGCAGCATGCTTTTCCTTTCTTTGGGTCTGTTGAAGAGAGAAAAACTCTAGAGCTTTTTAGCCACGCATATCTCCTCATTTATAATGCTAGATCATCTTTTCTGATGTCAGTGTGGGCGTGGGCAATAGGTTCTTTTGGAGGAATAGTTGTAACAGATATTCAAAGAGATTGGGGTGTCATTCATAAGGACTTCAGTTGACCATCTTTATCATATACGTGCAACTTACTTCTGCTGAATTTGAAAGACTTCTAAATTAGATTCACAATAATGAAATGCTGTTACTTTTTACAGGAAGAAATCATTCGAAGGTGTCGTAATGTGCAGAAACCAGTGATAGTAGCAACAAATATGCTGGAAAGCATGATTGATCACCCAACTCCGACAAGGGCGGAAATATGCTGGAAAGCATGATTGATCACCCAACTCCGACAAGGGCGGAAGTATCTGACATTGCGATTGCTGTACGAGAAGGTGCTGATGCTGTCATGCTCTCAGGAGAAACTGCACATGGAAAGTAAGTTATCTTGATATAGTTTTGTGGCATTAAAGTTAATTAAATTGTCTTGTCAATGGTAGTAGTTTTACTCTTCTTTAGTTGCCTTGAATAAAATATCTCCACGGAGGAGTAATTCTATTGCTCTCACATGTTACTCTTTGAAGTCAGATGAATAACACGACAAATTGAACATCAGAATTCCACTTGATTTAAATGACACTAGTATTTCCTTTTGGACACCAATATCTTCCCCAAGCATTGTGAATCCATGTGGACACCCTTCATCTGTATTTTTCCAAAGAAAAAGAGGAAGAGGAAAAATTGGAAAAAAAAGATGCCCTGAGCAATGGCCATTGTATACTAATATGTGCTCGGAGTTTAAAGAACTTTTTGTTGATGTCATTTAATTGCCTTTGATGTTAGAATTGATTGTTTGAATTATTTTCACACCTTTCAGTAACCTAAACTTGATGTTTATTGCGTCTATGGTTGATTTATCTGTCTGCATAATTTTGGAAATGATTCTAGGTATCCACTGAAAGCTGTTAAAGTAATGCATACCGTGGCATTGAGAACGGAATTAAGTCTACCAATCAGCAATAGTACTCTAGGAGAATTATGTGCCTACAAGGTGTGCTAAGACATGGTTTGTTTTCCTCTTATTTACGGAATTTAGAATAAAAATGTTGTATGCGCAGTTTACATCTTTTGTGTGTGACATTTAGTATGGAGTAGTTAATTAAGCTAAAAACGTGGATTCTATCCAATGCTCAACTCTCCCGAGCACATTTTATTATCTAGCTGAGATCCTTTTCCATATCTAATTACTCTGTTGACATTCTTTTGCAGAGTAATATGGGTGAAATGTTTGCTTTCCATGCCACCACTATGGCGAATACCCTTGTGACTCCCTTGATTGTCTTTACGAGAACAGGCTCCATGGCTATACATTTAAGCCATTATCGATCCTCCTCAGTTATCTTTGCCTTCACAAATGAGTAAGTACATAAAGTATTATGACATATATATATATATATATATATATATATATATATATATATATAATGAGTGAAGTGTATTTGATATTTCCACACGGCCCCTAAGGCGGGTCCCACAGGAAACCATGTGAAAATATCAATTACACTTGTAGAAATATCTACCGATTCCCTAATCGGTTTGATTATTTGGTATATGTCGCTGCTAAATTTGTGGTATATGGATCATGTATTCTAGTAATTAATATTGGTGTTTTACTGAACCTTGTGTCATTCTGACCTACCAGAGCATCTAGTTCATAGAAAAACCTTCATTAGGTTTAACGTACATTTTCATGATTTTACAGGGAAAGGGTAAAGCAGAGACTGGGTCTCTATCACGGGGTGATGCCCATATATATGGAGTTTTCAGATGATGCAGAGGAGACGTTTTCTCGAGCTCTAAAGATTTTAGTGGTTGGTGATTTTTCTCCCATCCATTTTCTTACTACTTAACATTACTCCAAATAGATAAATTCTAATTCTCTCTTTTTTGCTTTAGAGTAAGAATTTGTTATACTTAACATTTTATACGCACATGCATGTAGTATGAACTAGTAAACTACGGACAACTATTGACCCAGTTGATAAGTGGTATTAATTAAGAAGTGGGCAACTTTAACCATTAAGAAATGGACTACACATGGGTAAGAATGAAGGCTAAGACGAGTGTTTAATCAGACCCAAAGATAGTCCGTTCTGATACTATGTTAGATTTATAAAATGAGCTCTCTAACTCAAAACCAAATGACTATGAGGAGAGTTGACCCAAGTCATTATATACTCCCTCCGTTCCTTAATATAAGTCTTTTTATGACATATATATATATATATATATATATATATAATGAGTGAAGTGTATTTGATATTTCCACACGGCCCCTCCCACAGGAAACCATGTGAAAATATCAATTACACTTGTAGAAATATCTACCGATTCCCTAATCGGTTTGATTATTTGGTATATGTCGCTGCTAAATTTGTGGTATATGGATCATGTATTCTAGTAATTAATATTGGTGTTTTACTGAACCTTGTGTCATTCTGACCTACCAGAGCATCTAGTTCATAGAAAAACCTTCATTAGGTTTAACGTACATTTTCATGGTTTTACAGGGAAAGGGTAAAGCAGAGACTGGGTCTCTATCACGGGGTGATGCCCATATATATGGAGTTTTCAGATGATGCAGAGGAGACGTTTTCTCGAGCTCTAAAGATTTTAGTGGTTGGTGATTTTTCTCCCATCCATTTTCTTACTACTTAACATTACTCCAAATAGATAAATTCTAATTCTCTCTTTTTTGCTTTAGAGTAAGAATTTGTTGAAGGAAGGAGAGCATGTGACCCTTGTCCAAAGTGGAGCACAGCCAATCTGGCGCCGAGAATCTACTCACCACATCCAAGTTCGTAAGGTCCAAGGTTGATTGATGCATTATGACGTAGTAGTTCCTATATAGAAATTATACTATTAATTTAAACGTTTTTTTTCCTGTTTGCGGGAATCTCACGTTTTGTACTCTTGGTTTATGAAGTTGTAGGATTTTCTGTAGGGGGTCTAGGGGCATGAAACTGTTTGATGTTAAAGAGAAATTTAGTTATAGATAAACTACACACCTTTTAACACAATTGATCTTGTATGTAATTGAACTTGTTTGTAGTGCTAATTGGTAATTTACAATTTTGATTGTTCAAAGATTTTCGTATCCCTGGTGATGTTGTGTGCACAACCCCAACCCTACCACATCAATGCCCTCTATTATATAATTTATATGTGAACGTAAGATCTTCTTGTTGCTCCTTCACCTTCTTTGATAGTAATGCTCGTTGCTCAACCTTATAGAACAAAGTTGTGCTTACTATAGAAATTACTTCTCAACTTGTGATGTTTTGTTAGAAATCAATCTTAACGTAGAATGAAAAATACTCCATATTGCAAAGGACAAAAGCATAGAGAGACCATTTCACTTTCACTTTTTCTTATCTGATATGTAAGGAATAAATTTTATTCTCATCGAACAGGTTCAGTATTTGGTAACTAGGCAGGTGGGATAGGAAAACAATTATCCCATGGCAAAAGTAGTATGTTTCTCCACGTAAGTCCAACTAATCTCTCATAATGTGCTTAGAACTTGTCATAATATTAAGGAGCTTCAAACTATCACATGCATGATTTGATAATAACCAAATGTGATGAAAACTGCAGAGAGAGAATCAAATTAAAATTTGAACTTCTTAACGGTAAATGCTGATCCCATGACCAATACAACAGAACCAGCAAATAAAAATGAGGTAGGAAGATCTAAAATCCTTCAATCAACAATAAAAACCAACCTACCTCTTAAAGAGGATAGACTTACTTTACTGACCTAGGTGTTCAAGAGCTGGATCAAATTGATTCCCTTCAGAACAGAGTCTGTACAAAGTGTTCTTAGCGACAACTCCCTTATTATTAATGGCATCAAATGCCTTTAAAAAGATCCATGTTTGACCTTTATACTTTATTAGGCTTCAAACTCATCTTTCTCGTTATCTTCTTCGTACTTCCCTTCAAGCTTAATACTCTTGTACCACTTTGCACAAAAGATGTAGGCAACTAAATCTAGACTTGTCAAACCAGCTAAGAGGAAGTAGAATCTGTCAAGGTGACCATGGTTAAGATTTCCCGGGATCCATCCGGGCATGTGATCTTCGGTTGATATCTTCATAACCATGGTCACGATTAAGCTACTCACGTAATTCCCGAGGGAAATAGATGTCATGCAAAGTGAACTTCCGAAGCTCTTGAGTCCATCCGGTGTTTGTGCATTGAAAAACTCCAGTTGACCTACATACATGAAAACTTCCGAAGCTCCTATAAGAGCATACTGAGGAACTTGCCAAAAGATGCTCAATGAGCTTGAGCCGTTGCAGTGTTTGCAATCTTTTTTAGCATACTTGAGTCTGTAACATTCCACTACTCCGGCTGCAACCATTGCCATAACTGCAATTACTAGTCCAATTCCCATCCTTTGAAGCTCAGTAAGCCCCTTAGAGTCCGTCTTTCTTATTCTGCTCACGAGAGGACCGATAACTCTACGGTATAGAAAAATGAAAGCTGCTACACTCAGAATGTCGAAGCTAGACATGCTGGCTGGAGGGATTCGGAAATCTGAAAGTTTACTTGTCATAGCAGCACCTTGCTCAACAAAGAGTGAGGCCATTTGTGTGAAGACCACGGAATAAAGAATGGTGCATAGCCAAATAGGCAGTAGTCTCAATATGCATTTCACCTCCTCAACTTGAGAAACGGGGCAGAGCCGCCACGGGCTGTGAACGCCTGTCTTGAAATCCCTTGATGTAATGAATGCCGCTTTATCCAAAAATCTAAGACATTATAGAAGGTGAGTTATTACTTATACACATGTCATAAATTGGACAGTTAAGTTATTAAGTTTCTGGGTATGAAGGTTTTTCGAGCTTGCTTGCTTGCTTTAATACTTACTCGAATTCATGGGTGTGAAGAATCCTCCTAGGACCATTCAAAGAACTCTCCTTTCCTCCATCAGCTTCATATAAATTCTCTTCTCCATGTGTCAATTCAACCCTCCACTTGTTTCCCGCCGCAATAAACACTTGGCAAAACCTGGAAAGAGGGTTGCCACTGGGCTTGAAGTGCCTGTACCTTGGTGTCCCCGCAAGAAACAGAATAAGCGCCGCGAATGCAGAAGCAGTAGAAGACCAAAATCCTATGGCCCAAAGTCCTTTATCTTCGAAGTAACCCAATATGGTGTTGGAGAATAGTGAACCAAGGTTCAAAGCTAGGTAAAAGTAGCTGAAAAATGCCACCTTTGAACGTCCCTCCTCGATGCTCTCCTCATCAAACTGATCAGCCCCAAATGTTGCAATATTAGGTTGGTACCCTCCATTTCCCAGAGCAATCATGTAGATAGATAGATAAAATAACCCAATCTCCCAGCTCGAATGGGAACCGCATTTAGTATATGGATCCCCACAACCTTTAGGCCTCAGCAAGAAAAGGTTTGTTGCGACTGATAGTCCTACCAAACCCTATAAAATACACAACCACAATTAGTATCTGTTTTATTCTAATGCTGAAATGATTATTTATGGAAATTAGAAAAACCAATAAAACGTACGCGCGGAATTAGCATATGTAAAATTAATTAATGGTTACTTACAAAGACAAAAATGGCCTGAAAAATGGCACAAGTTTTGTATCTTCCCCAGTAGGAATCACTGAGAAAAGCGCCGACGAGAGAGAAGATATAGACAGTGCCAGTCCATTTGCTAACATTGTTAGCAGCCTCAGCATTGTCCTGTTGAAGGACCCTTGTCAAGAACAGCACCAGGTTCACTCCAACACCAAAGAAGGCCAGAGTAGCCAGTCCTTGATTCACTGATTTGATTCATTAGCCAAAACAGAGCATGCAAACAGAGTTAGTTTTTCTCGATCGTAATGCATGTTCTTCAAGGGTAATAAACTCCTCTACTACGGTAATACTAGTAGAATAATAAATAAAGTTTCATGTAAAAACAAAACAATTGTCATCACGTGACTCGGCCTTAACTATCAGTTTAGTAACTTGATAACCGTTAATAAATAGTTTAGTGATGAATTATATTGAAATTCTTCTTATCATCCTAGCCACCGTCCTTCAAATATTAATTGATGGCTGAAGGATTAATTTTTGGTCCTTAAAAAAATGGTTTAAAGTACAAAAAAGTAAGGATTAAATATGTTATTTGGAGACAAATACTATAAGCATTGGAGGGTAGACACGTGGCAATGTAAGTGATTACGTGTCAGCCACGCCTTACTCTTTCTTCATAATACTGCATGTTTTTGTCAGATAGATAGATTGCATTAATATCTCAAGAAGAAAAGTCTCTTGCATGCAGCAAGAGAGATTGACAAGTGTTCAGATTTTTCTTAACTTACTGACAAAATATTAACACGTTCTCTATTTTCCAAATTAAAAGAAACATCTCTTAAGTCATAAAATTTAGTATAAATTCTATTAGTGAAAATATCAAATTTCTTATGATTAAGCTGAGCCAAAACTTCAAAGTGCTTTAATTAAGGTACTTAAGCCAAAAAGCAAAGAGTAATTACATCCTTGTCTAGTTTCTTCGACCAAAGAAAAGTCGGTTAGAATCTCTTTAATTGGATTTTCTTATGACTTTTTTGTTAAGTTTAGAAAACACATTTTTCTTCATGTTAAATAATTGAAAAAAATATATTAATTCACTAATTAATTAAGCCTGTCATATATATATATATATATATATATATATATATATATATATTTTTTTGAGGTAAACGAAATAGTTAAACTCTCATCCCAAAATTTTCTTTAATTTTCACACCTTTAAAAATAAATAAATATATATATATATTTTAAAAATATGACTTCAAATTAAATTTATATAAATTGAGGTAGATAAACAAGCCACCTTATCTCGCATGACTAAAGGTTCTACAAATTCTTATATGAAAGGATAAGTACAGTACGATATCCCATTTTTTGACAATTTTGTCCCCCTCAATTTTCAAAGTTAATTTGTTCATATAAAATAATGGAAAATGAAACTTACAGAGAATGATGATACCGGCAACCCATCGTCCACTTCTTTCTCGCATTGCGGGTCGACCATGGAAATCAACAGTTCCATCAAGAGTTGACTCCTCTTCCTCTCCTTTGTACTTGCTTACCTGAAAATAAAATAATAAATTAATATTTTAACACATACAAAAAAATTACCAACAATGTTATAAACATATATTATAAATTGCATGTATAAAAAGGTTTCTTTTTACGAGGCATGAAAATGGAGAATACAAGCATGATGCCAATGACACATAACTGAGAGGGAAAATAAAAATTATATATTGGAAAAATTTCATTAAAAATAAATAAAATAAAATGATCAATCTTTAGACTAGCTAGCTAGCTAGCTTTTTCTTGAAGGTAATGAGAGAGAATTAAAAGAAGAAGATTATGATTAAATTAGGGGTAGGGGTAGGGGTAGGGGTAGGGGTAGGGGAAGAGGAAAAAGATTATGAGCATGATCATCAGTTTTGATGATACTATGAGACTAAGAATTAATATATATATATATATATATATATATATATATAATTACCTCCTTGGACAAATCTAAGCAAGCCATTGTTTTGATGAGAAGTGAGAACTTGAATTTGGTACAAGATGATGATCAGAAACAAGAGAGGATGTTTGAAGGTGGAAGAGTCTACTAAATAAGAGAAGTGAAATGAAGGCCAATATATAGAGGTTGGGAGGGTCTTATGGACGGTTGAGATGTAAAGATGAGAAATAGGTAGACAGCCCATATATATAAATGCATGCTTCATTGGATTTTCACAACACGGTTATACTATATGTTTATAATTATTATTATTAATGTGCTTAATGTTAGGACGTGTACAAAAGCATGGGGAATATATGATACTACTTTTTATTTAGCTTAAGAGTGTTAAATTTTTGAGGTCTCTCATTGGACGTTTCTTTAATTTTGACTGGAGATTTAAGTACTATAGTAGTGCATTTTGATTTTTGTAATGTATCCTAGATTTGAGTCCACTTGTTTAGAAATAGGACTACTTGATAGACACTTAGAATCTTTCATTATTTGTATATTCTTTATTATCATCTCTCTTTCCTTATTACAATGTTATATTTTAACACATTTTAAATTTGGACCATAAAATGAAGAGGATCTTAATTCCCCTTTCATGCCCACTTATTATTTTCTTCTTTATTTTCGTGTGCATGACATCATACTATATATGACAAAAACATTTATTAATTAAGCGTATTTTTAGGTAACATTTGTTTGTTAACTCCATTTGAAAGATGTTTTGTCATGTCGAAAGGGGCAAAAAACAAACAAAAATATATAGACGGACAAGTTCTGGTTTATATATATATATATATATATATATATATATATATATATATATATATGTGTGTGTGTGTGTGTGTGTGTGACCCAAAATTAAAGTAGAAAAGTATTAAAAAAAATTACCCATGAACCCCAGCCAAATTATTTATATCTTAGAATAATTTTAATCTCACTGAAAAATATTTTTGACTTTGCCACTGTATATAGGTGTGTGCTCATGAAGATTTATCTTAGATATTTTCAATAATAATTTTAGCTCTAAATATGTCAATAACAAACCTTGAACATGCATGTTTCTCTAGATTCAACTAACTATTCAAAGGTTATTGTGTTTGTCAATTTTGATTTAGTATTGTTGTTGTAAATTGGTTTTAGGACATGTATGTATATATATATACTGCTGATATATATTATCTGATCGGTATACGACGACGATTTTTTTTGATTATTGACGACTCAAATCCCGTCATTGCAGAGAATAGTTATATTGACGATTTAAGCAATAAACTGCTATTATATCCCAAAAACCGTCATTATAACCAATCCAGTGTGTATACATCCAGTATATACATTTTTTTCATATATATATGGGTAGTTTTTGTGGAATTTTTTTAGAACCGGAAACAGTTGTGATTTTATTTTTGTTGATTTGTTTAAAAAAAAGGCAGTCGTTCAAATTTTGTGGCGTCCTCGTTTTTCAGGATAAGTGGAAGCTAAGCTTAGCTAGGCAGCGATCGAGTTCAGTAATCTAAGTCAACATTTTAGCTTTCAAAATTTGGCTTTATTCATTTTCTCCGTCTATTTATATCATGACATTGTCTTCTGCTTTAATGAAATGAATAAATTTTTTACCGTTTTATCCCCCAAAAAAAGAATAAAAAAATAGAAAGGAAAAAAAACTATTCAAGGGTTATCTCTATATGATTAATTATGATAATATTGCTTGCATATATATAACTGAAGTGCATAATTCGTAAATATATAACAACAATATTTAAAGTGCATCAACTATGTAAGACCCCAAATTATTAATAAATGAAATTTATTTTTTTCTATTTATTATTTTGAAATAGTAAGAGTTGATTTGATTAATGTGGATAGTTATAAGTAAAATACGCAAATATTTCGAATAAGCAGTGGTTATAAAATATTCATTATTATTTATAATATTCGTTTGGTGCGGAATATTCGTGCTTGTTGTAAATATTCGATGCGATAGTAGCCTTGAGTCTTTTCGTGGGCCCCATAACGGAAAGCGATTGGATGAAAGCGACAAATATAAGTTGTTTATAAATAACGGCGTAGTTATTCTGAGATTATCTTGTTGGAATACCCGTGGTTAAAAACACACACTAATACTGCTTGTTGAACAAGAAGCAGCATCGTATTGCACCAATTATTGATTCTTACGTAAGAAGACACTACTCAATAATTGTTACAAGAATTACTATTCAAGATTTTATTTTATTGATTCAATAATTCTTTGCGTTGATATTTTATATTACTTGTTGTTTCAATAAATTGTCATTACACAATTTTTCCATTATCTGACAATAATTCATATTATCCTAATAATATTATTGGATAACATTATTGGTAATGTCTAGAAAGTTCTGCTAAGAAAGGTTTGGTCACCTAATTGCTTTGTGAGAAGGAGAGATCCTTATTGAAAGCCCTCTTTCTGAGGACCGGCACAGTTGCCGATCTTGTGATTCATAATATTATTTGTGAATAATTAATTATTGATTTATATGATGAGGAAAATATTGATTTTATGTGGATATAGATGGAGAAAATTTTAATGTGACAATTGTTGAAAATTAATATTTTATCTTTTTCCGATAAAATAATTCATTTAAATATATTATTTTAATAATATATTAACGGTGATATTTTTTATAATGAATGTGGGATATATGAGTATATGAGGAGGAAGAGTATTTTTGTGGCATTAAATGTTTAACACATATTTTGTGTGTTGGTGGAATACAATTATTAATAAAAATTTGATTATACAGTAAAATCGCCTGCGTTTATGAATTTCGGTCAATTTCTGTTTGGAATTTGGAAAAACTTTCTTCTGCAAAGTTGTAGAGAATTGAATTTCCTATAAAATTTCACGAGATTCGAATTTTCTGATAAAAGGGCTATTTATTATGAATTATTGAAGTTCCGAAGCTCCGAAATAATTGATTTTTGGAAGTTTAAAATATTTAAAATAGGAAAAACGTTTTTTTTGTTTTGTGGGCAGCCCTAGCATGTGCAAGATAAGCTGAAATCAGTTGTCAAAATGTGCGTAGAGAATTTGTAATATATATAATATTATTATATTAAATTTTCTGCTTTGGTGTTCTAAGCATTTTCCTATAAATAGGGTGCTTAGGTTAGAATTGAAAATCACACCAGAAACTGAAGTTTTCTCTCTCTATATTATTGAGCGTATTCTTGTGAGTATTTTGAGTATACTTTAAGTATTGCTATACGGTGCAAGTTCAAGTCATAGCCTATATCCGGTGTTTCAACTAGAAGTACTATCTTTCGAGGTAGGGGATGTTATTTTATTCGAAAATGATATTATTTATTCTAATATCATTATGCCGAAGTATTGATCTGAACTTTTTAATCAAATTTGGAACTTTTAGTGTCGGGGTTACTATTCACGTATATGGCACTATTCACGATACTGATCTTATTCACGAATACTAAGAAGATTATTCATCGAAAATGAAAATTTTTCTTTTCGTCAAAATATATCTATTCGGATACTAGCTTTGATTGTATCCATGTTTTGATCATTCTTGAATTTTACACCACTATGATTATTTTTGAGGTATTTTTGGACATGGATAAAATAAAGTATGAATCCTTAATCTTTAATCTCCTTGTCATTTTGTTTCACTGGATTCGTTTCTTTAAAAATATTTTTCATCATCCTCAGTCTTAAATGATGATATTATTGAATATCTTTGGCCCGGTAGTGCAAAAATGAATGATTTCTTAATGAATTTCTTTGACCGGTAGTGCAAAGATGAACAGTGTTGAGATGAACATGATCGATCGATTAATATCTTTGGCTCAGACTGCAAAGATGAATATTTGATTCCGATATATATTGATTGATGTTACGAGGATAAAATATCGATGATGGACTTTTAAATTCATATATAGAAGATAGTAGTTTGCATTCTCTACTTAACTCTTCTAATGAATTATTATTTCATTGCGAAGATTGATTTAAAACTGGTTGCCTATTGTATTCTATTAGATTTTTTTACATTGGAGACTAACGATAATTTGTTGTATATTATCTTAGTCATAATATTTTTTACTTTGAGCTAGTTGAGCTCACCCTTTTCCTTTTGTTGTTCCATTTTTCTTCTCGGAGGCGAGAATGTAGCGAGTGCAGTCGGGGTATGGAATGATGGTTATATAGAGAGAGTTGTTTAGTAGTCCTCACTATTTTTGTAAAATAATATATAAATAATTGTGATGAGGATTTATTTAGGTATGTATATTGTCTAGAAGACAATAATTGTATTTAAACTCACAGTATATATGTTGTCGTATTTTTCACGACAAATGTAATAATAAAGTTATAGTTATTTCGCATCTGTATTTTTTAACTTTCGAAATGAGTTGGATGAAATGGACCTATTTTGAGAGCGTCACAAACCATGCATATATCAGTTCTCTTTTATGCTTAATTACTACTTGATGTGCATATATATATATATATATATATATATATATATATATGCCAAATTCATTTGATCAAGTACGGGGGACTAATTAAGCCTTTTCCCCTAAGTGGAAACATGCATCCCAAACATGTCTCTAATAATGAAATAATTATTAACCAAATATTGCATCTGTCAAAGATTTTATACCTCAACTTGAAAAGAGTAATTCATTCTCCCACGCATGCATGCACATTCTAATTCATATGCTATATATATATATATATATAATTGTACTCTCGCTCCCTTCGTCTTTTTTCAACAGTTAGTTTATATTCCTGGATATATATATATATAGAGAGAGAGAAAAAAGTTTGTTATGTTCATACAACAATAATTAACTATAGAATCAAGATCACTTGTCCACAATTAGATATATTCCTTAAAAGCACATTATCTTGCTCATGGTACGTATAATTCACAAGTATTTGTGACGACTCTTTCTAATGCTTACCTTTGCAAATATATATATATATATATATATATATATATATACACACACTCAGGCTCTCTTCAACGAATCTAGGGGTTGACAAAAAAAAACCGAATTTAAAGATGGATAAAATCGTCGTTAAAACATAAAAAATGTTTTTTATACTTTAGCAACGGTTTTATCCGTCGCTAAATCCGATTCATTTTTGGTGTAACACATAAGTTCGCTTGAGAAGTGGACCCTATATATATAATATCCCTTCAAAGTAATTATGAAAGCAAAGCACAGAAATCACTGAACTAGCTAGACATATATAATTAAATACTCCATTTGGTAACAAAGGATCCATTGAAATTAATTAAGTCATCGTTAAGAATCATAATACATTAATTATCTTTCTTTGTTTCTTTCTGTTTTAAAAACAAAAATCCTGAAATTTTAAGGTTGATTAATTACAGAAAATATATACATGCTTATGGCGGACAGGAGAAAACAACAAACAAATACTAAGTACTCACATCGATCCCAACTCGTTCGTTTTTTACTAATTTTTTTTTTGGGGGAATTTATCCATATTGAGTTATTAACTCATCACATTTAGACATTTATTGTATTATACACTTTTAGTGAGCCAGTACTCTTTAGGTAGATAGATATAACTTCAAAAAAATATATAATCAGCGCAGCATGATTACCATATGTATTGTCCAAATTAATTAATGTAGAATTTGAGTACCTTTTATTTATTTACACTTAAAATAATTACTTAATTTGTCCAAATTCGTAGGCCTCACATTTGCCTTTGACAATAAAATAAAATGAATTAGAAGGCTGTCAGATATTTTATCAGATTAAAAGGAAAAATAATTTAAGAGTAGACCTTAAACGTACATGTGACGCCCCCAAAATTAGGTATACATCACCCATCTTGGGTCGACACTTACATGGTATGTAATTTAAAAAACAACTTATTAACATAACTCGTATGCAATATACAACATAAATCGTGAGTTTAAATACAAATATCGCTTATTAGATATTATACAAACTCAAATAAAAAGTCCTCATTATTAGCTTATTATCATCACACTATTTTACGTAATAATGAGGACTACTAATGCTATCTTCGGACCATCACTGCGTTTCCCGACTCGTCCCAAATTTATATTATCATTTCAAGAGAATAAAGAAAAGAAAGGGTGAGCTTTCAACTAGCCAAAAGAAGAAATATTATGACTAAGATAATGCGTAATAAATTATCAATAGTCTTCAATAATGTTAAACCGATAAAATACAATAGACAACCGCTTTAATCAGCAATGAATACGCAATCCATTAAAAGAGTCAAGTAGAAAATAAAGTCTACTATCTTTTAGGTTTTAAAAGGTTTTTCATCATTTGTTTATAAATGAGACTCGACTTTAATAAATATTTCACATCATCGAATCACCCCGCACTACTACTGCCAAGGATATTCTTTAGTATCACGACCATAATTATTCATGCACTACGGGCGAAGAATATTTGTGTATTCATTAATGGTCATGATCATGCCAACAATCATCCCATCAATGCACTACTACCAATCGAGGATTTTTATCATATCATTTGTAACATTACTACCATGATTACATCAATAGTCTCTCATTATAATCATACCAAGTCCATCTATGCACTACAAAGCCACGTATGACTTTCAAAAAAATATAAATATGAGGATGATGACAATGATATAAGAATTCAATAAAACAAGTTCAAGAATTATTTTATCCGGAATTATTAACGTCCAAATTGTCAACATGATATTGTTTTGTAGAGTAAAATTCAAGAATGATCGGAAGAATATTTCCATGAAAAGATATTTGATGAAACGCAAATATCAAGGATATTCTACTAATTTCATGGAGTATAGAAGTCAAAGTTTTAACTAACCGGGTATAATAAAGAATGGAATAACAAAAGAAATCATCATGCATGCGATAAACCGCATGCATAAAGTTTATTCCAATGTAATAATAAATAACGGAACCGTGTCGTGAAATTCACAATGATGCGGATGTTCCAATGTAATAATAAAGATGGAACTGCATCCGGTGTAAAACACACGAATAGGATATTCCAACGTAATAATAAAGATTTTAACCAGTCCTGTAAAACACACGCATGTGATGTTCCAATAAATAATAAAGATTTTAACCAGTCCGATGTAAAACACATGCATGTGATGTTCCAATGTAAATAATAATAAAGATTTTAACCAGTCCTGTGTAAAACACGTATATGATGTTCCAATGAGAATAATAGAAGAATGTCACCAAGTATAGGGTAAACCACTTATACAAAGTTATTCCAATGTAATAATAAGCAATGGAATAACAACAGCTTCTCTTCATGAATAAGAAAGAATAACACCCCTTACATTTGGTAGGAGATTGAATACTGCGCAGCGAAGTAGTAAATAAAATACTCTTCTTCTTTCTCTCTTATTCTCTATACTTTCTCTCTATAGCTTGAATGAATTAAGTGAAAATAATGAAGCCCTAGGCCTCTATTTATAGAAGATTTCTAGCTTAGCACTCTTAGTGTGAAAAGGCAAGGCTTGTTGATTTGGTTTGGCCTTTGTAATGTGAAACGACAAGTGGTTCGGCCGCTCGTAATGTGAAACGACAAGTGGTTCGACGTCTGGTAAAGGTAATTACTATTAACGAAGGTAAATACTATTGACGAAGGTAAATACTATTCACAAGGGTAATTACTATCGACGAAGGTAATTACTTATCGACGAAGGTAAATACTATTCACAAGGGTAATTACTATCGACGAAGGTAATTACTATTGACGAAAGGTAAATACTATTCACAGGGTAATTACTATTGACGAAGGACTCTTAGATGATGACATATGAGCCCCCATAAAATAATCAAACTTACCACAAATCATTTTTTTTTCATCAACACAAATTTAATCTTTCAACAATTATTAATCATTTATAACTCATTGTCGCCTCAATTATTGATTTAATACTATAACATATTATACGTATGATACTGTGACAATAATTGAATCAATAATATAAGAGATATGATGCAAGAATTCATCAGAAGTAATAATTGAGCATAAATGAAAGTGACTTCTCACGTAAGATCAATAATCAATACCGTGTGCTACTACGCAACTACGCCAGACATCGTATTTTTTACCACCGGTAGTTCAACAGCTTTTAATTCGGTAACACCTCCGTAGTTATTTTTATAAAATATTTTTGTCATTTTCTCAATCCGATGATAATTACATTGTGGGGTCCACCAATGATTGAGCCATTATATTTAATATTCCTAACAAAAAGAATATTCCCCACCAAACGAATATTTTATAACAACTTGCATACTTTGCAAAATTTATAAATATTACCCACAACTATAACATTATATCAAATTTATTCCATAATATTCAAAAATAATATTTATAGAAAAATTCATCTTTATTTATAAAAGTTGGGGTCTTACAACTTCCCTTCTTATGAAATTTCGCCCTCAAATTAGGGTACGTACTGGTATGTCAAGAGGTAAGGATACCTTGATTTCATTTCGATTCTAACTCCCAAGTCATTTCCTCAACATCGTGGTTCCTCCACAAAACTTTGACTTGAGGTATAACCTTGGAGCGTAGAATATGTTCCTTCTTATCCAAAATTTGAACAGAACCTCTTCATACGCCAAATCTTCCGCTATTTCGTCCTGTTTCTAACTCAATAATATGGTTCGGTCTTTCACATATTTACGTAATATAGATATGTGAAAAACGTTATGAACACGAGACATATTTGGCAGAAAGCGAGTCTATAGCCACGCTTCCTACTCGATCGAGGATTAAAATGGACCGATGAATCGAGGGTTAAGTTTTCCTCTCTTCCAAATCTTGTAACTCCTTTCCATGGAGCAACTCTTATGACACATGATCTCCTATATCGAATTCCACGCCCTTTCGATGAAGATCAAGATAACTCTTTTATCGATTTTGTGAGGTTTTTATCGTTGTCGGATCGTTTGAATCTTTTCCGTAGTCATACGTACTTCAACTCCGGCCCCAACAACGTTGCTTCACCCACCTCATCCCAAAGATACCGAGAACGACACTTTCTTCCATACAACGCTTGAATGGAGCCATGCCAATACTTGCTTGATAACCGCTTGTTGTTGTAGAAAACTCCACCAATGGTAAGAACTTGTCCCAACTCCCTTGAAATCAAGGACACAGAGTCTTAATAGATCTTCAAGAGTTTGAATAGTCCTCTCTCCGATTGTCCGTCCGTCGAGGATGATATGCCGAGCTAAATCGTAAGTCTGTGCCCATAGCTTTTTGCAAACTAACCCAAAATCGTGAAGTGAATCTTGGGTCTCGATCGAAACTATGGATACCGCATACCATGCGATCTTACAATCTCGTTTATGTACATACGAGCAAGACGTTCAAGTGTATAAGTTTCAGATTTGGTAAAAAATGAGCGAGACTTGGTCAACCTATCAACAATGACCCAAATCGCATCAATGCCTTGAGAAACCTTAGGAAGACCGTGAACGAAATCCATGGTAATGTGCTCCCACTTCCATTCCGGAATTTCAAGTGGTTGCAATGGACCTTTTGGTACTTGATGCTCCGCTTTAACTCGTTGACAAGTTAGACACCTTGAGATAAACAAATATTATCTCTCTCTTATTGCTCCACCAAAATGTATGACGAAATATCATGATACATTTTGGTACTCCTGAGATGGATTGCAAATGGTGTGTTGTGTGCCTCCATCATGATATTATACTTTAAATCGTGGTCGTTAGAACACAAAGTCCGGAGTTGACTCAAGTATTCCTTCTTCATCAATTCTTGCTTCCTAAGATATAGCACCTTCTTGACTTTCTTCCTCATACGCATCACCTCAGTGTCCGTAGCTTGGCGACTTTTTAACTTTATCAATTAAAGTCGGTTCTACTCAGATACTCGCTTATCATCACACGCGTCCCTCGAGTCTTTAATTCTATCTCCATCCTTTGCAAGTCACACAAAATGGGCCTTTATATTGACAATATCGCACTCGTATTTGCATGCATATGATTTTCTACTCAATGCGTCACCACCACGCTCGCTTTTCCAGATGGTATTGGATGGTATGATCATAATCTTTCAATGCTCAAGCCAACGTCGTTGTCGCATGTTGAGTTCCTTTTGAGTGAAGAAATATTTGAGGCTTTTATGATCCGTAAAGATCTCCACTTTCTCCCCATACAAGTAATGCCTCCAAATTTTAAGTGTAAAGATAACAAATGCTAACTCTAGATCATGAGTAGGATAATTCCTCTCATATTCTTTGAGTTGTCATGAGGCATAAAGCTATTACTTTTCCATGTTGCATGAGAACACATCCCAACCTTTGCCCAAGCATCACTTGTAGATGACAAATCCCTCCGAGCCGGATGGTATTGTCGAACAGTCTTTGAAATAAGTCTCCTCTTGAGTTCTTGAAAACTCTTCACATTCTTCGCTCCAACCGAACTTTGTATCTTTCCGAGTCACCGAGTCAATGGAATAGCGATTCGAGAAAATCCTTCCACGAATCTCCGATAATAACCAAATAAACCGAGAAAGCTACGTCTTTCGGCCATCGATTTAGGTTGTTCCCACTTTGAATAGCTTCAATCTTTCTTTGGTCAACAGATATTCCATGACTTGATACCACGTGCCCAAGGAATGCTACTTCTTCAAGCCGTAACTCGCATTTCTTCAACTTGGCATAAAGCTTATATTCACGGCTTTTGGAGTGTCACCTCAAGTGTTGCTTTCATGATCTTCACGGCTTTTGGAATAAATAAGGATGTCATCAATAAAGACGACCACAAAGTGATCTAAATATTCCTTGAATACTTGGTTCATCATATCCATGAAGGCGGCGGGAGCATTAGTCAATCCAAAGGACATGACTAGGAATTCATAATGCCCGCATCTAGTTCTCGAAAGCCGCCTTTGGAATGTCACGGTTCTAATCTTCAATTGGTGATATCCTAACGAAGATCAATCTTTGAAAAGAATTTGGCTCCTTGCAACCGTCAAACAGTCATCAATACGTGGCAATGGGATACCTATTTTGATGGTGACGTGATTCAACTCCCGATAATCAATACAAAGTCGCATACTCCCATCTTTCTTCTTCACGAATAGAATGAGCACCCCAAGGAGAAGTACTTAGGACGAATAAAGCCAATGTCTAACAATTCCTGCAGTTGGGTCTTTAACTCCTCAAGTTCAATAGAGCCATTCGATATGGGGCTTTGGAAATAGGTTTTGTGTCACCGGTTCAAGGTCGATACAAAATTCAATTTCACGCCTGGGGTAGGCCAGAAGTTCTTCTGGGAATACGCCAGAAATTTATTAACAATAGGAATATCGCTTAAAACGGCGTATTTTTATTTAAATCGTGACATGAGCTAAGAAAGCTTGACATCCGCTTTTCAATAAACGAATAGCTTTATGGCTTGAGATGACCGTGATTGATTTTAATGGTTTGGTCGTTTGAATTCGCATAAATAGGTTGATTAGGAATATGAAAGCTAACAACCTTACGAAAACAATCAATTTTTGCATGATAAGTAGTTAACCAATCAATCCCTTAGAATCACGCCAAATGCAAGTATTTTTAATGAGATAAGATCGACAGTAATGTGAGGGTACCGATTTGAACCAAACAAGACTTATAAACAAAGGATGTAATGAAGGTTTCTCCCAACGGAGTTTCCACAGAGATAAGTCAAAGTCTAATTTCTCCTGAGTCAAATTTAATCGATGAGCGCAAGTAGAGAAATAAAAGAATGGGTAGAACCCCAGGTATCAAATAAAGTATAGACTTCATTAGAGTTTATGATAAGCTTACCCGTGATGACCTCATTTGATTCCTTGCTCTTTGGGAGGTCACAACAAATGCTCTCCCTCAGACTACTAGGCTTTGAATTTTCTCGGATGGCCTTTGGTGCTCCCATCCTAGTTTGAATTTGTCTTCTAGAACGCACAAAATCGAGCTAAGTGACCTTCTCTTCCACAATTATAACATGCTTTGACTGGCATGACGCAGCTTGACTCGATGTGTCCTCTCCTCCGCATTTGAAGCATATGATGAGTGGTCTTTCTCCTTCCTTAACAATGGGTCTTTGGTCTTTGACGCCTTTCCATCATTGTTGAATCTCCTTTTCTTGAAATGTCCATTCTTATTGTTTTGGCCTCGATTACCACCGGCGTGGTTACCATATCCGCCTCATTGATTCCCTCCACGCTTGTTGTCACCGCCTCGATGACTATTCTCGCCGGTATTATAATTTTGCTTACCGCTTCTTTTTTAGTCATACTGACTCATTATCGCTCTCCACTAATCGAGCCCTATTTACAACATCTAAATACAAACACGGTTTATGAGAAATAAGATGTTGACGTATCTCCCGCTTCAAACCTCTTAAAAACATTCGCGCCATTCTCTCTTCATTATCCACCAAGTGGGACGAAACCGTGATAACTCCGCAAATTTTGCCTCGTATTGCGACACGGTCCATATTGTTTTGTTCCAACTTGATAAACTCCACCTCCTTCATGTGGGCGAATACTTTCGGAAAGTATTTGTCGTTGAATGCGACTCTGAACTTCTCCCAAGATATCTTCAAGACAATTTGGTTGAGTACGTTTTACCGATTCCCACCAAAGAATCCTCCTCCGCTGCAACATAAAGGCGTGAAGGGAACCTTTGCTCCTCGGAGCATCCCAAGACATCAAATATCTTGTAATCTGCTTTATCCATGCTTCCGCCGTAAGTGGTTTTGGCTCTCCCTTAAACTCCGGTGGTCCCAGCTCCTTAAATTGTTTAGCGGTGACCGCCGAGAGTTTTCCGTGTTTCCACCTACGTTTTGGATGAGAGTCGCTTCTCATTTCATTGTTGCATAAATTGCATAAAGCCTCCGAACATTTGATCATTCGTCATTTGGTCGGTGTTGTTGTTTGCATGAGGATTGTCGCCTTCGGCGCACATTATCCTCGATTATTGATATGTGGTGAATCAACAATCGCTCAAGCCCATTCTATTCTCAACATTCTCGGATGTCATTTTCAGATCATCGCCACAAAACAAAAGGTTAATTGACATGTAACAAATTATCCCTATCTTCCGACCAACCAATAAAATATCACATAAACTTAGGTAGGTCATACTAGCGAAGGTATTCCCGTGCCTCCCCCTCCTAGTACTATTCTCACATCTTAGCCAGGGATCATATCCTAAGCTCGATACCAACCGTGACACCCCCAAAATTAGGTATACATCACCCATCTTGGGTTGACACTTACATGGTATGTAATTTAAAAACAACTTATTAACATAATCATAAGTATACAATAATACACATAAATCGTGAGTTTAAATACAAATATCGCTTCTATTAGATATTATACAAACTCAAATAAAAAGTCCTCATTACGCTTATTATCACACTATTTTACGTATTAGTGAGGACTACTAATGCTATCTTCGGACCATCACTGCTTCCCCACTGCGTCCCAAAATATATATATCATTTCAAGAAGAGAACGGTGAAAGAAAGGGTGAGCTCAACTAGCCCAAGAAGAAATATTATGACTAAGATAATGCGTAATAAATTATCAATAGTCTTCAATAATGTTAAACCGATAAAATACAATAGACAACCAGTTTAATCTGCAAATGAATACGTGATCCATTAAAAGAGTCAAGTAGAAAATAAAGTCTACTATCTTTTAGGTTTTAAAAGGTTTTTCATCATCGCTTATAGTCGAGACTCGACTTTAATAAATATTTCACATCATCGAATCACCCCGCACTACTACCAAGGATATTCTTTAGTATCACGACCACAATTATTCATGCACTACGGGCCAAGAATATTTGTGTATTCATTAATGGTCATGATCATGCCAACAATCGTCCATCAATGCACTACTACCATCGAGGATTTTTATCACATCATTTGTAACATTACGGTTAATGATTACACCGAATAGTCTCTTGTCATAATCATACCAAGTCCATCTATGCACTACAAAATACGATGACTTTCAAAAAAATATAAACATGAGGATGATGACAATGATATAAGAATTCAATAAAACAAGTTCAAGAATTATTTTATCCAGAATTATTAACGTCCAAATTGTCAACATGATATTGTTTTGTAGAGTAAAATTCAAGAATGATCGTAAGAATATTTCCATGAAAAGATATCGGATGAAACGCAAATATCAAGGATATTCTACTAATTTCATGGAGTATAAAGTCAAAGTTTTAACCAACCGGGTATAATAAAGAATGGAATAACAAAAGAAATCATCATGCAAATGCGATGAGATCGCATGCATAAAGTTATTCCAATGTAATAATAAATAACGGAACCAGTCGTGTGAAATTCACAAGCGCAGGATGTTCCAATGTAATAATAAAGATGGAACCGCATCCTGTAAAACACACGATAGGATATTCCAACGAGAATAATAAAGATTTTAACCGTGTCCTGTGTAAAACATGCATGTGATGTTCCAACGTAATAATAATAAAGATTTTAACCAGTCCGATGTAAAACACACGCATGTGATGTTCCAATGTAATAATAATAAAGATTTTAACCAGTCCTGTAAAACACACGCATACATGATGTTCCAATGTAATAATAGAAGAATGTCACCAAGTATAGGGTAAACCACTTATACAAAGTTATTCCAATGAATAATAAGCAATGGAATAACAACATTTCTTCTTCATGAATAAGAAAGAATAACACCCTTTACATTTGGTAGGAGATTGAATCTCGCAGAAGATGTAAGAACAAAATACTCTTCTTCTTTCTCTCTTATTCTCTCTATACTTTCTCTCTATAAACTTGAATGAATTAAATGAAAATAATGAAGCCCTAGGCCTCTATTTATAGAAGATTTCTAGCTTAAGCACTTTTCCGCTGTGAAAAGGCAAGTGGCTTGGACGACCGGTTTGACGCTTGAATGTGAAACGACAAGTGGTTCGACGCTCAGTAATGTGAAACGACAAGTGGTTCGACGTCTGGTAAAGGTAATTACTATTAACGAAGGTAAATACTATTGATGAAGGTAAATACTATTCACAAGGGTAATTACTATCGATTTAAGGTAATTACTTATCGAGGAAGGTAAATACTATTCACAAGGGTAATTACTATTGACGAAGGTAATTACTATTGAAGGTAAATACTATTCACAAGGGTAATTACTATTGACGAAGGGACTCTTAGATGATGACATATGAGCCCCCATAAAAATAATCAAACTTACCACAAATCATTTTTTTTCATCAACACAAATTTAATCTTTCAACAATTATTAATCATTTATAACTTGTCGCCTCAATTATTGATTTAATACTATAACATATTATACGATGATACGCGACAATAATTGAATCAATAATATAAGAGATATGATCAAAGAATTATCGTAGCAATAATTGAAAGCATAAATTTGAGTGACTTCACGTAAGTGGCGTCAATAATCAATACTGCAGTGTCTACTACGCAACTCACGCCAGACATCGTATTTTTACCAATTTAGGGTAGTTCAACAGCTTTTAATTCAGAATACCTCCGCCCAAGTATTTTTATAAAATATTTTTGTCATTTTCAATCCGATAATAATTACATTGTGGGGTCCACCAATGATTGAGCCATTGTATTTAATATTCCTAACAAAAAGAATATTCCCCACCAAACGAATATTTTATAACAACTTTGCATACTTTGCAAAATTTATAAATATTACCCACAACTATAACATTATATCAAATTTATTCCATAATATTCAAAATAATATTTATAGAAAAATTCATCTTTATTTATAAAAAGTTCTTGGGGATCTTACAAAGATGTGAGACATGAACAATTCAACCAAATTTAACAAACTGAAGTGATGCACATCGGATATATAGTTGGAGGCTAGGTGAGACAAAACAATTCAATATGGAATTAATATATGAGGAGGCCAATTATATTCTTGTTATATCTAAATCAAACCCTAAACCCTAAATTAATTAATTAACGAGTTAAACTCAATGATCAGATCAATATTGAAGTTAAGAGGTCGAAATAGGTAAAATCTCATATGGTACAAAAATGAATTGTGTGACCTAGACGAGTAGTTAGGACGAGAGGAGGAGATTGTTATATTGGTGCGATCGAGAAACAAGAATTCGAAATATGATTATTAATTAACAAGTAATATTTATGCAGTAAATATATATATATATATATATATATATATATATATATATATATATATATATATATATAGCAACATTTTTTAACTACACTTGGAACTTTTAAAAATATTTATTGATGTCTGATATTATATATTAATGCCCTTAATTAAGGGAGTGCACGCGCCTATGGTAGGTGTGAGCTCAAATATAAATTAGGGTTGACATGTGATCTAAAGAATTAAATAAATTGGGAGAAGATTCCGCGTGTCTCGATGCAGTAGCCTCCGCGTGTCCCGATGCAGAAAGCTCGTGGAGGCAGCACACCAGCCCTGGGCTTTAGGCCCGCTAAAATTGACAAATTTTTAGGGCCTCAAGAGATATTTGTGTTATGTATATATATACCCAAACAAAAGAGAACAGTCCATGTCAGTTTAAATTTAATGGATCACAAAAAAATTACCCAATAAAATAGGCCCAAATTTTATTATTATCGTTTTAGGCCCCGACCCTGCGTGGAGGCGGCTTATGTTGGTAATTGATTGAGGCATTGGATTGATAACTAGAAGGACATGATGATTTGAGCATTAGTCAAGTAACTAAGTGTATTTCTGGAATTTCTTCTGAAATCACATGTCAAGCACAAGACCTAGACATGTGTCAGACACGTGACCATTTTCCAGAAACGTTATAAATAACCCCTTTCATTTCAATAGAAGGGGAACTTTTGATTCTCTCTTAACTGAAGACTTTGAAGAAGGTTCTTGAATCCTAAGAGTTCTGTCACATATTACTCGAGCAATCGCTTACCTGTTCTTCTCCCTTTTCAATCAATATCAGGACCATATTCTTTGTGAATTTATCTCATCCTCAGTCAACACAAAACCGTAATACTAGTAAGGTACGTACGGTTTCCTTACCCACAGTAGGTATGTTACAATCAATACAGTACGTACAGATTTCACATGGATTAGGTAGGAGTTCATAATTAATTACTTTATCCAAAGGTATGAAGCTAGCTTAGGTAGGCTAGGTTGATTGAATTAAAAAAGAAAAATCCGATTACGCAAAATTAAGAAATGAATTTGGATGTAGCTAGCTAGCAAATACTTTTGCGCACTTTGGTGGAAACATTACAAGTACATCCCTTTGATGGAATTACAAGTCATGTGTTGGTTAATAAATCCAGCTAACCCTAACTATGCATAATTTTTTTTAAAATTTTAACATCAGTATCATTCATAGATCTTGCTGTCATGTATACTTTAGTTTAATAAATTAATAGCATTAATCATGCAGCATAACTAATTAATTACTTGCAATTGACCTGATTGAATTAATACATATACATATATATATATATATATATTCTTCTTTTTACCTTCTTTTACAATTATTTTGTTATATATCATTTTTTTTTATCACAGTTAATTAATTAGACCTAATAAATTGGCTACTTTTGTGCACAAGTTAAAAAAAAGCTTGTTTAATTTTTCTTCAAAGGAAAAGGAGAAGATCGACATCATTAATTTGAATTAATTAAGGAGCAGTTTTTGTTATGATTTAGAAATGCAATTGCTCGTATATATATTGTCTCGAGCGAACACTAACTTATCTACAGCGACTCTCACAGGTCCAATTTGGATTTTCATTACGCATGTTTACACTAGCTATGTATATATGCCTCTACTATTCACTAAAAAGCGATTTTCATTTATTATATAATACTACTCCTTATATAATTTCTTAATTAATTTCCACAAAAATATATAATCTCATTTATCAACTAATTTTTTGTTCCACCAAAAGAGTTTGCTTTTTATATATCCTCAAGTTTGTCATTATCATACGCACGCGCGACTAAATTAACAAAAATATATAATTCTTAATATATATATATATATTGACAAATACTGTAAATATGATTATTTTTTTTCCGTAGAACAGAGAGTATTAACAACAATATGGCTTATGAACTTCGATCGGCCATGTCCCCAACAGTACAAGTAAGTTTCTGCGATTTTATTAATGCTTCCACTCATTAGTCAGATCCCACTGGCCGGTGCTATATATATACAAATTAATTAATTTGAGCTAGGAATTTATTTATTTATTTATTTAATTGAATTTTTGTATGTGGAAGAACGAACTTGATGCATCAGCATCATAATCATAATCAAAGCAGACAAGAACCGGTTCTGGTCCATGTTCACAAGCACAAATGAATAAACTCATTGGTTGCTAGTTGATCGTACGTGAGCCAATTAAGGGAACAATTTTTGGTGTAGCTTCTTCATAAAATTAGGTCATTTCCACTGTAAAATTCAATCATTAAATTTAAAAAGGTTCATTTTTTTCTATTTTAATTTATACTCAAATCCACTTATCAAATTAAATTTTTATCTAGATATCATGTTATTTTACGATGAATGACTGCTCATAATTTTATTGACCGTGACATTTTTGGATTAATGATGGTGTGGAAGCCACTATAAATAGGAGCCAAACCCCATTAAAATTCCATGGTATAAATGGTAATTAGGGCCCGGGCCACAACACAAATACTTAATTTGCGATATATATAATTTATTTTGTTGGGTAGGGCAACGCCATACCGAAGAAGCTGCGTAAGCATGTAGACAGTAGATCCATGTGGTTACAAGTGGATTCAGTGCACTAAGAATTGCATGGTTATATATGAATGTTTAATCAGCAGATCTTATTTTGGATCATATAGATTTGAACAAGAGAGGAAAGCATATATGGTAACCATTTTTTCAATTTGTTTTTGGCTTAAAAGTATTACTATTATTTTATTTTTCATAATCAAAGACGAATTTGAGATTTAAAAAAAAAAAAAAAAAAGAAAGGGAAAAAATGAATAGAGAACGTCATTTCAATTAGGTCATGGCACTACCGGCCTTTCATCCTCTCTCATCCAATCTTTTATCTAATTAAGCTTATTTTATCAGAAATCTCATTCAACATTTCTGTTCGCGCGAGAATCGCAATAGGTCATGAATTATATATATCCAGATCATTCTCAATGAATTCATAAGAAATGATCATATTTTTTTATCGGGTTTGGGTAGATATATACCAAAGATTTTGAGCGACCAATCTAGTAGAACAACTCAAAAAATATAAAAAAAGTATAGTTAATTTTTTCATGCTCAATCTAAGTTCAAAGTACTATTTGTACAAATGTTACATAATTTCATCTTCGTATAGATAAATAGATATAGGATCTATGGGGCAATTGCTTAGTTTCATCACCTCCAAAGTTTTCTAAAGAAGAGATTCAGTATATGTTTAAATATATTTTTTTTTGTAACAAACACAAACTTAGAACTGGCTTCTGTTTTAATTCTGAAGATTTTTTTTTTTGTCCTTTTCACAAAATGGCCAGAGCCAAGAATCAGTGTTTTTTGTGTGATAGTTCTAAAAAATGAAGAATTATATTTTTATTAACATTACGTCGTTTTAAAGATTTTTAATAAAACAAGTGGGGTTGGGGTGACATTTTTGTAAATAAAAAAAAAAATAAGCTAATATGATCACTCTCTTTTAATATTATTTTATTTTATTTAAAAAAATCCAAAATAACGTAATTTTATTTAAAAGAGATATGCTTTGAATTTTCATCACTTGTCTGATGAACCGCCAACAAGTTTTGTTGATGATACACATCACACATGCAAGGGTTGGAATAATTTATTTATGATGTCAAGAATTTAGGTCAGGATGGGACATTGAGCGAGAATGGTGACGTCCCACACAAATACTAATGGAAGAGCTAGCCAACAATTAATCCTTTTTTTAAACATTAATTAATTCGCCACTTTCATGATTAATCAAATATTCATTCTCTATCCTAATTGATATATTGTGTTAATTTGTCAAACCCTAAAATTAAACACGTCTAGGCCTAGCTACTTTTAATTTGTCTCCAATTTTACTTGTGCCTGCCTGCCTAGAAAGAATTTGCAAAAATTAAGAACCCGATGGTGCTGACAATGACAACCATTTTGGGGTCATAATGCAAAACTAGGAAGTTCGTTGATTATTGGACAAAAGTATATGATGATCATAGTATGAAGAATTTTAAGTTTAGGCACTAACTAAAATCATTTTTAAATACCAATTTTTTGTGTTAAAATATCAATTTCCTTTCAAATTAATTGCTAATTTCTTCGCTCATTACATGAAACTAGCTGATCATGCAAAGTTGGTATACATCTAAATTTGTGAAATGAAGAGGACTAAGCTGCTTCTGAAGATTATCATTAATTATTAACATTTAAATACATTTAGAAATTAAGATTAGAATGAAATATTAATCTGCTGTGGTGACCATTTCATTACTTGCATGGGTCTGTCTATATACGTAATTTGAAAAAGGGTATTTCAAACAAAGCATGCATGCATGCATAGCACTATTCTCGATCAATAACTTGCAACAAAAAAATTAATATTTCTAATTAATGGATGTGTATACGTACGTATCTTTTTCTTCACATTCGTGCAATTTTAACGACGCACTAGTAGACATGATATCAATAGTTCCAAAGTATTTAGCATAGGGTGTTTTCAATAATTGGGCTACATATATAAACTCTAATAAAGGGCTTGAGCCTTTTATAGGCATATTATAGTGGTCTTGTATGTGTTGGGCCTTTAGAGCATCAAATTCCAAAAAGTAAATAGTTGTGTGTTGACACTTGGTGGCCTTTTCTATAGCCACATAAATCATGGACTGCTTAAATACTTAAGAGAGTTGTTAGTAAATGCGTTTGGGCTTTATCATGGCAATGGTAGTAAGTTAGATTCAAATTTATTATTTCCTTTTGTAATCCTCTGGGATTTTAACATACTATATATACTATATTAAAATCAAATATAGCTACCATAAGTTTTGTGCAGAGTCTTCCATTCCATTTCTCTTTCATTATACTAACCAATAAATGTTATAAAATTATGTCCAGATTCATTATATAATGGATGTCTAGTAACTCTCATGTCCATTGAGTTTTTATAACTCATGATTTCTTGAGTTTTAAACATCCTAAGTAGTTATATTAGTATTGATGTTATTATATCTATATATAATAACATTTGTAAAGTAAAGGTGAGATGGACATATACAATTACAAGATATGAAATGAGAATGCTCCTCCCTTGATCATCATCTTTGTTCTTCATATTATATATTAATCTTTTATAATACGTTATTAGCACGATTTGCTTCTCACTTTCGTCTTAAAGCAGATAATTATATTTGGTTTATTGGTATGAAGTAGAAGGTATATTTATCTATTATTTATACAAATTATTAATATACTTTTACGCATGTCTTCAATATCGAGATGTTGTAGGATTACGGTGACTATGCTTTCATTTGAAAGCATGGTGGCCTAAACAGTCTATATTTGCTCATCATGCGATTTTGATTTGTTAAAGCATGCTAGTATAACTAATTTCGGTTTCACTTTGGTTGCAAAAGTAGAAATTTGATAGTAAGAGATAGTAAGTAATTAATCGTCTGACTTTGTTTTGGTTTTGATAAATGGAAGACTCAATCTACGCTTACTTGGAACCTATAGAAAAATAGAAATTAATTGGAGTTCAGGATGCTTTTAGATTTCAGTCATGGTGGTGACTGATGATAATATCACCTCAATACAGATAAATTGTTTACTTTGATTTAGGTTCATGAGATTAGTAGCCTTAACATGGGGTGAGATTTTCTTTTTAGTTATATTATGTTATCTGTCACCTGTTTAAAGATTTGTAGCGAAGTCGATTACCTGTCATGATTTTATCTATCTGATAAATTCACCAACTAGTTGAGCAACTTTATAACAATTAATGTGGCAAAATTCTTAACCCCTTCTTTTCAATTTGAACCAAGTACTGCTTGTAACATTGGTGAAAGATAAAGAAAAAAAAAACAAGTAAGCATTCAAAGTGTAAACTTTCTTGATTATTTGGCCCTTGATTACTTGTCTCTTTATGGCTGGTCCATAGCTCAGTGATAGAGCATTTGACTGCATCAAGAAGAACACCCAGTTACTTCCATATCAATTTGATAATAATAGCAGTATAGTAACTAACATAAATAGAATCTTACATTGCAAAGCTTCATATCCATTTGGACCTTGCTTTGGGTCATGCAAGAAATATACTTAGTAGTGTTGGCTTGTTATTTAGTTTTAGTAAAAAATTTTAGTTTCAGTATTTTCTTTGCATTTCTATAAATTGTTTCATTATAATTAAAACGAACATATATAATTATTTAATTTGATGAAAAATATGTTTAGTTATTTAATATTCAAATTTTATAAATTTGAATTTGTTGCCCTTGATTTATATCGAGCAAGAATTGTTTGTAATGGAATCTTGATGTTGAGATTCATATAAAGGCAAAGAACCTTGGAGATACAATTAAAGTTGACAATCATGCATCCCTGTAGGATCATGCAAAATTAATTATTTTTATTATTTATCATCTCCATAAAAAAAATTGATAAAGACATGTTAGAAAAAAAAATATATTTACTATATTTCATGCCTCGAATATGCTCCTGTAGTAGCAATATTGTGAGTATAAGTTCATAATATATTCCCTGAAGCGATAAAGGAAATTATATTCCTAGAAGTGATATCATTTCTTCTAGTGGCTGTACAAAATAATGAGTTTTTGCTGAAAAATCAACAATCTAGCTCGACCGATTCTCATTACATTCCACAAGTGAATGGAACCTCATTTGATAATCATAAAGAAAATTATGATTGTGGTTATGGTAGTAGACGTGAAAGGAATAATCAATATAGAAAAGGAATGTACTGTCGTGTACTCTAAACATTTGGTATATAGATTTGTACCAAGACTCCATAAAAGAAAAGAAAATGGAATTGAAATAAATTTTATTGTTCATAATGATCCCAAGATCCCATGGATTATTTTGACTTTTCAAATGGAGTGGATATAACTCATTTTGATATCTATGGTTTCCTTGATTTTATGTTGATAAATGTTCATACTAATTAATTATTTTTATTTCATTATATTATGACATTATATTAAGTATTTTTATTATATGTTTTATTTATGTTTCAAGTAATAAAGTTAAATTTATGTTTTGCATATATGAAGTTGTATGGGCTTTGAAAGCTCATCAAACTTAATTAAAGTCTCTGGAAGAAGCGATTATAATATTGTCAAATAGTCAAAACTTTGTATTGATGATTCTTTATATTCTTACGAAATGACGAAATTTTGCTCGATTTTAAGATATACGTTATAATGGTCATCCATTGAAGAACCGGAAGATTCTTTAATTTAAGGAATTTTCATGTGCTGCTTGTTCTCAAGGCAAATTGGTCATTAGACCATCACCAGCTAAATTTGGGATTGAATCTCCAAAGTTTCTAGAACGTATTCAAGGAGATATTTGTGGGCCTATTCACCCACCAAGTGAACCATTTAAATATTTTATGGTTTTAATAGATGCATCTACAAGATGGTCACATGTGTGTTTATTATCAACTTGCAACCAACCTGGCGTTTGCGAGATTACTTGCTTAAATTATTAGATTACGAGCACAATTTTCGAATCATACAATCAAGACTATTCGTCTTGACAATGCTGGTGAATTTACATCCCAAACATTTAATGATTATTGCATGTCACTTGGGATATATAATGAACATCATGTTTGCTTGAGTTCATACTCGAATGGTCTTCATTGAATCATTTATTAAACGCCTCGATTAATTGCAAGATCATTGCTCATGAGAACAAAACTTCTGCTCTCTGTTTGGGGCATGCTATTTTATTGAAGGCGTTGAAGAATTTCTTATATTACTTCATAGTATCGGGCGAGCTTCGTATTAGAAAAAGTCGCAAATTTTCTTCCGGGATATATTATACTAAAATGAGAATAGTTGAAATAAATGTTGTAATACACCGAAAATATATAATACACGAAGTGTTCGGATGAAAAAGATTTTTATTATTTAGCATGTGAGACCCCAGATTTTATCAATAAAGATTTAAATTTTGTTTAAATAATTTTTAATATTATGGTGTGAATTTGAGATAATATTATAGTTGTGGGTAGTATTTATAAATTTTGTAAAAGTATGCAAGTGGTTATATTATATTCGATTGGTCGGGAATATTCGGTTTAGCGAGGAATATTCGTATGACAACTCAATCATTGGTGGACCTACAATGTAATTATTGTCGGATTGATGAAAACGACAAAAATATTTTATTGAAATAACGGCGGAAGTTTTAATGGTTGATCTTATTGAACTACTCGGTAGTAAAAGTAAGATGTCGTGTGGTTGCATAAGTAGCACACGGTATTGATTATTGATGCTTATATGAGAAGTCACTCGGTTTGATTCCATTATTGTCGATTAATAATATGAATTATTATAATGATAATGACGTTTTGTTTTATTCGTATTATTAACGTAATAAAAGCGAAACATCTTTTATATAAAATGAATACTTTATTAAAGTTATTCTATAAATAAAATATATTATATTTTATTATGCATAGTGTTGCATAGTGTTTTGCATAGTGTTTTTGCATAGTGTTGCATAGTGTTTGCATAGTAAAATATTTTTATATAAATAGAATATATTATATTTTATTTAAAAGATTTTGCTTTAAATATGGATGTCGTATTAAAGTAAATCAATCTGGACTGCTTCATGGATTAATTACTATGCATTCTATTTTCCTATAAATAAAGCTCATTCCTTCATTATTTTCTTACAAATTCAATGAAACTAGAGAGAAATTATAGAGAGAAGTATAGAGAGAAATCTATAGAGAGAAGAAAAGAGTATTCTGGTACAGTCTTATTTACTTTGATATCCAAAGTGTCTTTTTACGGTGAGGGGATATTATTTGTTGTACCGTAAGGGGTGTTATTCTTTCTTATTCATGAAGAGAACTTACATTATTCCATTCATTATTATTCTGTTGGAATAACACGTAAAAGTGGCATACCCTATACATAACTTTGTACGCTGTGACACCTATACTTGGTGAAATCTTTATATTATTCCATTCTTATTTATTCTGTTGGAATAACTTTGTATCTGCCAAATCCCCTATACTTAGTGATCTTCTTCTTCATTATTCCATTCTTTATTATTACATTTGGAATATCCTATCTCGTGTGTTTACCCAGGACTGGTTCCATTGTTTATTATTCCGCATTTATTATTACATTGGAATATCACATGCGTGTGTTTTTACACCCTGACTGGGTTCCATTGTTTATTATTCAACATTTATTATTACATTGGATCATCCCATCGATGTGAATTTCACGACTTTGTTCCGTTACTATTATTACATTGGAATAACTCATGGCATCTGCAATCTGCATGCGTGGTGATTTCTTTTGTTATTCCATTCTTGATTATACCCAAATGGTTAAAACTTGACTTATATATTCCATGAAATTAGTAGAATATCTTTGATATTTGCGTTTCATCCAAAGATATCTTTTCATGGAAATATTCTTCCGATCATTCTTGAATTTTACTCTACAAAGCGATGATTCATGTTGACAGTTTGGGCGTTATTAGTTCTGAATAAATTAATTCGTGAACTTGTTTTATTGAATTATTATGTCATTGTCATCATCCTCATGTTATATTATGTTATCTTTGGCTTACGTGCGTAGATGAACTTAGTATGATTATGACCGAGGGATCATTCGGTATAATCATGGCTTGTTATAAATGATGTGATAAAAGTCCTCGTGGCTTTAAATGCAATCGATGAATGGTTTTTGGTATGATTATGACCGGGGTGATTCGGTATAGTCATGGCCATTGATAATTTGATGAAAATCCTTGGCCAGTGGTACAAGGATGATTAGATATTGTGGTTTATTCATTAAACGAGTTTTAGTGATAAAATTGATGAAAACCTTTTAAAACCTAAAAGATAGTAGACTTTATTTTCTACTTGACTCTTTTAATGGATTGCATATTCATTATGCAGCTTAAACCGGTTTGTCTATTGTATTTTATCGGTTTAACATTGTTGAAGGCTAATGATAATTTATTCGCATTATCTTAGTCATAATATTTCTTCTTTGGGCTAATTGAGCTCACCCTTTCTTTCACCGTTTCTCTTCGTGAAATGAAAATATATTTGAGACAGTCGGAAAGCGGAGTGATGGTCCAGAGGATAGCATTAGTAGTCCTTACTATTCTGTTAAATAGTGTGACAATAATTGTAATGAGGACTCCTTGAGTATGGATATTGTCTAAATGACAATATTCCTATTAGAACTCTCAGTTTATGTATTGTCGTATTGTACACGACAGTTATATTAGTAAGTTTGTATTTGAATTTATTTATCATGTAAGTGGCGACCCAAGATGGGTGACGTATACCTAATTTTGGGGGCGTCACATAGCATGATCATATTGATCATCCAGGATCAATAATGTTGCATTGAATTATTGAAAACTCCCATGAACATCCCGTAAGGAACCAGAAGATTCCTTTATTTGTTGATTATATCAAAGTAAATTAATTACCAATACATGTTTGGGGTCATGCTATTCATAACCTCAATAAGTGATATTTTTAAGGTATAATTTGAGGATTGTTATTTTAATGAAACAGTCTTCCCACCATTAGGGGAGAAAAGTCGTTACTAAAAGCACTGACGTTAGATGGTCATGAAAGTACGATGGGAGATTAATTAGAATGTTTGAACGTTATTTAATCTTGATCCTTATACAAATCAATATGAACTAGAAGTTCAAAGGATAATTCATTTGCAATGAATTGCAAATTAATTACCATAATTATTCACCGATAATAAGAAAATAGTGATATATCACATTCTAGCTACTAATACTCTAGCAGAGATTGATGTCCACATGTGGACAATCAATTAATCTGCGATATAAATTGAATCTAAGTCACACCAAAAACATGAAAGAATGATCGGTATTAAAGATAGAATTTCCCAGAAGAAGAAAGTACAAGAAAAACAAGTTGCAGCCTATAAAGAGGCTATACCCATGAAACAGGCTACAAAATTTATCAATCTATCCAAAACTTATGAACAAAAATCTCCTGTAAATAAAACTCTTGAAGAGTTATCCCTTGAAGAGGATCAGGTACCTGAAAATAACGAGATCTCGATACATTATGTATATACAGGAGACGTATATATTGGATAGAAATAAAATCGTTGTAGACAACATATTTTCATATAAATTTGCTATGGATATTACCAGAAGTAATGATCATCGTTGATGAATGTAGAAATATTTGGCCAATGTAGAAAGAGGCGATTCAAGCAGAATTAAATTCACTAAGTAAATATGAAGTTTTTGGACCTGTAGTCCGAACACCTAAAGGTGTAATGCCTGTAGAATACAAATGAGTATTTGTACGAAATAAGAAAAATAAAATTATATAGTATAAAGCTGAACTTGTAAGACAAGATTTCTTCGCAAAGACATGATATTAATTATGAAGAAACATATGCTCTCGTAATGGACACAATTACATTCAGATTTTAATTAGCTTGGTAGAAAGAGAAATTAATGGATGTTGTTACATCATATCTGTATGGATCATTATATAATATATGAAAATCCCTGAAGGATATAAAATGCCTGAAGCATATAATTCTACATCTCGAAATATGTATTCTATTAAGCTACAAAGATCTTTATATGGGTTAAAGCAATCCAGATGCATATTGTTGTATAATCGCCTAAGTAGATATCTTTTGAAAGAAGGATTTGAGAATAATCCAATTTATGCATGCATTTTATCAAAAGATCATAATCTGGATTCTTTATTATTATTTGTATTTATTGATGAAAGATTTTGCTCGGAAGAGTCGACAAAAATAAAAAATTTGAGATGAAAGATATTGGAAAGACAAATTTTGTCTTGGCCTTACAAATTGAACTATAGAATTCTTGTACACGTAAAAAGTCCCAAGTAACTTTACATGAATAATGTTAATCCTTTGAGTACTCAATGATGGGATTGGTCACTTGATATCATGAAAAATCCGTTTTGACCACAAGAAAATAATAAAGAAACTTTTGGTCTTGAAGTACCATATATTAGGTCCTGAAGTACCATATCTTAGTCTGCAATTGATACTTTGATGTATCTTGCAAATTTATTAAGACTTGATATAACATTTGCGGTTAACTTACTAGCAATGTATAGTTATGCACCAACTCGAAGATATTGTAATGAAATTAAACATATTTTACGTTGTCTTCATTGAGACTATTGATTTGGGATTATTTAATCCAAATGGTAATAGAACCAAACATATTGAACCAAAATTATTTTATACACATGAGCCCCAGAAGAATGATAATATTGATCATGTGATAATTTGGTTGATATATTCATTAAGTCATTACCAACTATGATTTTGAAGAAGATGGTGCACAATATTGGCATACTCGACTTAATGATATTTTTACCATGAACAATGGAAATTCTATGTATTTATGAAGGGGAGTAAAAGGATATATATCTTTGATTGTACTCTTTTCCTTCGCTAAGGTTTTTTCCCACCTGGTTTTCCTTTGCAAGGTTTTAATGAGGCAATCCCAAGGCACTTAGAAGTTATACAAGAATATTGTACTCTTTCCTTCGCCAAATTTTTTCCCAATTTGGGTTTTTATTTGGTAAGATTTTTAACGAGGCATATTCTTAGAAAATTGCTACAAAAAAACTCCATCCATTTTGTATGAAGACAATGTTGCATGTATAGCTCAATTAAAGGAGGATACATCAAAGATAATCTAGCGAGATCAACTGCAATGTTTGAAGGATTATACATTGCAATATTGGAATCGACATTTGAAGAACTTAAGTATACATTCATGAGGGGAGCTAATGCTACACGCACTCTTTTTCCTTAACCATGGTTTTTCCCATTGGATTTTTCCCAGTAAGGTTTTTAATGAGGCAACTTTCAATGCGTATTATTATACAATAAACATCCAAGGGGGAGTGTTATAAAATTATGTCTAGATTCATTATATAATGGATGTCTAGTAACTCCCATGTCCATTGAGTTTTGTAACTCATGACTCTTGAGTTTTGTAACATCCTAGTAGTTATGTTAGTATTGATGTTATTATATCTATATATAATAACATTTGTAAAGTAAATGTGAGATGGACATATACAATTACAAGATATGAAATAAGAATGCTCCTCCCTTGATCATCATCTTTGTTCTTCATATTATATATTAATCTTTTATAATAATAAAGACTTTATGGACTCATGAATAAAACATCATATATTGTCGGCTTGGCCCAATTACCCACCTAATATATTCTTATTAAGTTCAATCTTTTTTACAATTAACTTCGTCATTATACTAAATTATGTTATGGGGAAATATTTGATCTTTTAATAATACTAATTTTCTGAAAATAAATTCTTTAATTTGTAAAAATGATTGACAAAATGTCAAAATCTATATTTACATGCATGTGTCTAAGTAACTCTTACATATAAAAAGTAAATTTCAAACGAGTCACGTTATATTGCGATTTTTTTTTATCGGAATATGGATGCAATGTACATGAATACATGCGATAATGTAGGGCGATAATGAAACAACTCGGGTCAAATTTTGAATCCGGATAAGACCCTTAAACCACTAGTCTAATAGTATTTTCTTGGGTTATCTTAGCACACCACAGACTCACCTAAAAGGTCATGACTTAAAAAAATTATTAGTAGTAACTTATTTTTTTATATGCAATTTTTTTTTTCTTATCTTTTGATGTATGACAGATGTATTACAATAAGATTAATAGAGTCTATTAAATACTCGCAACAAAAAAAGTCATACAAAATAGCAAGGGACTAGTAAAAAAATATTAAACCGTGTTTGGTCAAATAGTTAGCTAGAAAGAAATAATTAAAAAAGGTGCTCACCATAATCTTGGTCCCGAAGAAAATGTATTAGTCTCCAATTATCTTGTAAAAGATGAAGTATTTAAAGTTGATAAAAGTGAGTCTGACCTCATAAAGACCAAATTAATACTAATAGATCTATGCACTAATCTAAAAGTAGGCTTAATAAACATTTAATAATAAAAATATTATATTTAAAAATATAATAATATTATTGTAACCAATTATATCTCTTGTACTATCATTACAAATAATATATGTCATTAAATGTAATATCCGGAAAAAATTAAATATTAAAAATAAATAAATTATTATTTTGTTTTAAAAATATATTAATTGGACTTTGTCATTTAATTGGGCCAACTAGTTATTTAATTTATTGGGCTAATAAATATTAATAAGTGTGGATAAATTAACTGGTAAAATTGGGCTTTAAAATTAAGTGGGTCTAATTTATAATTGTGTAATTTTAAAATTCTATTAAAATTTGGAGAGTTAATAAAATATATTAATTTATAAGTAAAACCTAAATTTTACTTGACATTACTTTCATCTAAGCCGCTTGCTAACGGGGAAAAAAAAGACAAGAGCCACGACCACAGCGTGGAATTGTAACTTGTTATTTCAAGTAAGGTATAGTAGTATCATTTATACATATATGATTCATATAATATATATGTTGTATTCAAATCATTCTATATATATGTGTGTGTGGAGATCATGTGAATTGATGGGCATAGAAATTGATGATTGCTTTTCTTATAAAAAAAACGTTAAAGTGTTCAGTTGAAAGCTATTGTACTATTGCAACATAATAAGAATTATTTATATATTAGATTTCTTGCAGGCATGTGATTTTCGTATTTTATATAAACATATATATATATATATATATATATATATATATATATTTGAGGTTTGCATTGCAGTCATGCTGCCGAAGCTTCAATTATTTTTTCTTTATGTATATATATATATATATATATATATATATATATATATATATGTGTGTGTGTGTGTGTGTGTGTGTGTATGACGCCCCCAAAATAGGTATACATCATCCATTCTGAGTTGTCAATACATGGTACAGAAATAACTATAACTTTATTATTACAACAGTAAAACTGTGAGTTTGAATACAAATATTATCTTCAGACAATATTTATACTCAAATAAATCCTCATCACATTTATTGATACATTATTTTACAAAAATGGTGACGACTACTAAACAACTCTCTCTAGAACCTTCATTCCATACCCCACTTGTACTTTCGCTTATATTCTCGCCCTAAGAAGAAAAAATGGAACAAAAGGAAAAGGGTGAGCTCAACTAGCCCATAAAAAATATTATGACTAAGATAATATACAACAAATTATCGTTAGTCTTCAACAGGAAAAATCTAATAGAATACAATAGACAACAAATTTTAAATCAATATTCGCAGCGGAAATAATAATTCATTAGAAGAGTTAAGTAGAGAATGCAAACTACTATCTTCTATTTATGAATTTAAAGTTCATCGCTCTATCTTTTATCCCTCAGAACATCAATCAATATATATCGGAATCAAATATTCATCTTTGCACTACAGCCAAAGATATTCATCACCGGTCATGTTCATCTAAACACTGCTCATCTTTGCACTACTGGCCAAAGATATTAATCGATTAATCGTGTTCATCTCAACACTGCTCATCTTTGCACTACTGACCAAAGATATTCATCAAGAAATCATTCATCTTTGCACTACAAAAGCCAAAGATATTCAATAATATCATCATTTAGGATCCGAGGATGATGAAAAATATTTTAAAGGAAACGAATCCAATTGAAACAAAAGAACAATTATTAAGGATTCATACTTTAAACAATCCGGAGTTCAAAATACTTCATAAATAATCATACTTCAAGTAAAATTCAAGAATGATCAAAACATGAGATACAATCAAAGCTAGTATCCGAATAGATATTTTGGACAAAAAGAAGAAATTTTATTTTTCTAGATTGAATAATCACCGTATTCGTGAATAATTAGTCGATATCGTGAATAAAGGTCGATCGTGAATAAGAATCTTCAACACCAAAAGATAGAAATTTCACAAAAAAACATCTTCACGCTTAAGTGAATAAGACTGTGAATAAGAACTCGTGAATAGTAACTCGTGAATAGTAACCCGACATGAAAAAGTTCTAAATTTGATTAAAAATTCCAACCAATATTTCGGCGATAATGATATTGAAGAAATATCATTTTCGAATAAAATAACATCCCTTACCTCGAAAGATTAAGTATTTAAATTTAATAACGGGTATAGCTATGACTTGAACTTGCACCGTATAGCAATACTCAAAGTATACTCAAAATACTCACAAGAATAAACTCGATAATATAGAGAGAAAACTTCAGCTTACGGTGTGATTTTCAATTCTAACCTAAGACCCTATTTATAGAAATTGCTTAGAACACCAAAGCGAAAAATTTAATTTAATATTATTATTATTTTTCTAAATTTTCCTACGCATACCAACCTAATTCAAATTTATCAACCACACCCCAATAAAAACAACAAAAACGTTTTCTCACTTAAACCATTTAAAACTTCAAAAAATGATAATCAATTAATTCAAAACTTCAATAATTCATAATAAATAGGCCTTTTGTCGAGAAAATTCGAATCTCGCGTGTTTTTATAGGAAATTAAATTCTCTACAACTTTGCGAAAGAAAGTTTTCTAAATTCCAAATGTAAATTGACCGAAATCCATAAACTGAAGCGATTTTACATTTATAATCAAATTTCAAATAATAAATGGGGTCCACCGACATGTTTAACATGTTTTAAATATTTATTGCAACAAAATACTCTTCCTCCTCGTATACTCATATATCCCACATTCGTTGTAAAAATATCACCATTATTATATTATTAAAATATAATAATACATTTAAATAATTATCTTATCGAGAAAAGATAAAATTTCAATTTTCAACAATTGTCAAATTAAAATTTTTCTCCATCTATATCTACATAAAATCAATATTTTTCTCATCATATGAATCAATAATTAATTATTCACAAATAATATTACGTAATCAACGACTTTCCGTATAATATAGATTTCAACATTAATCATTAAAGAACCTTTGAGTAAATAGTTACTGTATAATTCAATCCTTCCACCATACAATGTCCCAATTAAATATAAGACATGGAATTATCGCAAGTCTTATTTTATTTAATTATATGTATTTCGATCCTTAAATGCACAACTCCAAATAATGCAAATTAGAAACTCCTTTCTAATTTCATTCCGCCTCATTTCACTCACCGGGTTGTCATTTATCGAATCACATAGGACATTTCTCTTCTTTATTAGAAGTGGTAGATTCTTTATTGATCATACATTATCTCCATGTACAACTTATTATACCCAAGCATACCTTTGATATACCCTAAGGGTCTTAAGGAATAAGTCAAAGTATAACTCATCATACACAAGATACTATGATGATCTCAAGTCCAAGGATTACTTGATTACTATCACTACAGAATTCCTATCGACAGCGAAATAAAACTCCATTAGGTATTCCTTAGCGAGCCAATGCTCGATGAACTTATTCTCTAATAAGCACCTACATACTTGCTTTTAGTGTCTCCACACAAATGATCATGAGATCAATCATCCTCATCCAACGAAAGAAGAACGTATGTACTAATCTATCCGGATTCACTAATCCCAAATTTAGTAATCCAATGATTGGGAACTATTTTAGTTTTAAGCTTTCTAAGAATTTAGATCTCATTAGAATGATCATCATCATTATTCTAAAAGCATTGCTTAAAACTATGGGTTTATCACATATTATAAAACAAAGATCACGTAGATAATTAAAAGCCTTTAATAAATTAATACTTTTTATTAATAAATGAATAAGATTGTTACAAAGTATATGCTTTATCATCAAACATGATTGGCTTGTGTGCATACTACTTTCAATCTCCCACTTGCACTAAAGCCAATCGTGCCATGGTAATTCATACTCTTCTCTAAGTGACGATTATCCCGCCGTTGGATAAGCTTTAGTTAATGGATATGTAATGTTGTTCATGAGAGTCCACTATCTCTATAGTGATTTCCCATCTTTCAATGATTCTAACAATCAAATGAAAGTGCCACAACACATGTTTAGATCCAAGATGAGACTTAGGAACTTTTCCTAGTTCTCAGAATGAACTTTTAATCCAAACAATCAACTTACGCCTTCATTTATAGCTATATACTTTGTCTTTATCGCTAAACCAACAACTCTTTCATTGTTTGGAACCTTTCCAATTCAACGCACCACTGCTCAAGATAACGCTTACCTTAAAGTGGATTTTCCATCATCTTAGTCTGTCTCGAAAACTTGAGTCATTAAGCCCTCTAGTTTTAATTTAGACCCACCATGTATGCTCACATCTTTAGTGCCTGTTAAGAACTTTAAGATGTTTTTCACCGCCTTACAGTGATCTTCTCTCTGCATTACGAATCGATCAACATCGTGTCTCGATATTTCATTGCATACATGATAGTGACTCATGCAACCTCTTTTCGTGAGTCCGTAGGGACTATTAAGAGAGATACACTCCATAGCTCATCGACATGAGACATCTCTTGGAGTTTGCCATGCTAAACGACTTTTAAGATCAAATAAATATACGCTCCTTTAGGTTAAGTCGAAGCATCCTCTTAAATCTATCTATATAGATTTATATCCCCAATTAAGATACTCTTCCCAAACCATTCATGGAGGAATGTTTAGACAACTTTATCTTTTACTTGATTGTAGCATTGGTATGTAATTCCTCATCCGTAGATATCAACATATAATACTAGAAATTTCACGACGCTCCCATCGAATCTTTTTCAGACACACTAGAAGTCTTACCTCATCGAATGTAACTATGGATCATCATCTTCTATGATGTGTACCTCATCATCATCATCCATGATGAATCCATACCTCCTAGGTATCTTTGGTACTATTCCGATTTACAATTCAACAGTGGTATAATAGGTCTATCTACGTGTTCCTCTTATTTGACTTATAGTATTTTGTGGTTCTTGAACTCTTCAAGATCTATTATCCTCCCACTAGCCCTTTTCAATGATAAACACCTTTATCTTGTAAAGCGCAGTGTTTCATGCAACAAACACCTTTTTGCTAAATAGGATTATAGAACACATGCCCTAAACTTACTTTTTAGATGTCCCACAAATCAGTACATGTCAAATTTTGTCCCAAGCTTATCCTTTGAAACCTTTTTTTCACATAAGTTGGACAACCCCTTATCTTAACATACTTAAGATTAGAATCCTCCCCGTCCATAACTTTTATGGAGTCTTGGGGCTGGATTTTGAGGTTACCTTTTAGATGAGATATGTAGCCATTTTCTGTGACATGACCTGAGGGATACTTTGGAATGCTCAGTAAAATCATTATGGACCGCACTATGTCCAACAAGGTACGATTTTTCCTTTAGATACATCAACCAATTATTGCGTATCGTGATGTGTCCATTATGAGAAAACCATTTAAGATGATCTAGAAACTTATCAAGACAAGTATTTATTCCTCGATCCAATCAAAGAATCTTAATACTTTGCCAATTTGTTTCACTTCTCAAATTTTTGAACCTTTCAAATAATTCACACTTGTATTTCAAAGAAATACACACATTCAACTCTTTGAATGATCATCTCCTTTTCTTATACTAATTTGTTGAATATGCAAAATTATTTTCAAGTAAGTCAAGTATACAAAATTTATTAAGTAATATTCCAGTTTTATACAAAACATTATTATTATAAATAGAACAACAATTGTTCTTAATTATAATACCAAAGATTTCATTGTCTAACAATAAAATGGAAATAATATTTTAACAAGAATTGAATACAATAACAACTTATCGACTTAATAGATTTTCCCGTAGGCATTCTAAACTATAAGTTTCTATGGCTAATGTTGCAACATTTGCTTCATTTCCCACACATGATTACTTATATTTGTTTAGCTTTCTTACTTGGTCCCTTCATAAATCTACATTTATGAAAACCAAAGTCTCAGATCCAATACCCAAGTAGAACCTCGACTTTAAAGAAAATTTATTTCAATCATGAACAAATTTGTATTTGTAACCTAAACTTCACTTAGCTTCTTTGGTTAACCTTTTCAAGATGCTTCTCGCAGCTTCTTTCCAATGTCCAGCTTATTGCGAAAGTGAAGCAAACTCCTTTGCTATCCGTATCGCTTTTGTTCTTATTATCCTTTGTTTTTACCTTTCTATATACCTTCTTTGAATCGCTCTTCTTTTCGTAAGATCCTTTGGCCCTACCAAAGAAGACTTTATTTTTCTTGGTCGAAAGTCACTCTCAACATTTTCAACATAAAGCAAATCAATCAATGAGGCCGATATTTAGCTTGCTTTTCATATGAAAATTCACAACAATTGTGAAAGGAGTCCGGAGTGAGTGCAAGATCAAATCTTGCTCAACTCTCCATCCATGACAAAACCAAATGTCCTAATTGATCAATCAAATTGATTATGTTAAGAACTTTTTGTCCAGATTTATAGTGTCATTGGCCATTCTAGATCGGAAGAGCTCCTTAGATATCTAATATCTATCGGTCCCCACTTTCCTCACCATCAACTACTTGATGTGCGTGAATATAAGAGAGAGATCCATAGTTTCAGCCGACAAGCTTGAAGCTTGTTACTCATGGATACAAGCATGATGCATCGAGTCAATCAGTGCATCATCTCGCCACTTTCTAAAAGTAGCAATCTCTTCCTCAGAGGCATTGTTCGCAACCATTGCAGGATAGGCGATTAAGGACATAAGATAGCTTTTCACTATGAGAACTATTCTCAAATTCCTTAACCAATCCGCTTTAATCTTGATTCGGTTAATTTAGCATTTAATATGCTTCGCAGATGATAGTAATTTTAGACATTGTAAAATTCTCAGTAAATGAATTTGTAATTAACAACATTTTAACATACATTCTTTATTAATTACCAAAATAAATTAGGTCTTGTTTTAAATTGGTATCTCCCACTATTTTCTTCTTAAACTATATTACCTCACTTATATAGTTCGGCAAAATCTAATTAAAGATTTGCTAAGTGAGAATAAGGATCCCATTTCAAATGTATATAGCCTTGTGGTGACACAACAAACTATATATAAATAAATAGGTAGACAACTTTTGTCAATTACATCAACTATGCAACTCCTTGATTTTGCCTCTTAGATTATTTTGATCAAGTGGTGGCATATCCGAATCAAAATTATCCAAGTTAAGTCCGACCTAGCACTCTATATATTCAAAAAAAATATCATCCTTGTGGTGACACAACAAAAAACAATATTGTTCAATTTTCTTTATAAGCATCAAATGTGATAAATTAACATCTTAAATACTTAATACTCACTTGCCTTGTGGTGACACAACAAACTCATATTAAATATTTAATACTCTATTAATTTTATCATGCTAGAAAGCTTGCACGCTCGATATTCCAAATATCTTTGAACGCTTAGGACTTAATATAAAATTATGAGGGGTTTGTTATTAATTTGTCTCATCTTGTTTAGCGCCATGCATTATATATATATAAAATACGCGTAATATATTAATGAACATGCGAAGCATGTTTGCATAATATATAATATATATATAGTATAAGCATGCACATATAAATACTATATTCTACGGATTGATTATGGACTTTTATTCTAGTTTAGTTCACTAGAGCCACCAAGTGAACCAAAAGGTCAAACCCTAGGGTGCAAGAAATAATATTTAAATATAACTATTACATTTAAACTTCGGGCTCCATTACAAACGGGGTCTTCAAGCGCTTCTTGCTTCTTGATCTCTAATTCTTCAAAATAATTCTAAATATTCCTATTACAAAACTATTTAAAATAAATAGAAACCTTGATCGTAATCGGGGAAGTACATAGGAGGGAGTTAGAATTTACATTAAGAAAAATTAGAGAAGACGAGTGCAGACCCCATTTAATAAAAACCCATACATTCATGCATCCAACTAAAATAAAATCCAATCATATCGGGTCAATAATATTCATAATCAATCCCATTTATTATCATACACATCACCATACGCATCAATAAATAACATTCATCTCATGAATAATAAACATTTAATATATATATTGATATCATTTAATGGGCAACATTTAGTTAGTATAAAATCTATTTTTGAATCAAAATAAACTCTTTTATTTTAATCCAAATTTAAATCAAAATAAAACTATTTTATTTTAATTTATCCAATTTTGAATAAAATAAACTATTTTATTTTAATCAAAATCTTTAATCAAAATAAACTCCTTTATTTTAATTAATTATGAAATCCAATTCCATGTAATAAAAAAATCTTTAATTAAAATAAACTCTTTTATTTTAATTAATTATGAATCCAATTCCATGTAAAAAAAAAAATATATTAAAGGAAACACTTGATTCTTCTTTCCTATTCACAAATAAACTCCTTTATTTTGAATAATATGAAATCTTATTTCATATTTAAATAAACTCCTTTATTTAAGGAAACACGGATTCTCTTTCTTATTCACAAATAAACTCTTTTATTTTGAATAATATGAAATCCTATTTCATATCTAAATAAACTCCTTTATTTAAGGAAATTAGGCAATCCAATTTCAACTCCAATTAGTTATTATGGAATCCAATTCCAACTCTAATTAGTTAGCATGAAATTCTAATTTTAAAATTAAAATAACATCTTTATTTTAAAATTAAAATAAACTTTTATTTTAATTATAAAATAATTAAGAATATATATATATATATATATATATATATATAACTATTATATATATAATATATATATATATATAACTCAGTAACTTGATTTATATGTATATAAGCATGTAAAAAAAATGAATCATGGGCCTTCGCTTTTTAAACCTATATCATGCTCCTTTTTTTTTTTTTTCTTATACATGAAGTCTCTGCTTTTAAAAAAAAAAATGACCCGGTTTTATGTAAAAATTTTTTTTTTCGATTTCGCACGATGCATGTTGCTTGCCTCGAAAATTCGTGTCGCCGCCCAAGTTGCCAAGTTAGAGTTCTCGCCAATTTCATGTTTCACGTGTTTTGGAACTTTTGTTGTTTAACTTCCGGTTTGTATTCATTAATTTTTTTTTTTTTTTTTTTTAAATTTTATACAATTAAATTATGCCCAATTAAATTGTTCTAAACACATATCAATATAATATCAAATTTGAACAATTAATAATTTACATAAAGGTTTGGCTCGATGCCACTGTTAGGTTTCAGAATATTCATAACGCAATCAAATTGCATAAAAGTTGCGCTAAGCGTGTAAAATCGAGTTTAAAAATTTACAAACCATATACCCGGATCATCCTTTATGCATAATTATTAATTAAACGAAAAGATAAAGAATAAATCATACCTCAAGATCGAGCTTCCTCGTACAAGTTCACCTCCAAATCCTTTCGCGTTCAATCTTGAATCCACCGGGTTTTGGTTCCTTCCTTTGATCAACGTTAGCCACCCAAATGTTTGGCCTCTGAGGGTGATCCACCAAGGAAGAATAAAATTCAAGAAGATGGGTGGTTGGCTAAACCCTAGTTTTTCTATCTCTATAAAAAGGGTGTACTCTCCCAACTATTGGAATTACGTATGTTGTTAAAAGTCAACAACCCATACACATCCATAATAAGACTCTCTTATTTATAGATGTGGGCAACCCACCTTAACAATTAAGGAATTGGGTTTTAATTAATTAATTCTTTTAATTAATTAAGCTCCCTAATCTTATTAGGATAATTAATTAAACTCCTTTAACTAATTTTCCTTCCTAATCCAATTAGGAATAAATGAGAGTACTTATATTAAATTAATTCCTAAACTCTTTTAGAAATTAAAATAATAATAATTGTAATAATATTAATAAGACTCTCTTATTAATTTATATTTAATATTTCTAAAATATTAAATAATAATTATTAAGCTATTTAATTTATTCTATCACCATAGATTAAATTAAATATACTTAACATATTATTACGATTATGCCATTAACTTCTTAAATAATTATTCTTCCTTTTATGGTGTGACCCTTTAGGTTCTCCATATTAAACAGGTTGTGAATAAATCAATTAGAACAATTCTAATCTTATTTAAATAAATAAATTAAACAATTAATTTATTTAAATAATATTTATTCTACAATAGGGATAAGCCTCCCTAATGATCAACGACTTTCCAGATAATATAGATTTCAACATTAATCATTAAAGAACCTTTGAGTAAATAGTTACCGTGATAATTCAATCCTTCCACCATACAATGTCCCAATTAAATATAAGAGACATGGAATTACTCACAAGTCTTATTTTATTTAATTATATGTATTTTCGATCCTTAAATGCATTAACTCCAAATAATGCAAATTAGAAACTCCTTTCTAATTTCATTCTCGCCTTAACCAAGACTCTTTGGGTTGTCATTTATCGAATCACATAGGACATTTCTCTCTTTATTTATTAAGTGGTAGATTCTTTATTGATCATACATTATCTCCATGTATAAACTTATTATACCCAAGCATACCTTTGATATACCCTAAGGGTCTTAAGGAATAAGTCAAAGTATAACTCATCATACACAAGATACTATGATGATCTCAAGTCCAAGGATTACTTGTACTTACTATCACTACAGAAATTCCTATTGACAGCAAATAAAACTCCATTAGGTATTCCTTAGCGAGCCAATGCTCAAATGAACTTATTCTCTAATAAGCACCTACATACTTGCTTTAGTGTCTCCACACAAATGATCATGAGATCAATCATCCTCATCCAATGAGCAAGAAACGAACGTATGTATTCAATCTATCCCATTCACTAATCCCAAATTTAGTAATCCAATGATTGGGAACTATTTTAGTTTTAAGCTTTCTAAGAATTTAGATCTCATTAGAATGATCATCATCATTATTCTAAAAGCATTGCTTAAAACTATGGGTTTATCACATATTATAAAACAAAGATCATGTAGATAATTAAAAGCCTTTAATAAATTAATACTTTTATTAATAAATGAATAAGATTGTTACAAAGTATATGCTTTATCATCAAACATGATTGGCTTGTGTGCATACTACTTTCAATCTCCCACTTGCACTAAAGCCAATCGTCATGGTAATTCATACTCTTCTTCTCTAAGTGACGATTATCCTGCTGTTGGATAAGCTTTAGTTAATGGATATGTAATGTTGTTCATGAGAGTCCACTATCTCTATAGTGATTTCCCATCTTTCAATGATTCTAATAATCAAATGAAAGTGCCACAACACATGTTTAGATCCAAGATGAGACTTAGGAACTTTTCTAGTTCTCAGAATGAACTTTTAATCCAAACAATCAACTTACGCCTTCATTTATAGCTATATACTTTGTCTTTATCACTAAACCAACAACTCTTTTTCTTTGTTTGGAACCTTTCCAATTCAATCGCACCACTGCTCAAGATAACGCTTTACCTTAAAGTGGATTTTCATTCATCTTAGTCTCCGTCTCGAAAACTTGAGTCTGTTAAGCCCTCTAGTTTTAATTTAGACCCACCATGTATGCTCACATCTTTAGTGCTTGGGTAAGAACTTTAAGATGTTTTTCACCGCTTTATGTTGATCTTCTCCGTAATATGACCCATCAACATCGTGTCTCGTATATTTCATTGCATACATGATAGTCACTTTCATGCAACCTCTCTTTTCGGAGTCTGTGGGGACTATTAAGAGAGATACACTCCATAGCTCATCGACATGAGACATCTCTTGGAGTTTGCCATGCTAAACGACTTTAGCATCAAATAAATATACGTTCCTTGGGTTAAGTCGAGCATCCTCTTAAATCTATCTATATAGATTTATATCCCCAATTAAGATACTCTTCCCAAACCATTCATGGAGGAATGTTTAGACAACTTTATCTTTCTACTTTGATTGTAGCATTGGTATGTAATTCCTCATCCGTAGTATATCAACATATAATACTAGAAATTTCACGACGCCTCCCAATCGACCCTTTTGTACACACTAAAATCAAAGTCTTACCTCATCGAATGTAACTATGGATCATCATCTTCTACGATGTGTACCTCATCATCATCATCCATGATGAATCCATACCTCTAGGTATCTTTGGTACTATATTCGATTTACAATTCATTGTGGTATAATAGTTCATCTACAGGTTCCTCTTATTTGACTTATAGTATTTTGTGGTTCTTGAACTCTTCAAGATCTATTATCCTCCCACTAGCCCTTTCAATGATAAACACCTTTATCTTAGAAGGCAGCGTGTTTCGCAACAAACACCTTTTGCTAAATAGATTATAGAACATATACCCTAAACTTACTTTAGATGTCCCACAAATCAGACACATGTCAAATTTTGTCCCAAGCTTATCCTTTGAAACCTTTTTCACATAAGTTGGACAACCCCTTATCTTAACATACTTAAGATTAGGAATCCTCCCTGTCCATAACTTTTATGGAGTCTTGGGGCTGGATTTTGAGGTTACCTTTTCAGAGATATGTAGCCATTTTCAGGACATGACCCTGAGGGATACTTTGGAATGTCGGTAAAATCATTATGGACCGCACCATGTCCAACAAGGTACGATTTTTCCTTTAGATACATCAACCAATTATTGCATGACGGGATGTGTCCATTATGAGAAAACCATTTAAGATGATCTATAAACTTATTGCACAAGTATTTATTCCTCGATCCAATCAAAGAATCTTAATACTTTGCCAATTTGTTTCACTTCTGAATTCTTTGAACCTTTCAAATAATTCACACTTGTATTTCAGCAAATACACACATTCAACTCTTTGAATGATCATCTCCTTTTTCTTATACTAATTTGTTGAATATGCAAAATTATTTTCAAGTAAGTCAAGTATACAAAATTTATTAAGTAATATTCGATTCTATACAAAACATTATTATTATAAATAGAACAACAATTGTTCTTAATTATAATACCAAAGATTTCATTGTCCAACAATAAAATGGAAATAATATTTTTAACAAGAATGGAATACAATAACAACTTATTGACTTAATAGATTTTCCCGTAGTATTGCTAAACTATAAGTTTCTATGGCTAATGTTGCAACATTTGCTTCATTTCCCACACATAGGATTACTTATATTTGTTTAGCTTTCTATTCGATTGGTCCTTCATAAATCTACATTTATGAAAACCAAAGTCGGTATCCAATACCCAAGTAGAACCTTGACTTAAAGAAAATTTATTTCAATCATGAACAAATTTGTATTTGTAACAAAACTTCACTAAGCTTCTTTGGTTAACCTTTTCAAGATGCTTCTCAGCTTTCTTTCCAATGTCCGGCTTATTGCGGTGGGAAGCAAACTCCTTTGCTATCCGTATCGCTTTTTGTTCTTATTATCCTTTGTTTTACCTTTCTATATACCTTCTTTGAATCGTTCTTCTTTTTCAGAAGATCCTTTGGCCCCTACCAAGAAGACTTTATTTTTCTTGGTTGGAAAGTGACTCTCAACATTTTCAACATGTTAAGCAAATCAATGAGGCGATATCTAGCTTGTTCATATGAAAAATTCACAACAATTGTGAAAGGAGTCCGGGAGTGAGTGCAAGATCAAATCTTGGCTCAACTCTCCATCCATGACAAAACCAATTCTCTAATTGATCAATCAAATTGATTATGTTAAGAACTTTTTATGCATGCATTTATAGTGTCATTGGCCATTCTAGATCGGAAGAGCTCCTTGAGATATCTAATATCTATCATCCCTACTTTCCTCACCATCAACTACTTGATGTGCGGGGAATATAGTAGAAGTATCCATAGTTTCAAATGACGTCAAGCTCATTACTTTCATGGATACAAGCATGATGCATCGAGTCAATCAGTGCATCATCTTGCCACTTTCTAAAAGTAGCAATCTCTTTCTCGAGGCATTGTGCGCAACCATTGCGAGGATAGGCGTATTAAGGACATAAGATAGCTTTTCATGAGAACTATTCTCAAATTCCTTAACCAATCCGTTTAATTTGATTAAGTTAATTTAGCATTTAATATGCTTCGCAAAGATAGTAATTTTAGACATTGTAAAATTACGTAAATGAATTTGTAATTAACAACATTTTAACATACATTCTTTTATTAATTACCAAAATAAATTAGGTCTTGTTTTAAATTGGTATCTCCCACTATTTTCTTCAAACTATATTACCTCACTTATATAGTTCTAAAAAAATCTAATTAAAGATTTGCTAGTGAGAATAAGGATCCCATTTCAAATGTATATAGCCTTGTGGTGACACAACAAACTATATATAAATAAATAGGTAGACAACTTTTGTCAATTACATCAACTATGCAACTCCTTGTATTTTGCCTCTTAGATTATTTTGATCAAGTGGTGGCATATCCCGAATCAAAATTATCCAAGTTAAGTCCAACCTAGCACTCTATATATTCAAAAAAAAAATATCATCCTTGTGGTGACACAACAAAACAATATTGTTCAATTTTCTTTATAAGCATCAAATGTGATAAATTAACATCTTAAATACTTAATACTTGCCTTGTGGTGACACAACAAACTCATATTAAATATTTAATACTCTATTAATTTTATCATGCTGAAAAGGCGTTCGATATTCCAAATATCTTTGAACGCTTAGGACTTAATATAAAATTATGAGGGGTTTGTTATTAATTTGTCTCATCTTGTTTAAGCGCATGCATTATATATATATATAAAAATACGCGTCATATTAATGAACATGCGAAGCATGTTTGCATAATATATAATATATATATAGTATAAGCATGCATATAGAATACTATATTCTACCCGGATTGATTATGGACTTTTATTCTAGTTTAGTTCACTAGAGCCACCAAGTGAACCAAAAGGTCAAACCTGGGGGTGCGAGAAATAATATTTAAATATAACTATTACATTTAAACCCTAGGCTCCATTACAAATCAAGTCTTCACACGCTTTCTTGCTCCTTGATCTCTAATTCTTCAAAATAATTCTAAATATTCCTATTACAAAACTATTTAAAATAAATAGAAACCTTGATCAGCAGCCAAGGAAAGTACATAGGAGGAGATAGAATTTACATTAAGAAAAATTAGAGAAGGCAGTCTGTTGACCCCATTTAATAAAACCCATACATTCATGCATCCAACTAAAATAAAATCCAATCATATGGTCAATAATCCATAATCAATCCCATTTATTATCATACACATCACCATATGCATCAATAAATAACATTCATCTCATGAATAATAAACATTTAATATATATATTGATATCATTTAATGGGCAACATTTAGTTAGTATAAAATCTATTTTTGAATCAAAATAAACTCTTTTATTTTAATCCAAATTTAAATCAAAATAAAACTATTTTATTTTAATTTATCCAATTTTGAATAAAATAAACTATTTATTTTAATCAAAATCTTTAATCAAAATAAACTCCTTTATTTTAATTAATTATGAAATCCAATTCCATGTAATAAAAAATCTTTAATTAAAATAAACTCTTTATTTTAATTAATTATGGAATCCAATTCCATGTAAAAAAAATCTTATATTAAAGGAAACACTTGGATATTCTTTCCTATTCACAAATAAACTCCTTTATTTTGAATAATATGAAATCTTATTTCATATTTAAATAAACTCCTTTATTTAAGGAAACACTTTTATTCTCTTTTCTTATTCACAAATAAACTCTTTTATTTTGAATAATATGAAATCTATATTTCATATCTAAATAAACTCCTTTATTTAAGGAAATTAAAGCAAATCCAATTTCAACTCCAATTAGTTATTATGGAATCCAATTCCAACTCTAATTAGTTAGCATGAAATTCTAATTTTAAAATTAAAATAACATCTTTATTTTAAAATTAAAATAAACTTTTATTTTAATTATAAAATAATTAAGAATATATATATATAGTATATATATATATATAACTATTATATATATATATATATATATATATATAACCGTAAACTTTGATTATGCCTTCTAGTACAAGTAAAAAAAAATGAATTGTGGCCTTCGTTTTTAATACCTATATATATCATGCTCCTTTTTTTTTTTTTCTTTATATAAGCCTGCTTTTAAAAAAAAAAATGACGTGGTTTTCATGTGTAAATTTTTTTTTCGATCATGCATGTTGCTTATCAAATCGTGCGTCTTTGCCCAAGTTGCTTGATTAAGTTAGAGTTAAATCAATTTCATGTTTCACGTCTTTTGAAACTTTTGTTGATTGCTTTTTTGTTAATTTTTTTTTTTTTTTTTTTTTTTTTTTAAATTTTATACAATTAAATTATGCCCAATTAAATTGTTCTAAACACATATCAATATAATATCAAATTTGAACAATTAATAATTTACATAAAGGTTTGGCTCTGATGCCACTGTTAGGTTTGTAATATTCATAACGAATCAAATTGCATAAAAAGTGCGGAAGCGTGTAAATCGAGTTTAAAAATTTACAAACCATATAATCTTGATCATCCTTTATGCATAATTATTAATTAAACGAAAAGATAAAGAATAAATCATACCCTTGAAGATCGAAGCTTCCTCGTACAAGTTCACCTCCAAATCTTTCGCGTTCAATCTTGAATCCACCGGGTTTGGTTCCTTCCTTTGATCAACGTTAGCCACCCAAATGTTTGGCCTCTAGAGGTGATCCACCAAGGAAGAATAAAATTCAAGAAGATGGGTGGTTGGCTAAACCCTAGTTTTTCTATCTCTATAGAAAAGGTGTACTCCCCCAACTATTGGAATTACGTATGTTGTTAAAGTCAACAACCCACACACATCCATAATAAGACTCCTCTTATTTATAGATGTGGGCAACCCACCTTAACAATTAAGGAATTGGGTTTTAATTAATTAATTCTTTTAATTAATTAAGCTCCCTAATCTTATTAGGGATAATTAATTAAACTCCTTTAACTAATTTTCCTTCCTAATCCAATTAGGAATAAATGAGAGTACTTATATTAAATTAATTCCTAAACTCTTTTAGAAATTAAAATAATAATAATTGTAATAATATTAATAAGACTCCTCTTATTAATTTATATTTAATATTTCTAAAATATTAAATAATAATTATTAAGCTATTTAATTTATTCTATCACCATAGATTAAATTAAATATACTTAACATATTATTACGATTATGCCATTAACTTCTTAAATAATTATTCTTCCTTTTATGGTGTGACCTTTTAGGTTCTCCATATTAAACAGGTTGTGAATAAATCAATTAGAACAATTCTAATCTTATTTAAATAAATAAATTAAACAATTAATTTATTTAAATAATATTTATTCTACAATAGATAAGCCTCCCTAGCGATCAACGACTTTCCGGATAATATAGATTTCAACATTAATCATTAAAGAACCTTTGAGTAAATAGTTACTGCATAATTCAATCCTTCCACCATACTGATGTCCCAATTAAATATAAGGCATGGAATTCTTTGTCAAGTCTTATTTTATTTAATTATATGTATTTCGATCCTTAAATGCATTAACTCCAAATAATGCAAATTAGAAACTCCTTTCTAATTTCATTCTCGCCGCCAAGGACTCTTTGGGTTGTCATTTATCGAATCACATAGACATTTCTCTTCTTTTATTAGAAGTGGTAGATTCTTTATTGATCATACATTATCTCCATATGCTAACTTATTATACCCAAGCATACCCTTTGATATACCCTAAGGGTCTTAAGGAATAAGTCAAAGTATAACTCATCATACACAAGATACTATGATGATCTCAAGTCCAAGGATTACTTGTACTTACTATCACTACTGAGAATTCTATTGACAGCAAATAAAACTCCATTAGGTATTCCTTAGCGAGCCACGTTCGTGAACTTATTCTCTAATAAGCACCTACATACTTGCTTTAGTGTCTCCACACAAATGATCATGAGATCAATCATCCTCATCCAATGAGCAAGCAACGTATGTACCAATCTATCCGGATTCACTAATCCCAAATTTAGTAATCCAATGATTGGGAACTATTTTAGTTTTAAGCTTTCTAAGAATTTAGATCTCATTAGAATGATCATCATCATTATTCTAAAAGCATTGCTTAAAACTATGGGTTTATCACATATTATAAAAAAACATCATGTAGATAATTAAAAGCCTTTAATAAATTAATACTTTTATTAATAAATGAATAAGATTGTTACAAAGTATATGCTTTATCATCAAACATGATTGGCTTGTGTGCATACTACTTTCAATCTCCCACTTGCACTAAAGCCAATCGTCATGGTAATTCATACTCTTCTTCTCTAAGTGACGATTATCCTGCTGTTGGATAAGCTTTAGTTAATGGATATGTAATGTTGTTCATGAGAGTCCACTATCTCTATAGTGATTTCCCATCTTTCAATGATTCTAACAATCAAATGAAAGTGCCACAACACATGTTTAGATCCAAGATGAGACTTAGGAACTTTTCCTAGTTCTGTAATGAACTTTTAATCCAAACAATCAACTTACGACTTCATTTATAGCTATATACTTTGTCTTTATCACTAAACCAACAACTCTTTCTTGTTGGAACCTTTCCAATTCACCGCACCACCTGCTCAAGATAACGCTTTACCTTAAAGTGGATTTTTCTCGTCATCTTAGTGCATCTTCAAAAACTTGAGTCTGTTAAGCCCTCTAGTTTTAATTTAGACCCACCATGTATGCTCACATCTTTAGTGCTTGGGTTAAGAACTTTAAGATGTTTTTCACTGTCTTACAGTGATCTTCTCCAGAATATGACTGATCAACATCAGGTCTCGTATATTTCATTGCATACATGATAGTGACTCATGCAACCTCTCTTTTCAGGAGTCTGTGGGGACTATTAAGAGAGATACACTCCATAGCTCATCGACATGAGACATCTCTTGGAGTTTGCCATGCTAAACGACTTTAGCATCAAATAAATATAACGTTCCTTGGGTTAAGTCGAGCATCCTCTTAAATCTATCTATATAGATTTATATCCCCAATTAAGATACTCTTCCCAAACCATTCATGGAGGAATGTTTAGACAACTTTATCTTTACTGATTGTAGCATTGGTATGTAATTCCTCATCCGTAGTATATCAACATATAATACTAGAAATTTCACGACGCTCCCAATGACCCTTTTGTACACACTAGAAGTCTTACCTCATCGAATGTAACTATGGATCATCATCTTCTATGATGTGTACCTCATCATCATCATCCATGATGAATCCATACCTCCTGAGGTATCTTCTTGGTACTATTCCAGATTTACATTCAACAGTGGTATAATAGGTCATCTATCGGTTCCTCTTATTTGACTTATAGTATTTTGTGGTTCTTGAACTCTTCAAGATCTATTATCCTCCCACTAGCCCTTTCAATGATAAACACCTTTATCTTAGAAAATGTGTTTCATAACAAACACCTTTTGCTAAATAGGATTATAGAACATATGCCCTAAACTTACTTTTAGATGTCCCACAAATCAGTACATGTCAAATTTTGTCCCAAGCTTATCCTTTGAAACCTTTTTCACATAAGTTGGACAACCCCTTATCTTAACATACTTAAGATTAGGAATCCTCCCATCCATAACTTTTATGGAGTCTTGGGGGGATTTTGAGGTTACCTTTTTAGTAGATATGTAGCCATTTTCTAGGACATGACCCTGTAGAGATATCTTTGGAATGTCGGTAAAATCATTATGGACCGCACTATGTCCAACAAGGTACGATTTTCCTTTTAGATACATCAACCAATTATTAAGCATATCGTGATGTGTCCATTATGAGAAAACCATTTAAGATGATCTAGAAACTTATTGCACAAGTATTTATTCCTTGATCCAATCAAAGAATCTTAATACTTTGCCAATTTGTTTCACTTCACGAATTCTTTGAACCTTTCAAATAATTCACACTTGTATTTTAAGAAATACACACATTCAACTCTTTGAATGATCATCTCCTTTTCTTATACTAATTTGTTGAATATGCAAAATTATTTTCAAGTAAGTCAAGTATACAAAATTTATTAAGTAATATTCCAGTTCTATACAAAACATTATTATTATAAATAGAACAACAATTGTTCTTAATTATAATACCAAAGATTTCATTGTCCAACAATAAAATGGAAATAATATTTTAACAAGAATTGGAATACAATAACAACTTATCGACTTAATAGATTTTCCGTAGAAGCATTGCTAAACTATAAGTTTCTATGGCTAATGTTGCAACATTTGCTTCATTTCCCACACATAGGATTACTTATATTTGTTTAGCTTTCTACTTCTGCTTGGTCCCTTCATAAATCTACATTTATGAAAACCAAAGTCGGTATCCAATACCCAAGTAGAACCTTGACTTAAAGAAAAATTTATTTCAATCATGAACAAATTTGTATTTGTAACCGAAACTTCACTAAGCTTCTTTGGTTAACCTTTTCAAGATGCTTCTCGCAGTTTCTTTCCAGTGTCCAGCTTATTGCAGTGGAAGCAAACTCCTTTGCTATCCGTGACGCTTTTGTTCTTATTATCCTTTGTTTTACCTTTCTATATACCTTCTTTGAATCGTTCTTCTTTTCGGGAAGATCCTTTGGCCCCTACCAAGAAGACTTTCTTTTCTTGGTTTGGAAAGTCACTCTCAACATTTTCAACATGTTAAGCAAATCGGCGAGGGCGATATCTAGCTTATTCATATGAAAATTCACAACAATTGTGAAAGGAGTCCGGGAGTGAGTGCAAGATCAAATCTTGGCTCAACTCTCCATCCATGACAAAACCAGTTGTCCTAATTGATCAATCAAATTGATTATGTTAAGAACTTTTTGTCTGTACTATAGTGTCATTGGCCATTCTAGATCGGAAGAGCTCCTTAGATATCTAATATCTATCAGTCCTACTTTCCTCACCATCAACTACTTGATGTGCAGGAATATAGTAGGAGTATCCATAGTTTCAGGCTGACGCTGAAGCTTGTTACTCATGGATACAAGCATGATGCATTGAGTCAACTGTGCATCATCTTGCCACTTTCTAAAAGTAGCAATCTCTTCCTCAGAGGCATTGTCTGCAACCATTCACGGGATAGGCGTAATGAGGACATAGATAGCTTTTTCATTTATGAGAACTATTCTCAAATTCCTTAACCAATCCGGGTTTAATTGGCCTCGGTTAATTTAGCATTTAATATGCTTCGCATGATGATAGTAATTTTAGACATTGTAAAATTCGTAAATGAATTTATAATTAACAACATTTTAACATACATTCTTTTATTAATTACCAAAATAAATTAGGTCTTGTTTTAAATTGGTATCTCCACTATTTTCTTCAAACTATATTACTCTCACTTATATAGTTCGGCAAAATCTAATTAAAGATTTGCTAGTGAGAATAAGGATCCCATTTCAAATGTATATAGCCTTGTGGTGACACAACAAACTATATATAAATAAATAGGTAGAACAACTTTTGTCAATTACATCAACTATCTGACTCCTTGTATTTTTGCCTCTTAGATTATTTTGATCAAGTGGTGGCATATCCGAATCAAAATTATCCAAGTTAAGTCCGACCTAGCACTCTATATATTCAAAAAAAAAAATATCATCCTTGTGGTGACACAACAAAACAATATTGTTCAATTTTCTTTATAAGCATCAAATGTGATAAATTAACATCTTAAATACTTAATACTTGCCTTGTGGTGACACAACAAACTCATATTAAATATTTAATACTCTATTAATTTTATCATGCTTAGAAAGCGACGCTCGATATTCCAAATATCTTTGAACGCTTAGGACTTAATATAAAATTATTGAGGGGTTTGTTATTAATTTGTCTCATCTTGTTTAGCGGCATACGCATGCACATATATATAAAATACGCGTCGTATTAATGAACATCGCGAAGCATGTTTGCATAATATATAATATATATATAGTATAAGCATGCACATATAGAATACTATATTCTACCTTGATTGATTATGGACTTTTATTCTAGTTTGGTTCACTTAGAGCCACCAAGTGAACCAAAAGGTCAAACCCTAGGGTGCAAGAAATAATATTTAAATATAACTATTACATTTAAACCCTGGCTCCATTACAAACGGGTCTTCATGCGCTTTCTTGCCCCTTGATCTCTAATTCTTCAAAATAATTCTAAATATTCCTATTACAAAACTATTTAAAATAAATAGAAACCTTGATCGTGATCGAGGGAAATACATAGGAGGAGTTAGAATTTACATTAAGAAAAATTAGAGAAGGCAGTACGCAGACCCCATTTAATAAAACCCATACATTCATGCATCCAACTAAAATAAAATCCAATCATATTAATTCAATAGTCATAATCAATCCCATTTATTATCATACAACGTCATCCATATGCATCAATAAATAACATTCATCTCATGAATAATAAACATTTAATATATATATTGATATCATTTAATGGGCAACATTTAGTTAGTATAAAATCTATTTTTGAATCAAAATAAACTCTTTTATTTTAATCCAAATTTAAATCAAAATAAAACTATTTTATTTTAATTTATCCAATTTTGAATAAAATAAACTATTTTATTTTAATCAAAATCTTTAATCAAAATAAACTTCTTTATTTTAATTAATTATGAAATCCAATTCCATGTAATAAAAAAATCTTTAATTAAAATAAACTCTTTTATTTTAATTAATTATGAAATCCAATTCCATGTAAAAAAAAAATCTTATATTAAAGGAAACACGGATATTCTTTCCTATTCACAAATAAACTCCTTTATTTTGAATAATATGAAATCTTATTTCATATTTAAATAAACTCCTTTATTTAAGGAAACACTGGATTCTCTTTCTATTCACAAATAAACTCTTTTATTTTGAATAATATGAAATCTTATTTCATATCTAAATAAACTCCTTTATTTAAGAAATTAAATAATCCAATTTCAACTCCAATTAGTTATTATGGAATCCAATTCCAACTCTAATTAGTTAGCATGAAATTAGCATGAAATTCTAATTTTAAAATTAAAATAAATCTTTATTTTAAAATTAAAATAAACTTTTATTTTAATTATAAAATAATTAAGAATATATATATAGTATATATATATATATATAACTATATATATATATATAACTAGTAACTTGATTTATGTATTAAGCGTAAAAAAAAAATGAATTATGGCCTACGTTTTTAAACCTGATATCATATACTTCCTTTTTTTTTTTTTTACATATGAATTAGCGCTCTGCTTTTTATAAAAAAAAAAACCTGCTTTTTATTTAATGTAAATTTTTTTTTTATATTTCATGCAATGCATATTGCTTGCCTTTTTAAATTAAATCGCTCCAAGTTGCCAAGTTAGATTCTATTAAAATTTCATGTGATTCACGTGCTTTGAACTTTTATTTGCAACTTTCTATTTTTCATAAATTTTTTTTTTTTTTTTTTTAAATTTTATACAATTAAATTATACCCAATTAAATTGTTCTAAACACATATCAATATAATATCAAATTTGAACAATTAATAATTTACATAAAGGTTTGGCTCTGATGCCACTGTTAGGTTTGTAATATTCATAACGCAATCAAATTGCATAGAAAGTGCGGAAGCGTGTAAAATCAGAGTTTAAAAAATTTACAAACCATATACCCGGATCATCCTTTATGCATAATTATTAATTAAACGAAAAGATAAAGAATAAATCATACCCTTGAAGATCGAGCTTCCTCGGTACAAGTTCACCTCAAAATCCTTTTCGCGTTCGATCTTGAATCCACCGGGTTTGGTTCCTTCCTTTGATCAACGCTAGCCACCCAAATGTTTGGCCTCTCAGGGTGATCCACCAAGGAAGAATAAAATTCAAGAAGATGGGTGGTTGGCTAAACCCTAGTTTTTCTATCTCTATAGAAAAGGTGTACTCCCCCAACTATTGGAATTACGTATGTTGTTAAAGTCAACAACCCACACACATCCATAATAAGACTCCTCTTATTTATAGATGTAAATGACCCACCTTAACAATTAAGGAATTGGGTTTTAATTAATTAATTCTTTTAATTAATTAAGCTCCCTAATCTTATTAGGGATAATTAATTAAACTCCTTTAACTAATTTTCCTTCCTAATCCAATTAGGAATAAATGAGAGTACTTATATTAAATTAATTCCTAAACTCTTTTAGAAATTAAAATAATAATAATTGTAATAATATTAATAAGACTCTCTTATTAATTTATATTTAATATTTCTAAAATATTAAATAATAATTATTAAGCTATTTAATTTATTCTATCACCATAGATTAAATTAAATATACTTAACTATATTATTACGATTATGCCATTAACTTCTTAAATAATTATTCTTCCTTTTATGGTGTGACCCTTTAGGTTCTCCATATTAAGCAAAGTTGTGAATAAATCAATTAGAACAATTCTAATCTTATTTAAATAAATAAATTAAACAATTAATTTATTTAAATAATATTTATTCTGATATAGGATAAGCCTCCCTAGCGATCAACGACTTTCCAGATAATATAGATTTCAACATTAATCATTAAAGAACCTTTGAGTAAATAGTTACCGCATCAATTCAATCCTTCCACCATCTGATGTCCCAATTAAATATAAGACATGGAATTCTTGTCAAGTCTTATTTTATTTAATTATATGTATTTCGATCCTTAAATGCACAACTCAAATAATGCAAATTAGAAACTCCTTTCTAATTTCATTCTCGCCTTAACCAAGGACTACTTGGTTGTCATTTATCGAATCACATAGGACATTTCTCTTCTTTTATTAGAAGTGGTAGATTCTTTATTGATCATACATTATCTCCATGTACAACTTATTATACCCAAGCATACCTTTGATATACCCTAAGGGTCTTAAGGAATAAGTCAAAGTATAACTCATCATACACAAGATACTATGATGATCTCAAGTCCAAGGATTACTTGTACTACTATCACTACAAAGAATTCTATTGACAGTGCAAATAAAACTCCATTAGGTATTCCTTAGCGAGCCACGTTCAATGAACTTATTCTCTAATAAGCACCTACATACTTGCTTTAGTGTCTCCACACAAAATGATCATGAGATCAATCATCCTCATCCAATGAGCAGAAGCAACGTATGTACTAATCTATCCGGATTCACTAATCCCCAATTTAGTAATCCAATGATTGGGAACTATTTTAGTTTTAAGCTTTCTAAGAATTTAGATCTCATTAGAATGATCATCATCATTATTCTAAAAGCATTGCTTAAAACTATGGGTTTATCACATATTATAAAAGCAACATCATGTAGATAATTAAAGCCTTTAATAAATTAATACTTTTTATTAATAAATGAATAAGATTGTTACAAAGTATATGCTTTATCATCAAACATGATTGGCATGTGTGCATACTACTTTCAAGAACGACCACCCCCATATGCTATAAATGCGGGAAAGAGGGATATATCACCAAACCGGCCCACAACAACAGTCAAGGTATGCTATAATTGTGGAAAGGAAGGACATATCGCCGAGATTGTAGATGCAGAAGCGAAACCTAGTTCAATGAGGGACGGTGACTCAAAAGATCGTCCCCGTAAAAGTCAAAGTCAACTGCCCGGAAGATCGCTTTGTTGTGGATCGGTCAAAATGCGAGAACCCAAACGAGGTGATCACGGTAAAGCTATTTATAAATTCTTGCGAAGTTTATACCTTACTTGATACCAGGCTACCCATTCATTTATATCTCCCGCTTGTGCTCAACGCTTAAACTTGACTCGGGAGAAATTAGACTTTGACCTATCTGTGGAAATCAGCTTGGAGAGAAACTTCATCACATTCACCGCTTATAAATCTTGTTTGATTCAAGTTGGCACCATCACCTTACCATTGACCTTATCTCTTTAAAGATACTTGCTTTTTGATGTGATTTTAGGGATTGATTGTTAACTACTCATCATGCCAAAATTGATTGTTTTTGTAAAGTTGTTAGTTTTCATATTCCTAACCAACCCGTTATACGAATTCAAGCAACTAAACCATTAAAATCAATCACCGCCATATCTAATCATAAAGTTATTCGTTTATTGAAAAACGGATGTCAAGCTTTCTTAGCCCATGTTATGGATTTGAATAAAGACACGCCAAATTTGAATAATATTCCCGTTGTTATTGACTTTCCCGACGATTTCTGAAGAACTTCCTGGTCCTACCCCGTAACGTGAAGTTGAATTCTTTATTGATCTTGAACTCCGTACAAAGCCCATTTCTAAAACCCCATATCGAATTACTCTCTATTGAACTTCAAGAGTTAAAGGTCCAACTACAAGAATTGTTGGACATTGGTTTCATTCGCCCTAAGTACATCTCCTTGGGGTGCTCTCTGCTTTATTCGTAAAGAAGAAAGACTTTAGTATGCAACTTTGTATTGACTATCGGGAATTGAACCATATCACCATCAAGAATAGGTATCCTCACCTCGTATTGATGACTTGTTTGACCAGCCATAAGAGGCACAATTCTTTTCAAAATCGATCTTCGCTCGGATATCATCAATTTGAAGATTAGAATCGAGGATATTCCAAAGACCGCCTTCGAACTCCGGTATGGGCATTATGAATTCTTAGTCATGTCTTTGGACCGACTAATGCTCCTCGCGACTTTCATGGATATGATGAACCGAGTATTCAAGGAATATTTGATCGGTTTGTTGTTGTCTTTATTGATGACATCCTCATATATTCCAAAAGTCGTGAAGATCATGAGCACCATTTGAAGTTGGTACTCCAAAGGCTTCGTGAAAACAAACTATATGCCAAATTGAAGAAATGCGAGTTCGGCTTGAGGAAGTAGCATTTCTTGGGCACGCAGTGTCAAAACATGGAGTATCCGTGGACCCGTGAAGATCAAGCAATAAAAAGTTAGAAGCAACCAAGTCGGTGACCGTCACGTAGCTTTCGGGTCTAGCAAAGTTATTATCGAGATTTGTGGAAGGGTTTTCTCGAATCGCTACTCCATTAACTCATTAACTCGGAAGGATACAAAATTCATTTGGAGCGAAGAATGCGAGAAGAGTTTCCAAGAGCTCAAGAGGAGACTCATTTCTAAGACTGTTCTAACAATACCATCCGGTTTGGATGGATTTGTTATCTACAATGATGCTTCGAGCAAAGGGTTAGGATGTGTTCTCATGCAACGTGGGAAAGTCATAGCCTATGCCTCATGATAACTTAAAGAATATGAGAGGAATTATCTTCTACTCATGATCTAGAGTTGGCGCAAATCGTTTCGCTGCTTAAAGATATGGAGGCACTATCTATATGGGGAGAAAATGGAGATATATTCGCACCATAAAAGCCTTAAATATTTCTTCACTCAAAAGAACTCAACATGCTTTGCAATGACGTTGGCTCGAGCTATTGAAAGACTACGACCACACTATTCAATACCATCCCGAAAAGCGAACGTGGTAGTGACGCGTTGAGTAGAAGATCATATCGCGAGAATGAGTGCGATGATGTCAAGTATACGACAGAGCCAACTTTAATAGAAAAAGTTAAGGTTGCTTTCGAAGCACCGACCCAAAGTCGATGCGTATGAAGAAGAAAGTACAAGAAGGAGCTATTCCGGAAGCGAGAATTGATGAAGAAGGAATACTTGAGTCCACTCTAGACTTTGTGTTCCTAACGACTCGATTTGAAGTACAAGATTATGATGGAGGCACACAATACACCATTTGCAATCCATCTCGAAGTACTAAAATGTATCGTGATCTTCGGACATACATTTTAGTGGAACAATATGAAGAGAGAGATTGCAAAGTTTATCTCGATGTGTTTAACTTGGCAACGTAAAAGCGGAGCATCTAGTACCTAAGGGTCCATTGCAACCACTTGAGATTCCGAAATGGAAGTGGGAACACATTACCATGGATTTCGTTCACGGTCTTCCTACGGTTTCTCAAGGCATCAATGCTATTTGGGTTATTGTTGATAGATTAACCAAGTCTCGCTCATTTCTTGCCGACACGGAGACTTATTCCTCGAACGCCTTCTTGTATGTACGTGAATGAGATTGTGAGGTCGCATGACATGCCTCAGATCCATAGTTTCAATCGTGACCCAAGATTCACTTCAAGATTTTGGGTTAGCTTGCAAAAGCTATGGGCACGGATTTTGATTTATCTGGCTTCTGATACAATCCTCAAACCAGATGACAATCGAGAGGACTATTCAAACTCTTGAAGATTTATTAAGACTCGTGTCCTGACTTCAAGGGCGCTTGGGATAAGTATTTACCATTGGTGGAATTCTCCTACAACAACAGCTTATCGTGCAAGTGTAGGTGTGGCTCCATTCGAAGTATTATATGGACGAAAATGTCGCTTCAAAGTATGTTGGGGACGAAAGGGTGAAGCAACATTGTTGGGACCCGAGTTCAGTACGTATGACTACGGAAAAAGATCCAAATGATTCGACAACTTATACAAAATCGGCACAAGATCGACAAAAAGAGTTATGCGGATCTTCATCGAAAGGACGTGTAATTTAGTATAGGGGATCATGTATTGTTGCAAGTTGCTCCAATGGAAGGGAGTTACAAGATTTGGGAAGAGAGGAAAGCTCAATCCACGATTTATTGGTCCATTTCAAATTCTTGATGTGAAATAGACTGCGTTACCTCAATCTCGTGTTCATAATGTGTTTCATATATCCAGTTCGTAAATATGTGAAAGACCCGAATCACGTTATAAAGTTAGAACCGACGAGAGATAGCCAAAACTTAACGTATGAGGAGGTACTGTCAAGATCTTGGATAGGAAGGAGCATGTCCTACGCCAAGAAAGGTCATACCACTTTTAGTATTGCTATACTATTGCAAGTTCAAGTTATAGCTTTATATCCTGTTTCAAATTAAGAAATCTTGATCTTTTCGAGGTAAGGGATATTATTTTTTTCAGTAATGATATTATTTCTTCAATATCATTATCTTTGAAATATTGATCTGAAGTTTTATCAAATTTGGAACTTTTGGTGTCTGAGTTACTATTCACGATACTGGCAGACTATTCACGATATCGACACTATTTACTTAATCACGGCACTATTCATAGAAAAATAAAATTTTCCTTTTTAAATCTAAAATATCTATTGTGGATACTAGCTTTGATTGTATCCATGTTTTGATCATTCTTGAATTTTACACCACTATGATTATTTTTGAGGTATTTTTGGACATGGATAAAACAAAGTACGAATCCTTGTCATTTTGTTTCACTGGATTCGTTTCTTTAAAAATATTTTTCATCATCCTCGGTCTTAAATGATGATATTATTGAATATCTTTGTCTTGTAAAGTGCAAGATGAATGATTTCTGATGAATATCTTTGGCCAGTGGTCAAAAAAGATGAGCAGTGTTTAGATGAACACGACCAATCGATTAATATCTTTGCCTATAGTGCAAAGATGAATATTTGATTCCGATAAATATTGATTGATGTTACAGGATAAAAGATAGACGATGAACTTTTAAATTCATACATAGAAGATAGTAGTTTGCATTCTCTACGTAACTCTTCTAATGAATTATTATTTCATTGCATGAATATTGATTTAAAACTTGTTGTCTATTGTATTCTATTAGATTTTTCCTCGTGAAGACTAATGATAATTTGTTGTATATTATCTTAGTCATAATATTCTTTACCGGGTTAGTTGAGTTCACCCTTTTCCTTTTTGTTCCATTTTTTCTTCTCGGAGGCGAGAATATAGCGAAGTGCGAGTCGTGGATATGGAATGAAGGTTCTAGAGAGAGTTGTTTAGTAGTCCTCACCATTTTTATAAAATAATGTATCAATAAATGTGATGAGGATTTATTTGAGTATAGATATTGTCTAGAAGATAATATTTGTATTCAAACTCACAATTTTACTGTTGTAATAATAAAGTTGTAGTTGTTTCTATACCATGTATTGACAACTCAGAATGGGTGATGTATACCTATTTTGGGGGCGTCACATATAGAACCCTTTTGTTGGTATTATGTCGCATGTGTTGTGACATGGTATTTTTGTTAGAATATACCGTAGGGTATACTTGAGCTATAACCACCCGTGGGGGTACCACAGACATGTCGTCTTGGCACGAGAGACATGACACTTTCCGTGGCAGTGTGATTAGTCCACGGCGTCTCCGTTTTGGGCTCCGAAAGAAGTGAGCCATTTGGTTTTTTGTTGTGGGAGGCGTATGAGTTAACCCTAGTTTTATGTTTTGCAGATTGGTGATGTTGTGCCAAACACACTATCCGATTTGCATACATTTGGATTCGCGGTCCAATGTGTGATTTGCCTGTGTGGCATTACCTTGACTTGCATGTGTGGCATGTTTTGATGTACCTGTGTGGCATTATTTTGGTTGCATGTGTGACATCATTTGATTTGCATGTGTGGCATTAGTTTGACTTGCCTGTGTGGCAAGATACATTTTGAGCTCAATCGGTATGAAATGACCCCAGTCATTTGTTTTAGCCTATTATTTTATTAGATTAGTTTTGTTGGTTTCTGTTCAGTTCAAGTCAATTAATTAGTTACTTCATTTCGTTATTTCTTTATTCTTTTATTGGTTTCGTCAATTATGTTGATTCAGATATATTCCATTCAGATCTTTTGATATTATATTTTCGTTCGTATTTGCACTTGAGACTTTGTTCAGTATTTTGTCTCGATTGTTTTCGTGATATCTTTTTGTATATCTCAGATCCGTCTTTGGGCAATTGGCTCATCTTTGTGTTTTCTTCCCAAGCGAGTTTTATAGGAGTGATTCAGGACTAGTGTGATGAGAGTTTTGCCTTTAACCATTTAGGTTGATTCGAATTTTAAGTTTTGATTATTTTGACTCAATTTGGAGAATTGTACTTATTACTTTATTATTGGATCACTACTATTAATATTTTAAGGTTGTTAGTGTTCTGTTTATTTATTTTGAGGTTTATTGTGCTTTGCACGTGACCTCCCTTTTCTTTTCGGAAAGGGAGTGTTATATTAAATTTATTTAAAAAATTAAGTTAAAATATAATAAAGAGAATCTTGTGACTGGCCCCAATATTTTTTTCCCATAATTGGAAGAGACCTTTTTTCCTTTTGTTTTTTTTCGAAGTACAAATCTTAATTTCTTAAAGAGTCATTGTAAAAGTTTTTAACTTAATTATAATTATATGTATATATATTGGGATAGGTAAGAAATGAGGAGTATTGTTATATTTATAAAAAATTCTTATAATAATATTTTATAAAATAATATACGCATATAAGTGAATCTAATGATTGTAATCAACTATAATATTACACATTATTTTATATATATATTTTTGTAATTATTTATTAGTTACTATAATATTATAATGTGAAAATTTACAATCAAATTATAATTACATATATATAAAATTAAGAAATATCATACTTTAATTTATTATATCTTTTCATATATATATATATATATATATATATTTACGGTAACAACAATTCAACTTTATCCAAACAAGTATATAATTTTCCTAATGTTATTGAGAAATGAGTGACTTTCATGTCTATTGCAATTCAAGTTCCTATATTTGTCAAAATTCTTAATCTATCGCCCGCCCAGCACGTGCTCATCATGCACTTATCATGTGAACCTCCTCCTTGTCTCTTCATCTCTCTCTCTCTAAAAACAACACAATGGTTCTCTTTCTCTCTCTCTAGCTGTCACTTTTCACAGATTTACTCCTAACCTTTTAATAGCAGCCTTTTCATTTCCTTTCCTCATTGCTCTTCATTATTAATCTCTCTCTCTAGCACATCTTTTGCATAGAAACCACTTGCATTCAGGCCGATAAACCTTTCTCAATCCGTCATTCCTTTTCTTTCACTCTCTCTCTCTAAAACTTCAGACCCCATCTACCCTTTCTTCAATGTCGACGCTCCTTTTTCACTAAAACCCCAACTCATAATGGGCTGCTTCCACTCCAAAACCACGCACCTCCCTTCTCCAGATGACCCCTCCAAAATCGATTCAGGTATCTCTCTTATCAATATAAGAGAAAAATGAAATTAATTATCAAAAATATCAACTTTGTTCTTGCATTTTACTCTTCTTTTGTTCCAAGACTGAAACTTTAACATAACTTTCTTACATTTTTTCTTTGTTTCATTGTTTGCGTTGTTGGGGTTTTCTTATATGTTTAGTTAATGGAGATAATTGTGGAGGTGAGGAAGACCAAGATAATAACCAAGTTCCCGTATTTAAAGAGTACGTACTAAACGAGCTTAAAAAGGCCACTAATGGATTCAGCAGTGACTGCCTCGTCTCCGAGAGCGGAGAAAGAGCCCCTAATGTTGTTTACAGAGCAAAGCTCGATAATAATCGATTTGTCGCCGTTAAGCGTTTCTCCAAACAGTCCTGGCCTGACCCTCAACAATTCTTGGTACAATTTTAATTTATTCCGTTTTTCCAGTTTCATTTATCACATACATGTACATATATCTAGAGAAGGAAAGACACAGACTTTTGAATTAAATAAAAGATCCGCATTTATTATATCTGTCTGCTCTAATCCAGTTTGTTGCTGAGAAATTGAATTTTTTTTCACAACCCTTTTTTAGCATTCAGGGTTTAAGCTTAAGTGTTAATGTTATTAGTGTATAGTAGTATATTATAGGGGGTTTAGGGTTTCTAATTTATAATCCATGTTGGTTTTGAATTTATAATGATCAGGCGGAAGCAGCTGGAGTAGGGAAGGTTAGGCATAAGAGATTGGTGAATCTTATTGGGGGTTGCGCCGAGGGAGATGAGAGGCTATTGGTGGCAGAGTATATGCCAAATGATACTCTGTCTAAACACCTCTTCCACTGTATGATACTAACCTCTACTTTTACTGTTTTTTCAGTTTATTTCATTTTACTTAAAAGACTAATTCTTTTGATTTTAGATTTTCTTTTTGCTAGTTTTCCTCTATTAGGAAATTTAGAGTCCTCCAAGAATTGCTTCTATTGTTGTTCCTTAATAGGTTTAATTGAACAATGATGTACTTTTGCGTTTTGGATGTTTATCTGGTTTGATGCACATGCATTCCTTCGAGCTGCATACCACTTTGCACTATAGTTTCCACTTTATTACATCCATTATCTTCTATTTGTGCAAGTGTCTCGACTTTTCTGGCAATTTTTAGTCCCACACATTTTATAATTCAGATGAATATGAAAGTTGTTCAGGATACAGGTCCAATCTTTCTTTACTAGCAGACAGGTCTTGTCTGCTTGTTATTGTTTTCTTTTGTATCACAGTCTCTCAAACCAAAGGGCTATTAATTTCTGACATTGCAGCCTTGTTTGTTGGTACTTCTCTTTGGGTTGGAAAAGTCTCCTTTTTATTAGAGACATTGCAAATTATTATTATATTTTTTTGATAATTAGATTTATTATTGTTGCTCTATCATTAGGCATATACATATGACAAATACCCAGACTGTGTACTATATATATACGAACACACATATATATCTTAAATTGTTTCATGCCTGTACCAGACGAATGTGCAAGTTATCTTGTTTCCATGCTTCAGTCTTTTTTTAAAGCATTATTTTCTTTAACTACTATTTAATTTTGTTTGTTTTAGGGGATAAGCAGCCATTACCATGGGAAATGCGCTTACGAGTTGGATGTCATGTTGCACAGGCACTTGATCATTGCAATAGTGAAAACCGGAAAATATATCATGATTTGAATGCATATAGAGTTCTTTTTGATGAGGTATGTTATGCACATGCCTGTGAGCTACTTTATCGAGCTTTATGTTTCGTCAGAAAATAGGAAGTAATTTTTTGTTCTCATGTTCTGTAGTGGGTGGGTCCAGTGGGGACAGGAAGGAATCAATTATCAATTACATAAGAAAAAGGGAAATGAATTAAAGGATGTTAGCATAACATCTGTAGCGATTGTAATGAAACCTCTAATTAACATGAAAAGTTTAGATAAGAAGGGAGAAATGCCCTTTATCCATACCAATTATCTCGCAGTTTATCTTTGAAATATTAATTTAATGATTAAATATGTGTTACTGAAGTTTGAGGTTAACACATGAGAGATATGCACGTGTCAAAAGCAGACGTTAAGGAAGTTAGTGAGGTGACAGAACTGGTACGAGAGAATAGAGGGTTAGGAATCAGGGGCAAATTAGAAATCTTTTATTAATATGAAGGCCACCTTTTCGTGTATCAACGAAAAAGGGAAATAATTGTCTCAAAAGTATATACCAAGTAATTTCAGTTCCTAGAAACTTGCAGTTACCCGCTCTTAGTTTTGGAGTTTTAGTCCTCTTTCCCCCTTTTTCAGCGAATCAGCAATCATGTTCATGTCGCAGCTGTAAAAATATTGTACTAGTATAATCCTTCAAACCAAAGCAAACACAAAATCTCACTCTAAACCATCTCTGCTTCACAATCTGGCCTGGTTGCTGCCTTGCTTTTTACAAGTAAGGGTATATCCAAACTTGTGGTTTAAATCAACTAGGTCGTCACCCTTTCTTTTATGTCCTGGTTAAAAGTCCTTGTTAGTGTTTATACTTGGCTTGCCCTCCCTTGTCTCTTTATGGGAAGTTTCTTAATCACAATAGGATTATCTAAAAGCAAACGAGAATTAAATTAAAGGAGGAGAATGACTACATGCTAACTTGCTATCAATACTATGTTGGCAATAGTCATTTGTCGGAATATGCACATCGTTGGGCTTCATGAAGTTATTGATTACTAAACTGCCCATTTTATAAGATAATAGACACAGTAAAATTTTGGTTACACGTAGATCTTGTTGTAGCTTTGATATTGTAGTAGATCGTGTTAGAATCTTAATAAGTAGAGTTAAAGTTACTTTGCACTTGTGGCAGGATGGTGATCCTCGTTTGTCTAGTTTTGGCCTCATGAAAAATAGCCGGGATGGGAAGAGCTATAGTACAAACTTGGCTTATACACCACCTGAATTTTTGCGAACAGGTAAATCTTTCAGAATTGACTATCTGGTCATACAATTTCATTTTTCGTCTTCAACCACCATTTTAAATTTTCTCGCTTGACATTTAGACTAGTTTGTCTGCATATTGTAGATGAAACTATTACTCTATCATGATAGGATGTATGAATTTTCCTGAGTCTCGAACTTGATCTTTCTCCGGAATCGGAAGTATTTATATATAATGATGTTGGAGTAAATGGAGGTTTTAGTAAATGTTATGAAAAAGTAGAAGTAGTTGGAGATTAAAGTATAATCCTATAAGAAAGATTATATTAGTATTCTCCTAGGTTTTTGCTTGTTTGAAAGTTGAACCTTGTTGATGCTGAGGCTTCTAAGTTGTAACACTTTTTTGATCAGCCTCGACTGAATCAATCATTGAAGCCTTGTTGATGCGGAGGCTTCTAAGTTGCAACACTTTTTTATCAGCCTGGACTGAATCAAGCATTGAAGTTGACGTTACGTTAAAATCCTTGAATGCACTAGTAAACTACTTAAGAAATGAATTCATCAGGGTTTACTTTTGTCATTTTATCTTTTATTCTGAGTGATGACTTGACAAACAATACCTTGAGCACTTTTTGTTCTTTTTACTGGAAGTATTAGTAGAAAATATAGACATTTATGTGATCCCTTCCCCATTCTTTTGCTCCATTCTGAGATTCAAGATCTACTTTTTTGACATTTCTTTGATAACTAAAGATGCCAGTTGATGATTATTGAAAATGCATGTTCAGAACTTCAGATATCTGATTATATATTCTTATGCAGGCAGGGTTATCCCAGAGAGCGTCATCTACAGTTATGGAACAGTACTGTTGGATCTTCTGAGTGGGAAGCATATCCCTCCAAGCCATGTACAGTGCCTTCTACCCTACTATTTAGATTTTTATAGGTTTCAGCCTTTTAGGAGCCATCCCAAACTCAGTTAGAAATGTAATTCAATTTTATCGAACCGTGTCTATATTTTTGTTTATGCTATCGAGAATACAAATGTCAACATCAAACAAATTTAAGCCTTATGACATGATCCTAAATTTTTAGCTTATGGGTTACTCCAATCATTGCCACTGCTTTTTAGATTGAATGGTTAAATATCATAATGCGCAGAACATGGTGTATGAAATGTGAAGTATATGCTCCAACCAAGACAGCAAGTAGTGTAAATTAACTCAACCTGCAAGTTGTGTTGGTTAAGTTACTATTTTAATGGGTTGATTTGTCATCATATTCAGCTTTAAAAGTTCTAATTTCTTAATTAGTAGTCTATCATGGCAAAGTGTTTAAAAGGAATTTGAATTTTCCAGGCACTGGACCTAATAAGGGGGAAGAATGTATTGTTGTTAATGGACTCATCATTGGAAGGGCAGTATGCCAATGATGACGCTACTAAATTCGTTGAACTTGCTTCAAAATGTCTTCAGGCTGAGGCTAGGGATAGACCTGATACCAAGTTTCTTATTACAGCTGTATCTCCTCTTCAAAAGCAAAAGGAGGTGACATTTTACATAATTTTTTTATATCATTCTCCTGTTTCTCTTAATTGTTTCAACTTATGCCTTTTTTATGGCTTCTATTGGTACCTATACATTTGTTCATTTCTATAATCTTTTGATAAATTTATTTGGCATGTGTAGGTGGCATCTCATGTTTTAATGGGGCTAACTAAAACTGCGACAGTGGTACCAACCATTCTATCTCCTCTTGGAAAGGCTTGTGCAAGGATGGATCTTACTGCTGTGCATGATATACTGCTTAAAACAGGCTATAAGGATGAAGAAGGTGCTGAAAATGAGGTAAATTGAACTGTGTATATACTAGAGTGTTGCAAATGTTTTCACTATCAACCATTTCTATACACTACTTGTAATTTCAAAGTGAAAATTTATTTCTTTTTCATGCAACTATAATATGATTTCTTTCTTAATATCTCCATGTTGTGGCTATGTCCAAACGATTATAATTGTAATGAAATTTCAAGATTCTAGTATTTCAAGAATTGACCTTTTACAACTTTTCTTGAGTGGTTTGATGCACTAGTTTCTCTTATAATGTAATCTTTTGATGTAGCTATCGTTTCAAGAATGGACGCAGCAAGTGCAAGATATGTTAAACACAAAGAAGTTTGGTGATATTGCATTTAGGGACAAGGATTTCAAGAGTGCAATTGAATACTATACAAAGGTATATTAATGCAGCCCTCCTCTTAGACTTAGACTCCTATCTGAGAATTTCCTTGAAGATATTTTTCTATCCTGCTCAATAGTTGGCTACTTGGCTGGTATTTGATTAGACATGTCCAACTGGTCTGGTGGACCTACTCCTATTTTAGTTTTATTCGCATTCCACAATGCAATTTGATTATACACACATTTTTGAAGAAGAAATTGTTGACATGGTAAACTGTAGAAGTTTAGTAATTTTCAGTAACATAATAATAGCTACTAAGACGTCCTTTCTTTTTGAAAACCTGCAGTTGGTAGTTATGATGTCTGTTCCATCGGCCACTGTCTTTGCACGAAGAGCCCTCTCCTATTTGATGAACGACCAAGCAGAACTTGCCTTGAGAGACGCCATGCAGGCTCAGGTTTGTATACCGGAGTGGCCAACTGCATTCTATCTGCAAGCTCTTGCACTCTCCAAACTTGGAATGGAAACTGATGCTCAGGACATGCTTAACGACGGGGCAGCATTTGACACAAAGAAGCAGAACAGCTGGCGGAACTAGTACACAAACTCGTGGCAAAAATTATAGCGCTCCCTTTCTAACTTGGCTCTATGTTCCAATTCTACAGTAGAAATTTTAGTTAAATGAGGTCAGTGTTAGTGGTAGGGGGAAATATATTATGAGAATCGCGATTTCAGGAAATGTCACCAAATCCCCTGTTAACTATACATCTACAGGTTGAGCAATATATATATATATATATATATATATATATATATATAAGTAATAATAAGTTATCAAGTTGGTTTTTGTTGTTTATCTGAGTTGTTATGGCCATAAATGAGCTTTGGAAGCACATATGTAGCATGTAATGTTTATTGATAAGTTTAAAAAAAAAACAGGGTTTTAATATGCTGAGTGATTTTATTTTCTTGTGCTGTAATTTTTATCCTTAAAAGGGTGTTCTTTCTTGGGCAAGCATGCATAAAAAAGTCAAATCAAGATAAATCTTGAATTCCCATTGCCACCCCCTCTGGCGTAAGCTTATCAAATATGGTACATTTTCTAAATTTTGGTCAAACGTATTTTCTCGATAATTTTGACTTTTATTATAGCCTAGGATCTAAATTTTGGTCAAACGCTTATTTTTGAAGTTGGTTGACTTTTTCTAAAATGTCATTCAAATTTTAATATAATTCTTATTTTGTCTTTTTATATTATTTTTATTTAATTTTTTAAATTTTATTTTACTTCACATAATTTATACTAGTTTTTATAAAGGGTCATCTCTAAATCAATGATGTTTTTCTTTTCTAGAAAAAATTTAAAATAAGGATTTTATTCATTTTTAGCAAATTGAAGCTCCTAAATTTTATTTTTGTCCAAGCTGTCATGGAACCATATCCAAAAATGACAACTTTAGTAGTATCGATGAATATTTGCTTTTGAAATGGACGGTGATCGTTTTAATTTAAAGGTCATTTCTTGGTCCACCAAAATGTAGTAGTAGTATATATAATAATGAATATTTAGAAGAAAAAAATTGAAAATTGAGAATACTATACTATATTTGGCATGGGTGACGTGACCATTACCTCAAAATTTATACTACATTTAAGGAGAGAAGAGACTAGAAGAAGGTATTGGTAACCTTCAAATTGTTTGAATATGATAAAACCCACAAACCCGCAGCCAATAAATCGAAGGGTTTTTTTTCCTTACAGAGTTCATATCAAAGGTACTTTCTTTTCTCTTCTTCTCTGTTTAGCTGATTCATTCCAATTCCTCCTGAATTCTCAGCTTTCAGTCTATAATCAACGCATTAAATTTGTGATTTTTGAGATTAAATTGATCAATTTATGATGGTTTTTATTGTCATATTTTTGTTATGATGAGTTGTTTGGAGAGAATTATTGTGAGGGATCATAACGTGAGTTGGGGTTTAAGACGGGCTTTAGTAAAGGGTTAAATTGGTATTTACTTTTTGCATTAGCTATGTCTGGAATATTAGAATAATTGATTTGTTTGATAAGAAAAACTATAGTTATAAGGAGAAATTTCTCGATTTGAGGGAATTATGATGAGTTTTGCTTCTTTTATGGACATGAATAAGGTCAGGCATGAAGCTTACCAAAAAAAGAGATTTTAAGTTTATGAGCTGGAAAATGTTTCTTCATTGCTAAGAGATTTTCGTAAAAAAATTTGTTTTAGCAGAGGAAATGATAGCCAATTAGAGCACAATTTTTGTATATGAGATTATTTTTTTAGCTTTTGCTAAGACTTCAATCTGTGTCAATGGAGCCTTGTCTATGCACAGGCAAATCTTGTTTCCAGTTTGGTCCCCTTGGTCCATTTCATCTTTCAAATGCACTTAACCCTACTTGATTTAATTCTATGAGATTGTTCTCTTTTGCGATAATGGATTCCAAAATACGAAAAACTTCATCCTTTACACATGGATTCCAAAATACGAAAAACTTCATCCTTTACACGATATTTTTTTGTTATTCTTCTTCTTCTTCTTGGTAATTTGTTGCTTTGTTTGAATTGCATCCTTGAAGACTGATTAGGATAGAAGCTTGATCTATTATTTGTATCTGCTACTATTAATAGAAGATATTCTTAAATGGCGTCTTTGTCAAATATCTGGCTGAAAAAGGGAATGCATTATCTGTAGATGGTTTATATTCTTATCGGTGTTTTTGTGAGTTTTATTTTGGGGAAGGGAAAAGGATGGGACGAGAAAGTCGGAACACTTTTTTCTTTCCACTCCCTAAATAAAACGCACAAACACAACATAAATGGTTTCTTTGTCCTAAAGGATGTTTTGTTAGTTGATTTCTTCTTTATTTAACATTTGTCTGTTATGAGAATTAAGTTTAACACAAAATAATATTTATCTCAATTTTGGCTAAAAATAGGAATGCATAAAGGTAGATGGTTTCTGACAAAACCAATGCTTAAATAATAGTTGATTCTACTTTTATTTACTATTTATCTATTATGAGAATTATGTTTTACACAAATTAATGGTTTTCTGGATTTAGAAGAAGCTTTTACATTTTATGGATATCAGAGCATCTTGTGAGGAGTCATCATTGGAGCTGGCTAGGGAGTTGCTTATCACCATCTCTTACTCAGTACCAGATAACATTCTTGATTCCTCTACAACTGAAAACTTTATCAGCAAAGACGTGGCTGTCACAAATAACACTGACGGAGCTGACGATCTAAGCCTTTTAAGGTCCAAGCTGATCTCAATTTCTAATATCCAATCTCCAGACTTCAGTGTAACCAGGTGCAATGGGCACCCATGAGGATTGGCTATGATGTGTGCCTGTTATGGAAGATTCTTGTTAATAAAAGTTCATTGTGTTTTAGAACTTCCTAGTGTATGTGTGAGCTTGTGTCAGTCAGTTTGTTCTGTGTTCTGTGATTCTGATGATGTTAAGATGCAAGGATTTATGTCCGAAAACTTGTACAAATGTCAAGATAAATAGACTTAACCATTCTGATAAACTCTCCTCAAAAATGGAAAGTTTTAAATGTTTGGTTCTTTAATGTTTCATATTGTTCATGTGAAGGGTAGTGTTTTATTTTTCAGATCGAGCTGAAGTTGGTTTTCTCATCTTTTTTTTTGTTTTTGCTTTGGTTGGTGTCAAATCAAAGGGATTGCTTGCTTGTGGCATCATCCAAATGGTGTCTGATCTTGGTATATATTGTAGTGGGATGTGGAAAAAATCTAGCGACAATATATTAGTAAGAAGTGTATTCTCGTCATTTAAAGTAGTATCTTTTTGTGGCTAAATGTATATTGAAGAAATTTGGGTGAAAAATGTAATGGAGGGATCCTTGTCCCGTAACGAGTGGAGCTGCCAGAGAGTTTGTAAAAGTAGGAAACTAATTATACAATGCGTGGCATTACAATGTATAATTCACAATTATAATCGCAGAACTTTGTCAGTCATGATAAGAACTTGAGTAAGAAAATCGTAAGCAAATGCAGTAAAAAGATGGAAGACATCGAAGTGCTACATGAAACAGAGCAACATTAAAACTGAGGAAGTGGAACATAGAGTAACAATGGGAACATGATATTGAACCTGCATTTGTTGCAACAGGTCAGCTTAAAAAGCTCAACCAGTTGGTCCATGTTCAATTAGAGCAGACATATATATATATATATATATATATATATATATATATATATATACTGCAGACTCTAGTGTGCGGCATTTTCCTCTTCACAGAATCTTGTGTAATCGTTTGCATCCATTAAAGATTCTAATTCAGATAGATTGTGTGGCTTCACCTTGATTATCCATCCGTCTTCATACGGACTCGAATTGACCTTGAATTGCAAATAAAAAATAAAAATATATCAATTGAGCTATAGATAGTTTCATGATACTTACTTTGTTTGCTAACAAACGGTCCATATGAAAATTTTGAGTTAGGAAAATATTACCAAGCCGGGTGTTTCAGTCAGCTTTGTGTTGACCTCGACAATCTCTCCTGAGATTGGGGAATTAATATCACTGGTGGCTTTAACACTTTCCACATTTCCAAACCCTGTGCCTTGTGTAACTGAGGCACCAGGTTCTGGCAGCTCTACAAACACCACTTCTCCCAGATGGTCCTGTATTTTAAAGTTTAATTTGGATAAGGAGGTAGTAGAAATGGCTTCATTTTGTTTGCAAATAAATCAAGTTAGAAAGAAATTCTACTGGTTTAAGATTGAACTACGAAAGCTCATTAAACCCACCATATATTATTTTATCTTACTTTTTGAAACCTATAAAGACCGGGCCCGGCCATATTATTTTCATTTCAACCTATAATAAGATCGTCTTGGTCATGGATCAATCCTTTGGATATTTTAATATCTATCATTTTGACCGCAACGATGAAAAAGCATTTATTTATGACTAAGAATCCTCGCCATACGCATTAATGCGATGATCATAACCTATTTACGCAGAAGAATAAGTGACCAAAGCGTTGGATAAACTACATATACATACATATAATAATGGAGTGGATGACACAAGAATTCATGAAAGAAAGTATAACTTAAAGATGAGTTCACCAAGAGGTACGTTCTCATACACTTCATCATTCAGAATCACACACACACAGAATTATCATTTTCTCTTTATCTCTATACACTAGGCGATATAGCCTCCGTTTTTTTCGATAAACCTTGTGAATTCATATACTGACTCTCACGCCTGAAATATCCCCGACGGAACCGGTCGAAACGTGGTGTTTATTGTGTTTACGTTACGATAAGGATCGGACGCTTTTACGTGATTGAGACGATGACATTAATGTAAATAATGTTTAACAAATGAGGAAATATACATACATATAGGTAGCGGATAAAAGATGAGAAAGGAACCTGAGCATGATGAGTGATGCCAATAGTAGCCACTTGATCCTCATGCTTCACCCATTCATGTGAAGATGCATACTTCGCCCCATGCAAAACTGCATAAATAAATTTTAATTGTAAAATTAATTAATTAAATGTTGAAGTAGATAGACACAAATAAAAGGAAATGCATGGTAGGTAGGTAGGTAGGTACCAGAGAAGCATCTGGAGAGAGAAAATGGTGCAGCAGGAGACAGAAGAGTTCTGGAAGCAGACGAAGCTCTGAGTGCATTGGCAGCTGAAGAAGCCCACAATCTAAGAGCCATGTTTCTTCTTGTTGATAGAGGAAGAGGAGGCTCAACCCAAAAATACAAATAAAAAGGAAGAGGGGCACTGTTTCCTAACTATATTATCTAATCCTATACGACTGGTGGACAATCGAAGCCTCATCTTACCCACCCCACCCTTCAAAGCGCTAAATCCTAAGGGGCCAAGGTGGTGGTTACATAGAATTTTTTTAATGCTACTGGCTTCATAATTTTCTTACCTTTTTTTTTTCTATACATTTTACTATCTACGGATTATTTATTATTATTTAACGGGGAATAAATATTGGATATTTTCATACCAAAGTATGGTATTTTTACTTTGTCAATGGCCTCCTGTCCATGTGGGAGGCTGATGTAAAAATATCATATTTTCTTATGAATTTATCAATTTTTTATTAAAATATAAGTTATTATAATTTTAATATAATCTTTCCATTTCAAGTTATAAGATTATTATTTACTTTTAAAAATTAAAATAATATATTTTTAAAATTTTAAATGATTTAATTATGAAATAACAAATGAGTAAAATAGTGTGTTTTAGTTTTCTATCGATGTGAGGATATCTATATACATGGGCTATTTTTGGGCTAAGGAATCAGGACTAAGTTTTGGGCAAGGGCCCAATAACTTCCTATTCCAAACAGATGTTTTATTGGATTGAAAACTGTCGTATTCCGCACGGCGTAAGGAATACAAACAGAGATGATGGATGGTAATGGTATGCTCAAATCCTGCTCATGATCATCCATCCCCTGTAAACTTGTATAAGCATCACATATTACATATACATATGTATAGTTATATATGTATCTATATATCAAATTAAAATGAATGAGATTATTGAGAGTGATTGCATCAATGGAGAGGAGAAGAGCGTTGAAATTGGTCTCAAAATCATTGGTCCTTCTCCTCCTTCTCGCCTCAATGTCCCCTCTTCCATTAAAGTATACCTTTCTCTCTCCCTACTTGTATTCACGTATGTATGTGTATCTCTATATAAGCTAATTTTTATATTATCTGTGAATACTCTTAGCCTTGTCATTGTGAGCTAGGTTTTTTTTATTGAAATTGAATGATACTTGAGGTCAAATCACTACTCTTTTGAGTTTATATTAGTGAAACAATTTTTTTTGGACAATTAGCTTTAATGGAACTGTGCCATAGTAAACAATAATATGCATAAATAGGTAGACCCCTTTTTTTATGTGGGAGCAATGGTAGGAAGGTAGCATCTTGTTTGAGCCAAGCACAAAATTTGACTTAATATTGTAAAAATTCAAACTTTGTCTTACCTATCATTCTCCTACCATAGTATGCCAAAGGTTATATCTGGAATGAAACAGATATCAGATAACTATATATTTTCACGTTGAATGAATTAATAAATTTTGTCTTGGTCCAAGTTCTTTAGGTTTTGAGGACTTTAATTTTGATAAATTTTGTGAAATGAAGGATGTATATTGTTGTAAAGCTTGATGATATGTTTATGGTTGTGTTTCTTCTTCAAATAGGTGCATACTTTGAGAAAATTGATTGCTGGGAATGCTGGTTTGCCTATTGAGAATTTGAGGCTTATTTTGCGGGGGAAAGTGTTGCATGACAACAAAAATGGAAATGATGTGTCCATTCAACTCCAGGATAAAGGTGTTACATTTAATTTCAATTCATTTAGTCTCTTAAGTAGATATTTAATCTTATACATTTCTATTAATGGAAAAAGAATATGGTTTTAATTTTTTTCTCTTCAGTGAGGCGTGAAGTTTAGATATCTTATCTCTAACTTGTCAAGCATTGTTAGTTTAATCATATTTCATTTACAAGAAGGACTTTTCAAATGTAACTAATTCTCTTTTGCATTGGTTGTTTTGGTAAAAGATCTGACCTGAGAACAGTATCTTTGAGTTAATGCACACTTTCAAGTTTCAATTTGTTACAAAGTATATAATATTATCATTTCTTATCAAAAAAGTTAAATAAACTGAAATTGTTTCAGTTTGCTATTGTTTTTATAAGCCTTTTTTTATATATATAATTGCACAAGTTTTTTTCTTTTCCGATACATGTATTAGAAGAGATAGGAGACAAAGATATGTGAACCTGAAGTATATAAGAGCAAAAAACAAAAACTATACTGAAATAAAAGCAGCACCCATAAAAGCTGCAATTTCAGTCCACGAGATCAACTGAAAAAACAAAAGAAGATTTAATTACTCCCAGTAATGCATTAGGCACCCACAAATAATGAGTTCACATAAAATCATAGTTGTCATGGCGTTGTTTAGGCGACGACTAGGCGTCCTGACGTTTGAGAAGGGTAGGGCAACGCCTTGGACGTTGAGCCGCCAAGCCTCACACATTGGTAGCGGACCCAAGTTAAGTGATTAAGTCATTTTTTACCATGACTCATCATAACCCATGGACTTTTCCAATTTCCTAAGTGACTCAACTCATGACCTTAACCTAACTCATGACCCTACTCCTTTGAATGAGAGGAATGCTCATGTGGAAGATGGAAATGACTTCATAGTTGATGACTTTGTTTGAGTTATGACTAGAAACAGAGTATAGATTGTGTTAGTTATTATGTTTTGAATTTTAGAGTATATAAATTTTTATTGTGTAATATACTTTTGAAATAAAACAAATAATGTATAAATTGCACATTATTAACGACTTGTTGTCATACGGTCGCCATGGCAGAGCGTCTTATCGTCTAGGCGTCCTGGCGGTTAACTACCACCGCGTCCCGCCTTGGCGTCGTGACAACTATGCATAAAATTCTTTTGAGGTCTAGAGCCCTCTATTCACTTAAAATGCCTCTTATAGTGTTCCAGGCAGCAGTCCGCTGAAGGCAAGAAGAATAACCATCCATGTATATCCGCTTTGCTCCTATCCACGCTAGATCTCCAAGATGACAAAAGATCTAAAACCATTTCATCATAACCCAATAGTACTCCGTAGAGGATAACAAAATAGATCTCTCTCTTGCATAAAACAATGAAATAGGACTATCTCCAGCTTCCTTGTAGATAAAGGAATGGTTAGCAATAACCACAAGGTTAAAGACTTAAAACTGTTTCTTGTGTTGGTGTAAAGAAGTCACGTTTTTTTTCTTTGTTTTTGTTTTCGCATGGTGCTCGGATCTGTGAGGAAAAATGATATCAGTCAGCCTCTGCAACTGACATTAAATGGATCAGACTCTTGAGGGCATCATCCTTTACTTCTTCAATTACCTGTTTTTCATGGTCATCAAGTTTCAACTGCATAGATGGGTTTCTTGATGTTGTTCTATTAGATGAGTTGTCCCTTTGGAAGACAACTCTCTTGTTAACCACAGCCTGATCTGAATGGGTACTGATAAATACCTTTTTTCCATTTTGGTAGAACCTTTGAGAAACAAGTATTTCTTACAAATAAATGGTGCTTCTCGTTGCATAATATCATCAAATCTTTTACCTGTATATCTACTTGGCCTTTTTCTTTCTTCTTGTTTTTTTGGATATATCTTGTTCATAAATTTTGAATATTGGATGGTTTCTGTCTTTTACAATCGAAACCCTTTTCTGCTTTTGCCTTGGTTGTTTGACTATTAGAATCTACATTAGGACCTGTATGTTTCAACTTTTGAAATGAATGAATACTTCTATTGATTTCTAGATTCCATTATTGTTGCTGTCAAACCAAAGCCGCCTGCTAAACATGTTCGAGATGGACTAGATGAGGATGACGATGATGATCTGGTAAAAACTGATCAAGTAGTTCCACAGAATTATAAAGTGGTATTTGCTTTGTTTTTGTCAAAAATCATAGCCTCTTACTTTTTTCATTTTTAAAATTTAGAAGTTTCAGCTTCCACAATCGACCGGTGAATTGAAGAGGAGGCTTTTCACTTTTCTACATGATAAGTTGAAGATACCAGGTAAGCTCATTCTGCATCGAGGACTTTGCATTTTTTGTCAGCCTTGTTTATTTCTTTTGGATGATTACTTCTTCTGCCATATTGTACTCTTCTTTTCAGTTGTCTAATAATGAGCTTTAAGGTGTGAAAGAATAGTTCTGACCATCTGCTTCTTTTCAATTGATAGATGTTCTTCTGCTGGCAATTTTCTCTCTCAGTATAAAATTATGGGCAGTTATCATCTTGTGGTTTATCTTGGCTCCTGTTGCCCACAGATGGGACATAGGACCTCTATATGTAAGTTGTTCCTCTTGTTTCTTTCCCTTGATAATAATACGTAGGAAATGTTTTCATTTTGGTTGCACTATGATACATATATGCTTTGAGATCATGCTCATGAAAATAATGGTCCCAAAACAAATTGAATTCTATTCTTGTATTCTCACTTGTTATGGAAGAAGGCAGAGGAGCTAGCCATTAGCCACATGGATAAAAAGATGCAAATAACATCATCTTCATTGACTTGAATCCTTTAACATTATACCTAACCAGTTGTGTCACTAATTGCTTGCCTATTTATTCAGATACTTGGTACAGGCTTTGCTATCATTTTCATAAATCTTGGAAAGCGGCAGCATGGTGATATGAGGTATGTCTACTACTAGTGGATGAAGTGTTCTTAATTTGATACAAGGTGGTTATGGTTCTCTTGTTAGATCAAGATAATACCTTAATCCTTGCACATTCTCATAATTTTAACAATACATATCTTGTGTTGTTCTTGTTAGGTATATAATGAAAACAAATTACATTACATTTTTCTGGCAAATAAAATATGGGAATTTTTATTTCCACAAGTCCCCCCTCACATGAGTGACAAAGACCTTGTGGAAATTTTAAAAAGACTAGTGGAAATAACACTTCCCTAGAAATTCTCCTCCCCCGGTGCGCTTGAAACCATCACTCCCCCTTTTACTCTTTGGAAGAAAAAAAAGAAAGAATCAGATTGTTGTCAGAGTGGAACTTGATTAAGTGTGGAAACATGGCAAACTCCTTTATTGTTTATCTCGGTAGGGTAGGAGGGTGTGTAGCGCATATGTATTTCTATCTTGTTTGTGGGGTCTGTGGGTTAACCTTTTCTTGTGTGTTTGTATTTATTCTTCTTGAACATATTATTAAACAAACTATGACCATGCTGATTCTTTTTTTTGTTTATTGTTAAACGTCTGCAGTGCATATTCTATTTTCAACGAAGATTTCAGAGAACTTCCTGGGACATTTAATGCAGATCGTGTTGATAGAGATATCCGAGCAGGCCAGATTTGAGAGTGTATGCTATTTCTTGATGAAACCATGTCGAGGGTTTGTTGAATTGTATGCATGTATTTTTAGACAGAAGTGACTGAAAATATTACCAAAGCTTTGTTCAAAATTGTGCTCTTTCCTATAGTAGTTTTACAGTTCTTTTAGGGCACAAACAAAATTGGGTATTATCAATGATAATTCCAACATCTTATGATGGTGAATGAGATAATTATGTATTTGCCAATTTTGTATACAGGATAATAAAGTTACCAACTGAAGCATGATTTTTTTTTCCTGAATAGAGTTGGTATAAATTTATTTATTTATTTTGTGAAAATTGGGTATTATGTGTGATAATCGACACGTGTCGATATAAAAATCTTAAGCAAACTTGTCTCAGATTTGAGAGTGCGCGCTATTATTTGATTTCTTGATCGATCAAACCCATGTCTCTGTCGAGGGTTTGTATGCATCTTTAGATACAACTGACTGAAAAAATAAATTACCAAAGGCTTTAGCTCTTAATTACCTTACCTGTAGTACGTAGTTTTACAATCCTCCTCATGCCAGTTCTTAGGTTCTTTTACAATGGTGAATGAGTTAATTCCAACATTTTGCAAATTAAATAATTTTTTATACAGGATAATCAAGCTATATATATACCAACTGATCAACCATGAATAGAGCCATAGAGGAGTTGGCATACGTACTAGAAACTCCTATGTGAAATTTGATGCTTGGGAGATAACGGACACTTGTCCATATTATATTAAAGTCTTTGATTTCTTACTTAGCTATTAAAGTCTTTGATTTCTTACTTTATTTAGATAATATAGATATGGATGGATGGGAACAGAATGCATGCAAGCAAATAAGAGACGAGATCTGCCAACTAATTTGAGCATATGGAGGAGGGCAGCAGTGGTATATATATATATATTCCGTTTCAATGGCATATCTCTTTATTTTACATACAATCATCACTTTTAGCAACAGTTCGATTTGTTCAATAATAACAGTTAAACGGTTTATATGCTATGGCGATAGTTGTCGCTAAAAACTAAGATGACGGTTCTCTAATATACACGATAAACTCAATCGTCGTCCGATCCGTCGTTAAAGGTGATAAACAAGGTATATAAGATCTCATCCCGTGTGTATATATATTGGCAGTAGTAATTTGTTTTGTTTCCAGGTATGAGGGATGAGAAGAAACTGATGGATCATATTCATATATATGATATGATATGATATGGTTAGCTGAACCTGTCTGCCTGACCATAACCAGTTAACCACCCGCCCCCAACATATGATATGGTTGGAGTGATGGTGATGGATTAAGGTCAAATTCATGGCTTATCATGTGCCTAGTAATAGTATGTACTCCATGTAGTAGTAGTATTCTTACATAGGAGTAGTAATTAATTTTGAAGGCTCATTTAATACACAGGGAGTGAGCAACAACAAAAATTCTATGTGGACATGAAAATTGGACATAAATGTATTTGAATTTCATTTAATTATATTTTGACCCCCAATGATGGGTAAAAATATAAATAAATAAAGTTTAAATACACTCATGTCTAATTTTCATGTCCATCTAGAAGAACTCGAGCAACAAACACCTACTCTTGTCCGCCTGAAATCATTATCACAAAGTCGTATTAGGAGGCGCATGCAGTGCTATTAAATACTCCTTCACTTCCAAAACTAACTACTACTACTACAATATACATACATACATACATACATACATATATTTTAGTAACTTCTACATCCAAAATCAATTTCATGTGATGAGCTCTAACAATTCAAAAAATATGAATTTAATTATTTTTAAGCTAGCGTTATTAATTATCATATTTATTTATTCTAAATTTACGTCTTTAAGAGATTGACCTTGAAAATAACTAAATTTTATTTTTAATTTTGGAATGCAGAGCTAGATTATATATATGCTTATTTATTAAAAACGTAGTTGATTGTGTGTTTATTAACAGTAACACTTGCATCTCCATAATTCAAATTGAGTTTTAAGGGGAGAAAGAAAAAGATGATCACTCATATATATATTGACTTACATATATATATATATATATATATTGAATATATGTTTTTGTGTTTTATAGGTGGAGCAGATCACCCGGCACTCCTAAATTAAAAACACACACACACACACATACTCATATAGTATATAGTGGTGTGAATGGTTGGGTCCTAGGTAGTGGACCTAAGCCTTATATATATAGTGGAAGTGTTAATTTTGTCTTGGGTTTAGGTTCAACAATTTTATTGATTTGAAACAGTTGAACAAGAACTCAATTCCACACATACACTTGAGATTTAAATAAAGGAAATACGTACGTACTAGAAGTAACATTAATTAACAGTCTTCCTTAATTAGTTGAAATATATATATATACCTCACATAAATATTTAAAATAAAAAAAACTATATAGATATATAAAATTGCGAAATGTTTTAATATAATATTTGATATAATTATAAGAGCACTCTACTTATTACATATATCATATTATTACAAATATTTATTTATGTAATTGAATAATAATAAAAATTAATATAAATATTGGTAATATGTATATTTTTTTTGTGTAATAATAAAAAGATGGGATTGGTTGAGTGTGGGGATGACAAGTGTTGGAGCTTGTGGCTTATAACTGAAATAGGCCAAGTCAAGAAATAATGAATGAACAAGTGTCAAGATCGAATTCATTAGGTTATGAACCAAGGTTGAGGGTGTGGGTCATTTTCTTGGACAAGATCTGAGTCTCTGCAAAGACCAGCTGCGGAAGTTCTAAAGTACCTATGCGAGGGGCGCCAATATGAGCCCGGGGTGCGTCAGTCTCGATTCAAGTTCTGGAGTACTGGAGCAGGGCGTGCTAAGGACAACCTAGAAGAGGCGCAAGGCGCGTCATGTTCGGTGGAAGTTCTAGAGTACCTGCACGGGGCGCGCCAGTCACAATTCAGGTTCTGGAGTACTGGCACAGAGCACACCAAAGACAGCTTTGAAGCGGCATGCGGCATGGGCGCGCCGATCGGCAGGCATCAATTTTATAGTTTGGTTTTCGAATGACATTATAGGTATTTAAACTATAATATTAATTAAGATTGTAATAGAATTAATACTTATAAATACTATATATTGTAAACTCTATCTAACTGAATCAAGTTAAATAATAATAGAAAGAATGCTTTTCGTGGACAATTTTGTGTTAATTTTTTATTGCATGTGTGATTTAATTCTAACAAAGTGAGTGATAATTGCAATGCCAGTCGTTGACGGCACGTAACAAATTAATACAGAAAATGAAATAACAATGAATATTATTATTATGTACTAATAATAAAGTCAACGAATCACGTCCTGGTCGTATTATTGACAAACAATTCCTCCAATCTCCCATTAATTTCTCATGCAACGAGTGGACCCCACATGCATCCTTACCTACGCCACCTCTCCAAAATCAAAACTGCAAATAAATTTGAATTTTTGATTAGTATAAAGCGTCGAGGTTTTATAATGAATCGTTATTTTGAAAAATTTAGAAGGCGTTCAATTTATTTAATTAATTTTATATTAGTAAAATAATTATCATCTTTTATTATAAAGCATATAGGTTTTATAACCGATAATTTAATAATTTTAGATCACATCTCTCAATCTAAACAGAGTTTAACTATCTTCTTCTTAATTAATATGCATGCCTTGAGAATAAATATGAACCAACATATTTAGAAAATAAAATATTAATCAAGTGCATGTGGTGCTGCATGCCTCCCCCAAATAAGATCTAATTTATATATATTAAAATTTCTATAATATATATATATATATATATATATATATATATATATATATATATATATATATATAGTATGGGCAAGTTTCAGGAGCATAAGTTGAGAGATGTCTAAACCCCTTTTGCTTTTTAGGTGGAATTCCAGCCCTTTAAGTCACCAAAAGGGTCCTTTGATCTTCCAAGAGTCCAAGTCTTGGGTCAGGAAGTCCCCTTCCCAATGGAGTGGAAGAGATATTTATAGGGTTTTTGGAGTGGTCATGTGATAGAGCACACGTCCCCTGGGAGAAATTCCAAATTTACCCTTAGTCATCAAAGTAATGCCCAGATCGTCCCGCCTTCTGTGCCACCAATTCGATCCTCAATCAATTCCCAAAATGAGTCACCTCCACGTCTTACGCCTCGGGACACGTGAAAGATTCTCTCGGATCTTTAACTTTATTTTCGACTCTTCCGTCTTTCCATTTAATCATAATCTGAACCTTAATTTGTGCATTTAATTGATTAGGTCAATTGAACCCTAATTTGCACTTGGGCCCACATTTGCCCCTGCAGGCGAGAGTCGCGTCCTTGGAGTAACGATCGTCAAAATACTTTAACTCTGTGAATCTCGCTTGATTTTACGAAAAATGCTCGATCTTTGCGAGTCTGAAAACAAAAAATCATAGGAGACGTAACTTTATGGAGCTCTCCCTAATATATCTTTAAATCCTCTATCAAATCTTTCCAAACCTTGCATAATATTTGTTTCCCTAATTAATTTTTATATGTATATATATACGTATATTGAAACTAAATCAAAATAAATTATATATTTGTCAAATAAAATCAAATCTTATTTTGATTTGTAAATAAGATCAAATCCTTCTTTATAGAAAAATCAAATTATTCCTATTATTTTGGAAACAAAATCAAATTATTTTTTTATTTATATACTTATAAAATAAAATTAGGAAGAAATTATTTTCTGAAAATATTTTTGAAAATCGAGAAATATTTTTTTAAATAAGAATAATTTAATTTGATAAAATAATAATAATATTATTATTTTTTTAAGCATGAATCTTTTCCCTTAATTGGTGATCTGGCGTAGTCATTTATGGGGATTGGCGAGGAATTGATTCCTTTAAACAAGATAAAATTAGCGATTGATTTTTCTTTGGACATGTATTTTAGAGAAAGAAAGCGAAAAAAAAAAAACTAAAGGGAAAAAGAAAGCGATTGCGAGTAATAGTGGTAGTGAAGCTTCGGGGAAGATAAACAAATGAAACAATCATAAAAGAATTGACAAGCGAAAAATCAACATTTTTGAATTCAAAAGTGAAAATGGCAGCGAATTCTTCCCGTGACGTGAGGCTTCATTTTCAAAACCAAATCATTATTTTAGCTTTGATGAAAATTCCTTGTGAAACCTGTGATTGGTCATTGCAAAATATTTCCATATAAAATAAAATAAAAGTTACGCAAGTCGGGATACTAAAATGATTGAATCAAGGCGTCTTTTTTGATTGGGTTATAATTCTAACTTTCCATAAGTAATATTATGGGAAGGACTCTAGAATAATGGTATGATGCTTGGGTGGGTCGAAAATGATAAACAACCTCTTTTCCTCAATTTATAAAATAGATATACAAATGACAAATCCATATCCCATGCGTATAATTCTCTAGTTTATGATTGAAGGTGTAAATTCAATGAACGCCTAATTGTCTGATTAATTTCCTTATATTTATCACAATTACCTGAAAATTTCCAAATTGTAAGACCCATAAAATATTCTCTAGTTCATATATATTTTCAAGAATCGCTAATCTCAAGGAGAACTTTATTAGCAATTCATGAGTTTTTTTTTTTTTATTTTATCAAATTCAACACATACTTATTAATAATTAATTAGAGTAGTACTCGAGATAGTATAATCTGACAAACTTTATATAGAATTCCCTAAAGATATATATAAGGCGTACTCGATGCTCAATGGAGCTAATATATAAAATATTGTTTTATAATCTATATGTATGCATAATTGATTGACTTTTGTAAAAGTAATAATCATGTCATATGATACATTTATAATTAAAACCCATAGGATCTTACTCACTTATATATATATATATGCAATAATCTTCCTAATAAATTTTTTTTTTTTCTTGATACACAAGTCTTTCCTTTTATCAAATCAAAATTAATTTTATTTCCAAAATAAAATCAAATCTTAATTTTATAAAATCAAATCTTAATTTTATTTTTTGAAATTAAATCTTTCTTTATTTTGAAAAATCAAATCAAATCTTTCTTAATTTGAAAAGAGATTTTTTTTTAAACAAATCAAAATCATAAAATCATATTAAATAAAAAATCTTAATTTTATTTTTGAAATTAAATCTTTCTTTATTTTGAAAAATCAAATCAAATCTTTTCTTAATTTGAAAGAGATTTTTTTTAAAACAAATCAAAATCATAAAATCGTATTAAATGTGGGCGAGGAAATCGTACCTTCTTTGGGGTTGAAGGTTCGTGTTGGTGAGGAGGAGAAATCCCACGAAAAGAAGCGGAATTGATTGATTGATTGAAGAAGGGAGGAAACGACAATTGGCGATTACTCCAGCGTGACAGCGTGGCGAGAACCCACAGAATCGGGGGCAAGTGTTAGGGTATGAGGGATTCGAGCCTTGAGTCCTTGAGTTGAGAGAATGTCAAACCCCTTTGGTGCTTTTAGGTGGAATTCGAGCCTTTAAGTCACCAAAAGGTCCCTTTAATCTTCGAGTCCAAGTCTTGGGATCCAGGAGAAGTCCCTTCCCGATGGAGTGGAAGAGATATTTATAGGGTTTTTGGAGAGTGGTCATGTGATAGGCACATGTCCTCGGAGAAATTCAAATTACCCTTAGTCATCAAAGTAATGCCCGGATCGTCACGCCTTGGCCACCAATCCAATCCTCAATCGATCAATTCCCAAAACCTAAAGATATATAAGCGTACTTTCGTGCTTTCGATGGAGCTAATATATAAAATATTGTTTTATAATCTATATGTATGCATAATTGATTGACTTTTGTAAAAGTAATAATCATGATCGTATGATACATTTATAATTAAAACCATAGGATCTTCTCCATATATATATATGCTGATAATCTTCTAATAATTTTTTTATCTTGATACACAGTCTTTCCTTTTATCGAATCAAAATTAATTTTTATTTCAAAAATAAAATCAAATCTTAATTTTATAAAATCAAATCTTAATTTTATTTTTTTGAAATTAAATCTTTCTTTATTTTGAAAAAAATCAAATCAAATCTTTCTTAATTTGAAAGAGATTTTTTTTTTTAAAACAAATCAAAATCGTAAAATCATGAAACTATCGTCACCTTCACCTCATCGATGACTATCAGTTAACACCTCGTGAAACTAAAAGAAAATAAGCCCATGAAAAAGAATGAACATGAATTAACCCCTCTTCTTGCTTCCCGATACGATTATTTGGTTCGCTTTTAAGCATCTGCCTTTATATCCCGAAGCGAGTAAATCGAGTCGTGTAGCCTTCTCGCTCCTTCCCATCATTATTGATCGATCCACGGCATTACCAGTGATTACACACAATGATTCATTGAGAACAAGCGTCAAGGCTCTACCATTAGTGCGAAAATAAAGAGAAGATATTCCACCATCTCTTCTTAATATACCCATAATGACCATCAACAATCAATTCTCTTGGGATAGAAATCACCTCATTTGCAGCGACAAATTCGAGACCTAGTATATATATATATATATATATATATATATATATATATATATATCTATTTTCTTTTCTTTTTTTTTAGGCCAGAGGAAATTGATTATAAGCGCCCTACAATTCATAATTCATTTTAGATTGTTGAAGGTGACTTCTTTCGAAAAATCTTTGTTTTCGTAATTCTTTTATTTAGTTGAAATTTGAAACTCTTTTTATTGTATAATTATTTTATTTTGTCGATTGATTGTTTGTTTGTTGGTTGATGTTTTTTGTTTAATTTTTTCTTAATTGTTTCATCGATTTCTCTTTTTTCGGGTGATTGTAGTTTTTTTCTTTTAAAGGCCATTTCGCCTTGGGATCTTGGCTTCGGATATTCTGAAAAAAACAACCTTTGCCGAGGAGGAGGATTTATTAAGCCATTTCACGCTTAACAAGGTCGTTGGCTCGGATATTACGGAAGAAAGGGAACAACTGCGCGAGGAGGAAGGATCTATTAGGAGGCCATTTCACGCTATGGTCATTGGCTCGGATATTATGAAGAAAAGGAACAGCCTTGAGGAGGAGGAATTTATTAGAGCCATTTCCCATAACAAGGTCACTTGGCTCGGATATTTTTGAAAGAAAGGACAACCCATGAGGAGGAAGAGTTTATTAGAGCCATTTCACATATGAGGTCGTTGGCTACGGGATATTTTGAAAGAAAGGACAACATGTTGAGGAGGAAGAATTTATTAGAGCCATTTCACCTTAATAAGGATCTTAGTTGGATGTTGGGGTGAAGTAGCATTCATTCGATCGGTTGATTCGAAATAGTAGTAGAAGTTAAATGTAAGAGGAGAGGCTCACTTGGGTATTTAAATCCTACAGAATTGACCACTTGGGGGCAAGCCTAATGGCCTCCTTTTCCATTCCCAGATTCTTCTTTTACCCTTTTATTTGAATAGCTCACAATGCTTGTACTCTTTTCTTCTTTGGTGTTCGATGATCTTCTTTCCAGAATCCGAGGTGTCGGTGAGTGATCAATCAATTCTTTGCCGAAATAGAAATCTTCTTATTTAAGGCTCAAATTCGGGAGACCTAGCTATATATATATATATATATAATTATATATATATATATATATTTTCTTTTTCTTTTCTTTGTCCAGGGGAAATTGATCATAACTATTTTAAATTCATAATTCATTTCGATTGTGAAGGTGGCTTCCTTTTCAAGAAAAATCTTTGTTTTCATGAATTCTTTTATTTATGTTAAATTTCGGAAACTTCTTTTCATGTATAATTATTTTATTTTTGTCGATTGATTGTTTGTTTGTTGGTTGATGTTTTTGTTTAATTTTTCTTAATTGTAAGTCGATTTCTCTTTTTGAAGTTGTAGTTTTTTCTTTTCTTTTCTGAGGATCTTGGCTCTAGGACATTCTCGAAGAAAACAACCACTGCGAGGAGGAGGATTTATTAGAGCCATTTCACTCGTATGTTGGCTCAAATGAAGAAGATACCCTGCGAGAGGAAAATTTCTATTTCCATTTCACTTTAACAAGGTCATTGGCTCTGTACCGGAAAAAGGAACACCGAGAGAATTGAGGGTGCGAGACATTGGGTAGGGAAGAGTTTATTCCGAGCCATTTCATGTAACAAGATTATGTGGATATTTTTGAAGAACTGACATCGCAAGGAAGGAATTTTTTCGTTGCATTTCACCTTTATGAGGATGTTTCATTCATGTCAAGCTCGGGGCGAGTAAGAGATGCTTTTTCATAGAAGTCTTGGGGAACCGACCTAATGGCCTCCTTTTCACATTATCGATACTTGCTTACCACTTTGCTTGTTGGGTTAACCTTCTTTTAATGTTCAGATCTTCTTTGCCAGAATCAAATTCCGTGATCTTCCTTTCTTAAATCCAATCTTCTTATTAATCCTTCATACCCTCTTTGCTTGAAATTCATTTGTAGGATCTCTATGTTATTCTTGCAGAGTGAGTCTCTTTTAATTGTAAGACCAAAAATTTTTAAATAAAAGGAATTTCCTTTATTTTGAAATAGTAAGGTTGATTTGATTAATGTGGATAGTTAAGGGTTAAATCATGAAATATTTCAAAATAAGCAAGTGGTTATAAAATATTCATTGTTGTTGGGGAATATTAGTTTGGTGTGGAATATTAAATGCTTTGTCGGGGAATATTAAATGCGACGGTAGCGACCGTGTATTGGGCCCATGTGAGAAAGCGATTGGATGAAGAAAGCAGCAAATATAAGTTGTTTTTAAATAGCAGGCGTAGTTATTGCCCTTATCTTGTTGGAATACCGGTGGTTAAAACACACTAATCTGGCGTTGTTGAGCGATGCACTGCGGTATTGCACCAATTATTGATTCTTACGTGAAGGCCTTTACTCGATAATGGTTACGATAATTCTTGTTCGATATTTTATTGAGTTAATAATTCTTTGTGTTGATATTTTATATTCTTTGTTGTTTGATAATTGTCATTACGATTATCTTTCATTATCGAAGCAATAATTCATATTATCTGAATAATATTATTAGATAACATTATTGGCGATGTCTAGAAAGTTACATACAGGGAGAGGTTTGATGCAAATCTAATTGCGGCGCCAGATGAAGAAGAAATTCTTATTGGAAAGCCCCTCTTTCTGAGGAAGCTGCACGGTTGTCGATATTGTGATTACGTAATATTATTTGTGAATAATTAATTATTGATTTATATGATGAGGAAAATATTGATTTTATGTGGATATAGATGGAAAAATTTTTAAAATGACAATTGTTGAAAATTAATATTTTATCTTTTTACGATAAAATAATTCATTTAAATATATTATTTTAATAATATATTAGCGGTGATATTTTACAATGAATGTGGGATATATGAGTATATGAGGAGGAAGAGTATTTTGTGTGGCATTAAATGTTTAACACATGTTTTGTGTGTTGGTGGACCTGATTATTAATAGAAATTTGATTATAGCTTTGTAAAATCGCTTGATTTGTGGATTTGGTCGATTTTTGTTTGGAATTTGGAAAAACTTTCTTCTGCAAAGTTGTGAAATTGAATTTCCTATAAAAACTCATGAGATTCAAATTTTCTGATGAAAGGGCTATTTATTATGAATTATTGAAGTTAGAAGCTCAAAATAATTGATTTTGGGAGTTTAAATTATTTTTGTTAAGAAAAACGTTTTTTGTATTTTTTGGACATCATTAACATGTGTGGCTGGTGTTTTGACCAAAAAGTGGGCTAAGGAAAATTTGTATAATTATATTAATATTATATTAAATTTTACGCTTTGGTGTTCTAGCGTTTTCTATAAATAGGGTCTTGGGTTAGAATTGAAAATCACACGAGCTGCGAAGTTTTCTCTCTATTTCTCTCGATATTTTGAGCGTATTCTTGTGAGTATTTTGAGTATACTTTGAGTATTGCTAGGCGGTCTGAGTTCCTTGACCTTATACACGTTATTACAAATAGAAATCTTGATCTTTCGAGTAAGGGATATTATTTTTTTTGTAATGATATTATTTCTTCAATATCATTATCTTTGAAATATTGATCTGAAGTTTTATCAAATTTGGAACTTTTTCATGTATAGGGTTACTATTCATGAGTTCTTATTCACGAGTTCTTATTCACGAGTTCTTATTCACGATTCTTATTAAGCGAGTTCTTATTCACGATTCTTATTCACGAGTCTTATTAAGTGAAGCGTGAAGATGTTTTGTGGAATTTCTATCTTTTGGTGTCGGATTACTATTCACGTATCTGACCTTTATTCACGTATCTGACCTTTATTCACGTATCTCTGATATTATTCACCAAAAAATAAAATTTCTTCTTTTTGTCCAAAATATCTATTACGGATCTACTACGATTGTATCCATGTTTTGATCATTCTTGAATTTTACACCACTATGATTATTTTGAGGTATTTTTGGGCGTGGATAAAACCAATCTGAAATCCTTAATCCTTAATCCTTGTCATTTTGTTTCCTTTGGATTCGTTTCTTTAAAAATATTTTTCATCATCCTCGGTCTTAAATGATGATATTATTGAATATCTTTGGCTGTGTAGTGCAGATGAATGATTTCTGAAGAATATCTTTGGCACATGGTGCAGATGAATGATTTCTGAAGAATATCTTTGGAATATCTTTGGCACATGTCTGCAAATGATGAGCAGTGTTGAAATGAACATGACCCGATTGATGAATATCTTTGGCTTTGTAGTGCAAAGATGAATATTTGATTCGAGATGAATATTGATTGATGTTCTGAGGATAAAATATTGATGATGGTATTAAATTCATAGATTATAGTAGATTTCATTCTCTACGTAACTCTTACATGAATTATTATTTAATTACGAATATTGATCTGAAACTTGTTGTCTATTGTATTCTATCAGTTTTCCTGTTGAAGACTAACGATAATTTGTTGTATATTATCTTAGTCGTAATATTCTTCTTTGGGCTAGTTGAGCTCACCCTTTTCCTTGTTGTTCCATTTTCTTCTCGGGAGGCGAGAATGTAGCGAAATCTTAGTCGGGGTATGGAATGAAGATTCTAGAGAGAGTTGTTTAGTAGTCCTCACCATTTTGCAAAATAATGAATCAATAATGTGATGAGGATTTATTTGAGTATAGATATTATCTAGAAGATAATATTTGTATTCAAACTCACGATTTCTTGTTGTAATAATAAAGTTGTAGTTGTTTACATACCATGTATTTGGCGACTCGAGAATGGGTGTTGTGTATACCTATTTTGGGGCGTCGTCAGTTAATATCGAGCTTAGGGATATGATCTCTGGCGGAGATCGGGGAATAGAACTAGGAGGGAGGCAGGTAAATCCTTGTTTAGTGTGTCTACTAAAGCTTATTTGTTAGTTGGTCGGTATATAGGGATATTATGTGATATATTGATTTCCTTAATTAACCCTTATTTTATGATGATGTTTGAGAATGTCGTTTGAGAATATTAACGATGGAGTAAATGAGGCCAGTGGAGATGCTGTCTTCAACGAGGAGAAACGTCACAGGTGGCAATGTTCTCTGTGAAACACACACCTTTGGCGAGATGATGAGCGAGGGATGTTTAGAAGCTTTTTGCAGTTCATGCAAAATCGGGCGAGGAGACTTCGTGTTCAAAATCTGAGGAGAAATGATAGCAATTCACGGGTGGTCACGACCAGCGATTCGAAAGTTGGGACCACGAGTGCAGAAAAGCGGGATCCGATTAAAGGCGGAGCGTGGGTCAAAACAAATTACAAGATATTCGATGTCTTGGGATGCGGAGAACGAAAGTTCCATTCGCCACCTTTATGTTAAAGGCGAAGCGATTCTTGGTGGGAATACGTGAAGCGTACCCATCCATTACTTTTCGGCGTATCGTGGGAGAGCGTTTGAAGCAGTTCGATACAAGTACTTCCACGAAAGTATTAAATCGTATGAAGGAAGTGGAGTTTATTAGACTAGAAGCGAATAACATGGCGGTTGTCGATCGGGCGAAGTTCGCGGAGTTATCGAGTTGCACCTCATTTGGTGGAGAATGAGGAGCGTATGGCGGATGTTTACGAGAGGTTTGAAACTTGAGCGTCGTCGATATCTCATTTCTCATAAATTTTCTCTCTTGAGGATGTTGTCAGCGGGGCTCGATTGTTAGGCGAGATAACGAAATACGTTCAATGAGGACCATAACGAGATCATCTGAAGATATAGCGATCATCGAATAACGATAACCGGCGGAGAAAGAAGAATCTGACGAAAGGCGGTAACCACTACGGTGGTAATCGTGGCCGTGAAAATAGAAGAAGCGAGTCGGGAGGAGATTTTAAAGAGGAGATTCAACAGCGACCGTGTGAAGGCGTCGGTGCCTATAGCGACTAGTTTTAAGGGAGGAGAAGCGACCACCGGTCGTATGTTACAAATCTTGGGAAGAGGGACATATCATTGAAGCGCCTTACAACGATTTAAGGTATCTTATAGTTGTGGAAAGGAAGGACATATCGCTTTCGAGATTATGCGATGGCGAAACCTAGTTCGGTGAGGAATGGTGACTCGAAAAAACATCCCGAAAAAGTCAAAAATCAGCGATTCTTGGAAGAAGCGTTTGTCGTGGCCGGTCAAAATCTGAGGAACACGACGAAGTTAGCACGGGTTAGTCGATTATAAATTCTTGCGAAGTATATACCTTACTAGATATCGGTTCTACCCATTCTTTTATCTCTCTTTACTTGCGCTCAGCGTTTAAACTTGACTCAGGAGAAATTAGACTTTGACTTTCTGTGGAAACTCAGTTGGGAGAAACTTTCATCACATCCATTTTGTTTATAAATCTTGCTTGATTCGAGGTTGGCACTATCACATTACACATTAACCTTATTTACTATAGAGATATTTGTTTTGATGTGATTTTAAGGTTAACTACTCATCGTCTGCGAAATTGATTATTTTAAATAAGGTTGTTAGTTTTCATATTCTAAGCAACTTTGTTATTGAATTCAAGCAATCAAACCATTGTAGTCAAACATTTTCATATCAAGCCATGAAGTCGTTCGTTTATTACGGATGTCAATTTTCTTAGTCCATGTTATGGATTTGAATAAAGACACGTCGATTTGAATAATATTCACATTGTTATTGATTTTTCTGGCGTATTTTGAAAGAATTTCTTGGCTTACTCCCAAGCTTTGATATTAAATTTTGTATCGACTTTGAACCCGTACAAACTCATTTCTAAAATCTCATATCGAATGGCTCTATTGAACTTGAGTTAAAAATTCAACTATAAATTTGGTACTGAGCCTTTATCTTGTGACTTCCTTTGTGGAATTCACTAAGCGAACTCTCTGTGGGGGCGTCGTATTAGATGCGATAAGTAAAGCGATAGGTGTCATTGTGACGTCTTATCGAAGATTGGGATATGAGTCGCGATTGAGAAACAACCTAAGTCGATGTCGAAATCGTAGCTTTACAAGCTTAGTTGGTTATTATCGAGATTCGTTGAAGGATATTCTCGAATCGCTATTAGATTAACTTAGTGACTCGAAAAGATACAAAATTAATTATGGGCGAGGAATGCGAGAAGATTTTCCAAGAGCTCGAGGCGACTCATTTAAACACACATATTACAACCATACCATCTTGGAAGCGAGCGTGGTAGTAGCGCGTTGAGTAGAAGATCATATCTTGAGAGAGCAGAGTGCGATGATGTCAAGTATCTGCGTAGAGCCACTTTAATAGAAAAAGTTAAGATTGCTCGAGCCATAGGCTTCGGGCGATCGTATGAAGAAGAAAGTCTGAAGAAGGAGTATTAGGGCGAGAATTGATGAAGAAGGAATACTTGAGTCCACTCTAGACTTTGTGTTCTAACGACTCGATTTGAAGAACAAGATTATGATGGAGGCACCTGATACACCATTTGCAATCCATCACAGGAGTACCAAAATGTATTATGATCTTGACATACATTTTGGTGGAGCAATATGAGGAGAGAGATCGCGTAGTTTATCTCGATGTGTTTAACTTACCACGTGTAAAGTAGACATCTTGTACCTAAAGGTCCGTTGCAACCACTTGAGATTTTGAAATGGAAGTGGAACACATTACCACAATTTCATTACTAATCTTCCTGAGGGTTTCTCGAGGCATCAATCTTTATTTGGGTTATTGTTGATAGATTAACCAAGTCTGCTCATTTCTTCGTCGAGAGACTTATTCCTTGAGCGTCTTTCTCGTATATGCGTAAATGAGTTGTGAGATTACATGGCATGCCGATATCCATAGTTTTAGATCGTGACCCAGATTCACTTCATGATTTTGGGTTAGTTTGTAAAAGCTATGGGCGCGAATTTCTGATTCGGTTTGGCATACCATCCTCGAAGCGGATGGGCAATCGAAAGGACTACTCAAACTCTTGAAGATATATTAAAACTACGTGTCCTAGATTTCAAAGGAAGTTGGGATAAGTACTTGCCATTGGTGGAATTCTCATACAACAATAGTTATTAAACAAATATAGGCATGGTTCCATTCGAAGCATTATATGGACAAAAATGTAGTTCTCGATATGTTGGGATGAGGTGGGTGAAGCAACATTGTTGGGACCGAGAGTTAATCACGTATGACTAATGATTCGACAAGCGTATACAAAGCGGCACAAGATCGACAAAGAGTTATGCGAATCTTCATCGAAAGGGCGTGGAATTTAGTGTGAGGGGATCATGTATTGTTGCGAGTTGCTCCATGGAAGGGAGTTCTGAAGATTTGGGAAGAGAGAAAAGCTCGATCCACGATTTATCGGTCCATTTCAAATTCTTGGCCAGGTAGGAAATGTAGCTTTATAGACTTGCGTTACCTCAAAGTATGTCTACGTGTTCATAATGTGTTTCACATATCATACTTAAATAAATATGTGAAAGACCGAACCACGTTATTGAGTTAGAACCAGGACGAGATAGCCAGAAGACTTAACGTATGAGGAGGTACTGTCAAGATTTTGGATAGGAAGGAGCATGTCCTACTGTGCAAAGGTTATACCACAAGTTAAAGTTTTGTGGAGGAATCATCTTATAGAGGAAATGACACAGGGATTGGAAGCGAAAATGAAAGCGAGGTATCCTCACCTTTTCAAAACACACAGAATGTCGTCGTCGATTTAGAGGGCGAAATTTCATAAGGAGGGAGGTTGTAAGACCAAAAAATTTTTAAATAAAAGGAATTTCCTTTATTTTGAAATAGTAAGGGTTGATTTGATTAATGTGGATAGTTAAGGGTTAAATCATGAAATATTTCAAAATAAGCAGTGGTTATAAAATATTCATTGTTGTCGGGGAATATTAGTTTGGTGTAAGTGGAATATTAAATCTTTGTCGGGGAATATTAAATGCGGCCAGTAGCGACCATGTGTGAGCCCATGTGAAGCGATTGGATGAAAAAAAGCGACAAATATAAGTTGTTTTTAAATAGCAGGCGTAGTTGTTGCCCTTTTTGTTGGAATACCGTTGGTTAAAACACACTAATCTGGCGTTGTTGAGCGATGGCACACGGTATTGCACCAATTATTGATTCTTACGTGAAGAAGCCTTACTCGATAATGGTTCGATAATTCTTTATTCGATATTTTATTGAGTTAATAATTCTTTGCGTTGATATTTTATATTCTTTGTTGTTTGATAATTGTCATTACGGTATCTTTCATTATCGAAGCAATAATTCATATTATCTGAATAATATTATTAGATAACATTATTGGCAATGTCTAGAAAGTTACATCTAGGAGAGGTTTGAATCATCTAATTGCTTGCATGATGAAGAAAAATTCTTATTGGAAAGCCCTCTTTCTGAGGAGCTGCACGGTTGTCGATATTGTGATTACATAATATTATTTGTGAATAATTAATTATTGATTTATATGATGAGGAAAATATTGATTTTATGTGGATATAGATGGAAAAAATTTTAAAATGACAATTGTTGAAAATTAATATTTTATCTTTTACGATAAAATAATTCATTTAAATATATTATTTTAATAATATATTAGCGGTGATATTTTACAATGAATGTGGGATATATGAGTATATGAGGAGGAAGAGTATTTTGTGGCATTAAATGTTTAACACATGTTTTGTGTGTTGGTGGACCTGATTATTAATAGAAATTTGATTATAGCACAATAAAATCGCTTGGTTGTGGATTTGATCGATTTTTGTTTGGAATTTGGAAAAACTTTCTTCTGCAAAGTTGTAGAATTGAATTTCCTATAAAAACTCATGAGATTCAATTTTCTGATGAAAGGGCTATTTATTATGAATTATTGAAGTTAGAAACTCAAAATAATTGATTTTGGGAGTTTAAATTATTTTTGTTAAGAAAAACGTTTTTGTATTTTTTGGACATCATTAACATGTGTGGCTGGTGTTTTGACCAAAAGGTGGGCTAAGGAAAATTTGTATAATTATATTAATATTATATTAAATTTTACTGCTTTGGTGTTCTAGCGTTTTCTATAAATAGGGTCTTGGGTTAGAATTGAAAATCACACGAGAAAATGAAGTTTTCTCTCTATTTCTCTCTCGATATTTTGGCGTATTCTTGTGAGTATTTTGAGTATACTTTGAGTATTGCTAGAGCGGTGCAAGTTCCTTGACCTTATACACGGTATTACAAATTAAATCTTGATCTTTTCGAGGTAAGGGATATTATTTTTTTTTGTAATGATATTATTTCTTCAATATCATTATCTTTGAAATGTTGATCTGAAGTTTTTATCAAATTTGGAACTTTTTCATATCGGGTTTCTTACTTATTCATGAGTTCTTATTCACGAGTTCTTATTCACGATTCTTATTAATGAATTCTTATTCACGATTCTTATTCACGAGTCTTATTCATGAAGCGTGAAGATGTTTTTTGTGGAATTTCTATCTTTTGGTGTGGAGGAGTTACTATTCACGTATCTGGCCTTTATTCACGTATCTGACCTTATTCACGTATCTGGCCTTATTCATAGAAAAATAAAATTTCTTCTTTTAAGTCCAAAATATCTATTACGGATCTAACTTCTGATTGTATCCATGTTTTGATCATTCTTGAATTTTACACCACTATGATTATTTTGAGGTATTTTTGGGCGTGGATAAAACCAAGTCGAATCCTTAATCCTTAATCCTTGTCATTTTGTTTCCTTTGGATTCGTTTCTTTAAAAATATTTTTCATCATCCTCGATCTTAAATGATGATATTATTGAATATCTTTGGCACCGTAGTGCGAAGATGAATGATTTCTGAAGAATATCTTTGGCACATAGTGCAAAGATGAATGATTTGAGATGAAGAATATCTTTGGCACATGTAGTGCAAAGATGAGCAGTGTTTAAATGAACATGACGATTGATGAATATCTTTGGCTGTAGTGCGAAGATGAATATTTGATTCGAGATGTATATTGATTGATGTTACGAGGATAAAATATTGATGATGGTTTTTAAATTCATAGATTATAGTAGATTTCATTCTCTACGTAACTCTTACATGAATTATTATTTAAACTACGAATATTGATCTGAAACTTGTTGTCTATTGTATTACATCAGTTTTCCCTGTTGAAGACTAACGATAATTTGTTGTATATTATCTTAGTCGTAATATTCTTTCTTGGGCTAGTTGAGCTCACCCTTTTCCTTGTTGTTCCATTTTTTCTTCTCGGGAGGCGAGAATGTCCTCACCATTTTGCAAAATGATGTCTTGTGATGAGATTTATTTGAATTATGGAATGAAGATTAGAGAGTTGTTTAGTAGTCCTCACCATTTTGTAAAATAATGAATCAATAATGTGATGAGGATTTATTTGAGTATAGATATTATCTAGAAGATAATATTTGTATTCAAACTCATCTAAGCGAATCAAGTTTCTTGTTGTAATAATAAAGTTGTAGTTGTTTACGTACCATGTATTTGGCGACTCGAGAATGGGTGTTGTGTATACTATTTTGCGTTCAATTTATTTAATTAATTTTATATTAGTAAAATAATTATCATCTTTTATTATAAAGCATATAGGTTTTATAACCGATAATTTAATAATTTTAGATCACATCTCTCAATCTAAACAGAGTTTAACTATCTTCTTCTTAATTAATATGCATGCCTTGAGAATAAATATGAACCAACATATTTAGAAAATAAAATATTAATCAAGTACGTGGGTGTGCATACCTCCCCAAATAAGATCTAATTTATATATATTAAAATTTCTATAATATATATATATATATATATATATATATATATAGAAAAAGTTTCGGAGCATAACTTTTAAGCGGCATAAAAACTTAACTAGTGTGGGCAAGAAATCGTACCTTGCTTAGGTTAGAGGGTTCGTGTTGGTGAGGAGGAAAGAAATCCACGAAAAGTGCGGAATTGATTGATTGATTGAAGAGGGAGAACGACAATTGGGCGATTACTCCAACGACGCGTGGCGAAACCCCTAGAATCCGGGACCGTGTTAGGGTAACAGGGATTCAAGAGCCTTCTTGAGTCCTTGAGTTGAGAGAATGTCCAAACCCTTTGGTGCTTTTGGGTGGAATTCGAGCCTTTAAGTCACCAAAAGGGTCCTTTGATCTTCCAAGAGTCCAAGTCTTGGTCCCGAGGAGAAGTCCCTTCCCAATGGAGTGGAAGAGATATTTATAGGGTTTTTTGGAGAGTGGTCATGTGATGAGGCACATGTCCTCGGAGAAATTCAAATTTACCCTTAGTCGTCAAAGTAATGCCCAGATCGTCCTACCCTTCTACAGCACCAATTCAATCCCTCAATCAATTCCCAAAATGAGTCACCTCCATGCTTACGCCTCGGGACACGTGAAAGATTCTCTCGAGATCTTGCTTCTTTATTTTCGACTCTTAGTGCTTTCCATTTAATCATAATCTGAACCTTAATTTGTGCATTTAATTCATTAGGTCAATTGAACCCTAATTTGCACTTGGGCCCACATTTGCCCCTGCGAGTCGCGTCCTTGGAGTGACGATCGTGCAAAATACTTTTAACTCATGAATCTTGCTTGATTTTACGAAAAATGCTCGATCTTGCAAGTCCCGAAAACAAAAATCATAGGAGGCGTAACTCTATGGGAGCTTCTCCCGATATATCTTTGGAAATCCTCTATCAAATCTTTCCAAACCTTGCATAATATTTGTTTCCCTAATTAATTTTTATGTATATATATATCATATATTGAAACTAAATCAAAATAAATTATATATTTGTCAAATAAAATCAAATCTTATTTTGATTTGTAAATAAGATCAAATCCTTCTTTATAGAAAATCAAATTATTCCTATTATTTTGGAAACAAAATCAAATTATTTTTATTTATATACTTATAAAATAAAATTAGGAAGAAATTATTTTACTGAAAATATTTTTTGAAAATCGAGAAATATTTTTTTTAAATAAGAATAATTTAATTTGATAAAATAATAATAATATTATTATTTTTTAAACGCAAGAATCTTTTCCCTTAATTGGTGATACTGGCGTAGTCATTTATGGGGATTGACGAGAATTGATTCCACTGAGACAAGTATAGCAAATTAGCAATTGATTTTCTTTGGACATGTATTTTAGAGAAAGAAGACGAAAAAAAAAAAAAGGGGGAAAAAGAAGCGATTGCAGAGTAAGAGTGGTAGTGAATGTAAGACCCTAAATTTTTAAATAAAAAGGAATTTCCTTTATTTTGAAATAGTAAGGGTTGATTTGATTAATGTGGATAGTTAAGGGTTAAATCTGTAAATATTTCAAAATAAGCAAGTGGTTATAAAATATTCATTGTTGTTTGGGGAATATTCGTTTGGTGCGTGGAATATTAAATGCTTTGTCGGGAATATTAAATGCGACGAAGTAGCGACCATGTGTGGGCCCCATAACTGAGCGATTGGATGAAGAAAGCGACAAATATAAGTTGTTTTAAATAACGGCGTAGTTATTGCCCTTTGTTGAATACCCAAGTGGTTAAAACACACTAATATCTGGCGTTGTTGAGCAATAAAGACACAGTATTGCACCAATTATTGATTCTTACGTGAAAAGCCACTACTCGATAATGGTTATAGTAATTAATGCTCATTATTTTATTGAGTTAATAATTCTTGTGTTGATATTTTATATTCTTTGTTGTTTGATAAGTTAATCATTACACAAAGATTTCATTATCGAAGCAATAATTCATATTATCCCGAATAATATTATTAGATAACATTATTGGCAATGTCTAGAAAGTTCTGTCTGAAGGAGAGGTTTGGTCATCTAATTGCGCTGCCAGGTAAGAAGAAATTCTTATTGGAAAGCCCCTGCTTTCTGAACCGCACGGTTGTCAATATTGTGATTACATAATATTATTTGTGAATAATTAATTATTGATTTATATGATGAGGAAAATATTGATTTTATGTGGATATAGATGGAGAAAATTTTTAAAATGACAATTGTTGAAAATTAATATTTTATCTTTTTCTGATAAAATAATTCATTTAAATATATTATTTTAATAATATATTAACGGTGATATTTTTACAATGAATGTGGGATATATGAGTATATGAGGAGGAAGAGTATTTTTGTGGCATTAAATGTTTAACACATGTTTTGTGTGTTGGTGGACACAATTATTAATAATCGAAATTTGATTATAGCTTGTAAAATCACCTGTTTGTGGATTTCGGTCGATTTTTGTTTGGAATTTGGAAAAACTTTCTTCTGCAAAGTTGTAGAGAATTGAATTTCCTATAAAAACTCGCGAGATTCGAATTTTCTGATGAAAGGGCTATTTATTATGAATTATTGAAGTTCCGAAGCTCAGAAATAATTGATTTTGGGAGTTTAAATTATTTTGTTAAGAAAAACGTTTTTTGTATTTTTGGACATCATTAACATGTGTGGCTGGTGTTTTGACCAAAAGGTGGGCTAAGGAAAATTTGTATAATTATATTAATATTATATTAAATTTTCTAACTTTGCGTGTTCTAAGCATTTTCCTATAAATAGGTGCTTGGGTTAGAATTGAAAATCACACCGAAACCCAAGTTTTCTCTATTTCTCTCGATATTTTGAGCGTATTCTTGTGAGTATTTTGAGTATACTTTGAGTATTGCTAGACGGCTGCAAGTTCCTTCAAAGACTATACCCCTATTCTAAATTAGAAATCTTGATCTTTCGAGGTAAGGGATATTATTTTTTGTAATGATATTATTTCTTCAATATCATTATCTTTGAAATGTTGATCCGAAGTTTTATCAAATTTGGAACTTTTTCATATGGGGTTACTATTCATGAGTTCTTATTCACGAGTTCTTATTCATGAGTTCTTATTCACGATTCTTATTAAGCGAGTTCTTATTCACGAAGTTCTTATTCACGAGTACTATTCAATGAAGCGTGAAGATGTTTTTGTGGAATTTCTATCTTTTGGTGCTCTGAGATTCTTATTCACGTATCTGGCCTTATTCACGAATCTAAGACTATTCATTTAAAAATGAAAATTTTTTCTTTTGTCAAAATATCTATTACGGATACTAGCTCGATTGTATCCATGTTTTGATCATTCTTGAATTTTACACCACTATGATTATTTTGAGGTATTTTTTGGGCGTGGATAAAACCAAGTACTGAATCTTAATCCTTAATCCTTGTCATTTTGTTTCATCGGATTCGCTTTCTTTAAAAATATTTTCATCATCCTCGGTCTTAAATGATGATATTATTGAATATCTTTGGCTCAGTAGTGCAAAGATGAATGATTTCTGAAGAATATCTTTGGCCTCATGTGGTGCGATGAATGATTTCGAAGAATATCTTTGGCTCAAGTAGTGCAGATGATGCACAGTGTTGAGATGAACATGACCCGATTGATGAATATCTTTGGCTCGTAGTGCAAAGATGAATATTTGATTTGAGAAGAATATTGATTGATGTTACTGAGGATAAAATATTGATGATGGATTTGTTAAATTCATAGATTATAGTAGATTTCATTCTCTACGTAACTCTTCTATGAATTATTATTTCATTCGCGAATATTGATCTCAAAACTTGTTGTCTATTGTATTCTATCAGATTGTTCCTCGTTGAAGACTAACGATAATTTGTTGTATATTATCTTAGTCATAATATTCTTTCTTTGGGCTAGTTGAGCTCACCCTTTTCCTTGTTGTTCCATTTTTCTTCTCGGGAGGCGAGAATGTAATGCGAGTACTAGTCGGGTATGGAATGAAGATTCTAGAGAGAGTTGTTTAGTAGTCCTCACCATTTTTGCAAAATAATGAATCAATAATGTGATGAGGATTTATTTGAGTATAGATATTATCAGAAGATAATATTTGTATTCAAACTCACGATTTCTTGTTGTAATAATAAAGTTGTAGTTGTTTACATACCATGTATTTGGCGACTCGTAATGGGTGTTGTGTATACCTATTTTGGGGGCGTCACGTTGAACTCCTTCGGGAAGATAAACAAATGAAACAATCATGAAGAATTGATGACGAAAAATCAACACATTTACAATTCAAAGTGAAAAATGAGCGAATTCTTCCAATGAACGTGAGCTTCATTTTCAAAACCAAATCATTATTTTAGCTTTGTGTAAATTCCTTGTGAAAGCGTGATTGGTCATTGCAAAATATTTCCATATAAAATAAAATAAAAAGTTCGCAAGTCGATATCTAAAATGATTGAATCAAGGCATCTTTTTGATTGGCTATAATTCTAACTTTCCATAAGTAATATTATGGGAAGGATTCTAGAATAATGGTATGATGCTTGGTCGGTCAAAATGATAAACAACCTCTTTTCCTCAATTTATAAAATAGATATACAAATGACAAATCCATATCCCATGCGTATAATTCTCAGTTATGATTGAAGGTGTAAATTCAATGAACGCCCTAATTGTCTAGTTAATTTCCTTATATTTATCACAATTACCCACGTAATTTCCAAATTGTAAGACCCGTAAAATATTCCCTCGTTCATATATATTTTCAAGAATCGCTAATCTCCTAGGGAGAACTTTATTAGCAATTCATGAGTTTTTTTTTTTTTTTTTTTTTTTTTTATTTTATCAAATTCAACACATACTTATTAATAATTAATTAGAGTAGTACTCCGGATAGTATGATCTGACAAACTTTATATAGAATTCCCTAAAGATATATAGGCATGCTCAGTTACTCTTCGGAGCTAATATATAAAATATTGTTTTATAATCTATATGTATGCATAATTGATTGACTTTTGTAAAAGTAATAATCATGTCATATGATACATTTATAATTAAAACCCATAGGATCTTACTCCTTATATATATATATATGCAATAATCTTCCTAATAAATTTTTTTTTATCTTGATACACCAAGTCTTTCCTTTTATCAAATCAAAATTAATTTTATTTCCAAAATAAAATCAAATCTTAATTTTATAAAATCAAATCTTAATTTTATTTTTTGAAATTAAATCTTTCTTTATTTTGAAAAATCAAATCAAATCTTCTTAATTTGAAAAGAGATTTTTTTTTTAAACAAATCAAAATCATAAAATCATATTAAATAAACTAAAATCATATGATTATGCATGATAGCCATAGTCCCTTTCTATTCACGCCAAAGTTCGTCGGCCGAACCCTTAGTCCAATTTATTTATTTTATTTTATTTTTATTTTTTTTTTTTTTGGTCAAGACCTATACAAAAATGAGGGTAACCATTTTTTTTTTTTTTGAATCTTTAGTAGAACCTATTTTTTTTTTTTTTGAAATAAAATAAAATAAAATCTTATTTTATTTTTTTCAAAAAATAAAATATATAAATAAATAAATAAAATATTTACTTATCTTATTTTTGAGAGGTCCCGTTGCTCATTGATTAATTCTTCGTCTTCTTCCTTTTTGCCATAAGAAAGATCCGTTGCTATACATGCGCTTCACCTCATCCAATGACTATCGATTAAAACCTCGTGAAACTAAAAGAAAATAAGCCCATGAAAAGAATGAACATGATTAACCCCTCTTCTTAACTTCCCAATGCCAATTATTTGGTTCATTTTAAATCGTCTGCTATATCCCATGAGTCATCAAGTCACGTAGCCTTCTCCACTCCTTCCCCGTCATTCTTGATCGATCTGGCATTACCCAAGTGATTCTACACAATGATTCAATGAGAACATGGCGTCCCAAAGGCTCCTCGTGGTCTGCGAAAATAAAAGAAGATATTCCACCATCTCTTCTTCACACAACCCATAAGACCATCAACAATCAATTCTCTTGGGATAGAAATCACCTCATTTGCAGCGACAAATTGAGACCTAGTATATATATATATATATATATATATATATATATATATATATATATATATATTTCTTTTTTTTTTTTAGGCAGAGGGAAATTGATTATAACCGCCTCAATTCATAATTCGTTTCGATTGTTGAAGGTGACTTACTTTCAAGAAAAATCTTTGTTTTCATAATTCTTTTATTTAGTTGAAATTTGAAACTCTTTTCACGTGTATAATTATTTTATTTTGTCGATTGATTGTTTGTTTGTTGGTTGATGTTTTTGTTTAATTTTTCTTAATTGTTTCATCGATTTCTCTTTTAGGGTGATTGTAGTTTTCTTTTTTAAGGCCATTTCACCTTAACAGGATCTTGGCTCGGATATTCTCGAAAGAGAAAACAACACCGCAAGAGGAGGATTTATTCCGAGCCATTTCACCTTAACAAGGTCATTGGCTCTGATATTACGGAAGAAAGGGAACAACTGCAAGGAGGAAAGATCTATTAGAGCCATTTCACCTTAACAAGGTCATTGGCTCGGATATTCGGAAGAAAGGAACAACGCAAGGAGGAGGAATTTATTCCAGAGCCATTTCCCTTAACAGGTCCTTGGCTCCTTGATATTTTGAAAGAAAGGACAACCCCGCAAGGAGGAAGAGTTTATTCAGAGAGCCATTTCACCTTAACAAGGTCGTTGGCTCGGATATTTTGAAAGAAAGGACAACATCGCAGGAGGAAGAATTTATTCCAGCCATTTCACCTTAATAAGGATCTTAGTTCCATGATGTTCCGTGAAGTAGCATTCATTCCAATCGGTTGATTGACGAGTAAGGAGAAGTTAAATGTAAGGGAGAGCTCCTTAGGTGGCTAAATCCTGCGAATCAACCACTTGGGGGCACCGAACCTAATGGCCTCCTTTTTCACATTTCCCCGATCTTCTTTTTACCCTTTTTATTTGAATGGCTCCCTAATGCAGTGCTCTTTTTCTTCTTTCGGTGTTCACGATCTTCCTTTCCAGAATCAAGTGTCCGTGATCTTCCTTTCCCAAATCCAATCTTCTTATTTAAGTTTCATACCCTCTCTCTTGTTATGGTAAGCACTTTAATTTTAAATGCTCATTCACTTTCTTTCTTTGTTTCTAGAATTCTCATGTTATATTTTCTTGTTG